>CM052545.1:19185657-19262192 GCA_028533065.1 Trachops cirrhosus | reverse complement strand
GAATAAGTAGCAATGAAGATAGATAGAAAATAGACAGGGGGAGGGCAAGAATAGTATGGGAAATGTAGAAGCTAAGAACTTATGACACATGGACTGAAGTAAAGCGGGGGAATGTGGGTGGGAGAGGGTGTTCAGGGTGGAGGGGAATGAAGGGGGAATAATAGGACAACTGTAATAGCATAATCAATAAAATATGTTTAAAAAAATTTTTTTTAAAAATATGTGCAAATTAAACAACACAGTCCTAAATGTGTTTAAAATTTAGGTGAATGAAACAAAAAACTCAATACACCAAAAAGTACAGGATGCAGCTAAAGTAATTTCTAGGGGAAAGAGCTGTAAATGCCTACCTTAAAAAAAGAAAAATCTCAAAGCAGCAACCTGAACTTCCACCTTAAAGAACCAATAAAGAAGAGCAAACTAGGCCCAAAGCAAGCAGAAGAAAGGCAACTGTACAGATCACAGTAGCAAATAGGTAACATTGAGAATAGAAAGCAGAGAAAATGAATAAAATTAAAAGTCAATTGTTTAAAAAGAAAATCGACATGACTGTAGCTAGACTGACCAAAATAAAAAGAGAGCAGACCCAAATTACTAAAACTAGGAATAAAGGAAAGATATTACTACCAACCTTGAAGAAGTAAAAATGGTTACAAGGGAATACTATGAACAATTTTATGCTAATAAATTCGATAATTTAGACAATTCTTAGAAAGACACAAAATAACAAAAGTGCAAATAGAAAATCTAGATAGACCTATAATAGGTAAAGGGATTGAATTATTAACAAAAAATTTTCCCAGAAAGAAAAGCTCAGGCCCAGATGGCTTCTCTGGTGAATTCTTAACACACATTTAAAGAAAAACTAATATCAGCCCTTTACGAACTCATCCAAAAAATAGAAGAGGGAGGTAATACTTCCCCACTCATATTATGAGGCTAGTATTATCCTGCTAGCCCAACAGGATAAGGAAATCCCGAGAAAAGACTACGGGCTAAAACTCCTTGTGGATATAGATGCAAAAAGCTTCAATAAACCAGCAGCACATATATTAAAAGGATTGTACACCATAACCAAGAGGGACTCATCCCAGGAATGCTCTCTTGGTTTAACATACAAAAATTAATCAATGTAATACACTATATTAATAGGATAAAGAACAAAAACCACATGATCATATCAATAAATGTAGAAAGCACTTAACAAAGTCCAACACCCTTTCAGGATAAAAACACTCAGTGAACTTGGAATAAAAGGGAAATTCCTCAACCTGATAAAGCCATCTACAGAAACCCCATGGTTAACATCATACTTAATAGTGAAAAACTGAATGCCTTCCTTTTAAGATCAGGAACAAAATAAGTAATATTCACTCTCTCCCCTTATTTAACATATTACTGGAAGTTTTAGCCAGCATGTTAAGGCAAGGAAGAAAGGAACGCTGGAGGGAGGGAGGGAAGAAAAGAAGGAAAGAGAAGGTATGTGAGGGGGAGGAGGAAGGGAGGGAAGGGGGCAGAGAGAGGAGGAGGGAGAGGAAGAAGGAGGAAAGGAAGGAAGGAAAGAATGAAGGAAGAGGAAAAAGTGAGAGAGCACAAGAATACAGATCAGAAAGGAAGAAGTAAAATAACTACCTCTGTTCACAGATGACATGATCTTGTATATAGAAATTACTAAGGAATCCACTAAAAAACTATTAGAACTAATGAATAAATTCAGCAAAGCTATAAGATACAAGACCAACATACAAAAATTGATTATACTCTAGCATTGAACAATCCAAAAATAAAGTTAGAAGAATTCCATTTACCACAGAATTAAAAAGAATACAAAACTTAGGCATGGGATAAATATAACAAAAGTACAAGACTTACACATTGGAAACTATGGAACATCATTGAAAGAAATTAAAGAACCAAATAAATGAAGAGACATCCCATGTTCACGAGTGAGAAGACTTCATATTGTTAATACAGCAATACTTCCCCAAATTGGCCTACAGATTCAATACAATCCCTACCAATATTGCAACTGCCTTTTTTGCAGAAATTAATGAACTTATTCTAAAATTCCCATGAACATGCAAGGGACCAGGAATAGATAAGACAATCCTGAAAAAGAAGAACAAAATTGAAAGACTCACACTTCTCAATATCAAAACTAAATACAAAAACTACAGTAATCGAGACAATATAGTACTGGCATAAGGACAGATCAAAGGAATACAATGAGAGTCAAGAAATAAACCATTATATTTATGATCAATAGATTTTGGACAAGAGTACCAGGGCAGAAAGAGAGAGACAAAGAAAAAGAGTAAGAGCGACTAGTCAAGAGGGGAAGAATAGTCTTTGCAACAAACGCTGCTGGGGCAACTACGTGCCCACACACAAAAGAATGGAGTTGGACGTCTACCTCACTATACACAAAAATCAACTCAAAGTGGGCCACAGATCTAGATGTAAGAACTACAACTACAAGACACTTCTGGGAATATATCTAAAGGAACCCAAAACATCAATTCAAAAGAACATAAGCACCCCTGTGTTCATTGCAGTGTTGTTTATAATCGCCAAGATGTGGAAGCAGCCTAAGTGTCCATCAGTAGATGAATGGATAAAACAACTATGGAACATTTACACAATGGGATTCTATTTGGCTGTAAAAAAGAAGAAAATTTTACCCTTTGCAACAGTATGGATGGACCTGGAGAACATTATGCTATGTGAAATGAGAAAGACAAATACCATATGATTTCGCTCATATGTGGAATCTAATGAACAAACTGAACTAACAGGCAAAACAGAGACAGACTCATAGATGGAGAGCAAATGACAGCTAGTGAGGGGTTGGGGGGAGGTTAGGGGGTGGAGGGATTGAGCAAAAAGGAAAAAGCACTCATGGACATGAACAACCATGCAGTGATTGCTGGGGAGAGAGGGTATAAGAAGACTAAATGGTAATGGAAAAAATATATAATAAAGATCATATTTTTTTAACAAAGAAAACAGAGGAGTAAATCTCCACAACCTGAGATTAGGCAAGGATTTCTCAAATAGGACACCAAAAGCACTGTACATAAGAGAAAGAAAAAAGACAAGAAACAAAAAGTCTGTCCAGAAAGTATCCAACCATGTGCTCTGCAAAATAGAGGCCTTTACTGAAGAAGATACGAGAAACATTGTACACAGGACAATCACACCTCACTCTCCTTCAATGTAGCACCTTGGGACCTCACACAGATCTTTGCTGAATGCAGCCCACACGCGTTCAACATCCTCAGGTGTTCTGCATGTTCCAGGCCTTCCAAAACAGGGATCACTTTCAACAGATTCTCAATCATCATGGAAGCATTTGTGCCACACTTTTATTTGCACTGCACTCATTGCATTATCTCTTAAAGCCTCTGAATCATCTGAATAGTGTCACAGAGGAATGGTCAAGCTTAAGGCAAAATTCGATGCAAATCTGTTGCTCTACTCAGTCATTTTGAACGCGACAGCCACACAGTACACATGCTCACTCAATGGCATCTACTGCCCCCACTGACTAGTACAGTGAAGTTGCCATTGTTCACACATGCACACTCCAGTCCACTCTCCCTGGCTGCCAGGTTACATCAATATGGCGCAACCTGTTCTCATTATATTAACAATGGCTGGACTTTTTCCTGACAGACCTCATACATAAATGTAAAACTTTTGTGCTTCAAGGCATAACATCAAAAAAGGTAAAAGACAGCCCTGGCTGGTGTAGCTAAGTGGATTGAGTGCGGGCCTGTGAACCAAAGGATTGCGGTTCGATTCCCAGTCAGGGCACATGCCTGGGTTGCAGGCCAGGTCCCCAGCAGGGGGATGTGAGAGGCAAACACACATTGATGTTTCTCTCCCTCTCTCTCCTTCCCTTCCTCTCTCTCTAAAACTAAATAAATAAACTCTTTAAAAAAGTTAAAAAACAACCCACAGAATGGGAGAGAATATTTGTGAATCACGTATTTAACAAAGAACTGCTATCCAGAACGTATTTAAGAAACTCTTAAAACCCAACAGTAAAAAGACCAATGACCCAGTTAAAAAATGGGCAAAGAATGTAGACATTTCTCCAAAGAATATACACAAATAGCCAATAACCACATGCAGAGATGTTTGACATTACTAGTCACTAGGAAACACAAATCAAAATCACAATGAGATACCACTTCGCACCCACTAGAATGGCTAGAATCAAAGAATCCGATGATGATAACTGTTTGGCGAGGGCACGGGAACATCAGAACCCCCATGCACGGCTGGAGGCATTGCAAACTGGTGCAGCTAGTCTGAAACAGTTTGGCAGCTCCTCAAAATCTTAGACATAGAGTTATCATGACCAATCAAAGTTCTCCTAGATATATATTTAAGAGAATTAATTATATCCACAAAACACCTGCATATGAATTTTCATAGCAGCATTATTCATAATAACCAAAGAGTGGGAACAACCCCAAAGTCCATCAGCTGATGAGTAGAGAGACAAAATATGGTATAACCATATAATGAAATTGTATTTGGCCATAAAAAGAAATGAAGTACTGAAAAACACTACAACATGATGAGCTTTAGAAACATTATGCTAAGTGAAAGAAGTCAGACACAAAAGCCACATATCATATGATTTCATTTATATGAAACAGCCAGAAAATCTACATGGACAGAAAGTAGGTTACAGGTTGCTAGGGCATGGAGGAAGGAGGAAAGGGGGAACCGGGGGTTTTTTGCAGGGGTGATGAAAATGTTCTGAAATTAAACAGTGGTGATGGTTGCATGGTTCTGTGAACACACTAAAAGCCACTGAATTATACACTTTAAAAGGGTGAATTGTAAAGTATGTGAATTGTATCTCAAGTCTGTTATTGAAAAAAAAAGTCAGATGTTCCAAGGCTCAAGGTCACATAGTGAGTGAGTGAGTGTGTGTTAGCTGAGATTTGTAGCCAACTGTGCTGGATTCGAACTCCCATTGTCCAGACTATCCACCAAATGCTCAGCCTCCTTTTTCTCTCACAGTACAGACTTTCGGAACAACATTCCTCACTCCTAGATTTCGCCACCATCAAACACCTAATCTGTACCTCTGTCCTTGATTTCTCTCCTGACCGTGGGTTAGTCTCTAACTGTGGACGTCTCTGCCTCAAAATCAACATGCATTAAAACGAGTCTAACTTCACCTTCCGCAGCCTGGACTTTCATTTATGAATAGCTCTTATATATGGTAGCTGCTGGCTGGTGTCCTTTCCATTTCCCAGGCCATTTAGAAAGCAAAGGTAATTAACCCACCCCAAGCCCAATAAGTTCTTCATGCTCAGGTTACCAGTTCCGACCATTTTCTTTGGTGATTCTTCACCCAGATGACACACTACCAAGAGATTTTTCCTTCTCATTTCACTATTAATAATGCCTTAAATATATCGTTAGAATATGGAACAATAGCAACGAAGGGTTAAAAATAGAGACGCCCTGAAAAGCTCTAGGGGGTCAGTAGCAGAGGCAGAACCCAGTACAAGTGTTGCCATAGGCTGAGACCGCAGACACCCTTCTCCGCATTTATAACAGGACAAAACTTCCTTTGAGATCTTCACTTAAAGATGCCCCCAAAACTATGGCCACTTCAACAGGTATTCATAAGATCTTCAGGGAAATCTTAAACCAGTAGTGTCTAACGATTCCTGAAATTACCTGCTAACTATCTTATCCAGACAGCTCCTAAAACTTCCCTTCTTTGGACACACAGCAAACTACGTTTACTATAAAAATTAAACACACATAAGTAATTTTATGCCAAGATATTAGAGTTTTTAAAATCATAATTTGACATACCCAGCACAAAATTTTTGTTTGTAACCATTTAGTAACTCAGAATAATTAAAATCATTTCTTAAGAAAAGGTGAAATCAATAACAACCCAAAATGCTGATATTCCGTTTGTCTGATCAGCTAAAATAATGTAAATATGTGTTTCATTTTCATGTGCGCACTATTCCGACTATTTACATGATACACTAGGATTGCTGCATTTATGGAGTAAATTCGAAAAGCAACTACATCTCCAGCACTCGCGTGAGCCACATACTTTTAGAATCGTGTGGCTAAACACCCAAATTGATGGCCATTCGATACAAGGGTTAGGAAAACAGGTAGAATGGAACAGACTCAGGCCTCACCCTTCACACTGCTTTCTACTCCCAGCTACAGCTCAGCGTCCCAAAGTGATGACAAAAAAAGTCCCTGTCCTGGCGAACGACGCCTCGCTGTGAAACGAGAAGTAGTACGCGCACATTCTGAACTGCATGGCAAATGTTCAGGGCACAATGTAGACTTCTTAAGTCCTTATGGGTGCACAGAGTTCTCAATGGTCCTGTCATGGGTAGGATGGGAGAGTCTGTGGCCACAGAGACAAGAGCCCCCTCTCCTTCCTGGAGGAACCTCTGCAGCGATGGGCTAAGTTATGGGAGCCAGCTGTCCTCACCCTCCCTCCTGAGGCCGTGAGAGGCCTGGGGCAGAAGCACGATGACCTGGCAATGTGGCCACACCACCAGTTAGGTTTGGCTCCAGGCCAGGCGCTGTGCTAGACGCTAGGATAGCGTCACTGCTCTGCAAGCACTTGCAGTGGTGGCTGACAGCGATGTGTGCCCCAGCTCCTTGAACGGAAAAGGCTGTCTGGACTAGAGACAAATGCAAAAGCCGCGGGAGCAAAGGGTTGAGAGAGATGTATGCCCACGGGGGATCTGGGAAGCCTCATGAGAGAACAGGGATTTCTGCAGATTAAAATGAGGAAAGCAGAGGGTGTCAGAAGCAGAGGGGAGGGCCCAGAGTCCTTGTTTGTCCTTAATTGTAAATGGAGATAATAATAGAACACCTAATGCCTCAGGTCGTTTTGAGGATTATGTCTATGTAAAACGCCTGGCAGTAGTAGGCACAATAGCAAGTTTTAGCTATTATCACGACAGGGAGCGCAGTAAGTAAGGCCAGAAGCATACACTAGAAGGCTTGGAAATCCAGCAAAACATACACATGTCCTTTTGTTGTTGCTTCTGTAACTGATCTTGTGTCAAGCCCCAAAGTAGGATAAATATCTAAAGTCAAGAGAAAATAGAAATATTAGTATTTTTGTGTGTATGAGATTGTGGAACAGAGATGCAATGTGATCTTCACAGTGAACCTGAGGTGTAGCAATTATGGTGGCAAGGCCTTGGTCTTAGCCGGAAATGACAAATACAACTTCTACAGCACGACGGGGTTCCTGGGGGTGCCCCGGTGAAGCCGTGGGCCTGCCACACACCCCAGGGCTCGGGGAGCATAGAGCTGCCGTGCTTTCTCCGACTGAACCAGTTAACCTCTTCTAACTTAAAGGTCTTAATCTTAAAAATGGTGGACAGTGATACCTGTCACTTGGGGTCGTTTTGAGAATTAAATGACATCAGACACTTAAAGTGCTTCGTCTGGTGTCTGGCACTGTAGGTATTTAATAAATATTAACTTTTTTTATAGGTAGCACAGTAAAGACTGGCTTACCTGGGACAGGCTGTCTAGCAGAGTAAAGATGAGACTTCTAAGAGGAGGCACCAGAGAAGGAAAACGAGGCGAGGAGGGGAGGGCAAGGGGCCCCTTGGAGGACTTGAGTGTGGTTTTCCCTCCTGCTGAGAGGGCCCCTGCACTCCATAAACTGGAATGACCCTAGCTGAACTTCCAGCCCTGAAAGTAGAGCTGGTTTTTAAAAACAGTTCTTCTTTTTCAAGATCAATTGTTCAACAGAACTGAAAAGCTGACCCTCAGAAGAGGCTCAGTCCTGAAACCTGCAGGTTGACCCATGAAAAGTGGGAAGGTGCCCTGGCTCCAGAGGGAGCAGGGAGCCCCGTCCGGACTGCCGTCTGACCGCTGGGACCCCTGCGGCCCCCTCTACTCCAGATTCACCAGAAACCCAAGAATCTGAAAGCTGAGCTCCAGCTAACACATTTCAATGAACCGGTTGTTACCTGAACCTTAAACCACATGTCATCCGGTCGTGGGGCTGCCCTGGGCCAGGAGACATTAATAGAAAGTTCCCAGCTCACACACAGATTGTGTTCCAAACGTGCACATGGAAGGCTGTGGTTCGAAAGGCAGAATTCGCTTTCCCAAAGAGGCAAGGTTATAAATGGTCATTAGGGTCACGGGCCAGCTCACAAAACTCCGAAGAACCGTAAGAGAGCTAAACACTGCACACTTTAGCCAAAACAAAAAGAGTAGAGGTCGATGACGTACAATACTAATAATTAAAGAACAAGATAAATAATCAAGTTGAGTAGCGTTCATTTGTCTTGAGAACCAGTACTTAAGCCAAGGCAGGTTTCGTTAAAGGAAGATGGAAAGGTCTATCTGGGGACGTGAGGGGCCCGGGAGAAGCGGCCAAGAGCGCCGGCAGTTGGAAATCAGGCCAGCTGGCACGAGCTCTGTCAATTCTAAGAGGCGAGAGCCAGCACCTCGAAAGTCAGCCTCACCCCCAGAGAGGACTGGGGAGGGGTGGTTGGAGGATGTCTCGAAGGGAGTTAGCCTAATCATGTCTATGCAGCCATTTCATCAGCCACAGCAGGACCTGGCTTTGGTGTCGCTCTCCTTTTAGGGATGATTCCCATTAATCAGTCTGTCCCTGACCTCCAGAATCACTGGTGTACGGAACTTTTGGTGCCTCTCTCCTACTGATCTCTGAGATCAGACCAGCTCTTGCATATGCACATTGCCTGGACAGTTTGGATTTGACAGTCCCCCCCACACTTTAGACTGAACCTGTTACTGCCGTCCCTCTGACCTCCTCTGATCACGGGAAGCCCCACCTGCTGTCCAGACTCTCTCCCTCCTCTGCCCTGCGCCACATGACCATCCCTGCACCTGGTGGAAGGCATTCTTAATCACCCACTTTAGCTGTAATCCTAAGGGGCAAATACACATTTTTATTTGTAAATATTACAAAGACTAGGGGAAAGGAGTAAATTGAAAAAGAGTAATTCTTGAAAAAGATCATTTGTAAAGCAATAAGGAGGACTTCTGCAAGATCCAACCATTAGGTGGCACCATCGGCGCAAGGCAGTTCACTTGCCCTCAGAAGGTCAGGAAAAAGGGAAAAATTAATGAGTGACAACCAGGGAGGGGACAGGAAGGCTGCTGGGAGCCACTCTGCATGTTAAAATAATTTAACATGTAGAAGGCATTCTTGTGACAAGAGCATGCAGAAGAACTCCAGGGCATCCTGGGTTAGAGCGCCCCGTGGAGACAGACCAGAAGGCAGGCAGGGTCTGACCCAGTGGACTCATTGTCTTTGTTTCCCCCATCGGCTGCTCCTTCAGTGTTCCCTTTCTCGGGGATGGCACACGGCGCACCCAACACCAGGCTGCTCAAGCCACGTGCCCAGGCGCCATCCCTGAAGGTCAGTTAAGTCTTGCAGATTCTATCGCCTACATCACTTGGCTCCATCCGTATCTCTCCACGCCCCCTCCCCCCATCCCTGCACACACTGACATACACCACCCACCGAGGGCACTGCCATCTTTCGCTGAAATGACAGCAATAGCTTTCTAATTGGTCTCCCTGTCTTGGGTCACAGTTGAGCAGCCCTCCCCACCCTTGAAGTCAAAAGGCAAGTGTAGTAATGTCCTTTCTTGCTTACCACTCTGTAACGACTTCCGATTCCCTTTAGGCCACAGTCCAGACTGTTTTAAAGTGTTTGCGTAGACCTCCTCGAGCTGGCCTCCGCTGGTTCCGCAGCCCCTCTCCTGAAAGTTAAGAGCCCAGGCCGTGGAGTCCGTTTCGTCTGGGCTCAGATTCCCACTGCACCACCTACCAGCTTCCAAACTGGGGCAAACTTCTGCCCCTCTCTGTGCTTCGGTGTTCTCCTGTGCAAACGTGGGTGGTAACACCCACCATCTCTCCTGCAGGTTGTTGTGAGGGCGGAATGGGGTCACGCAGGTAAGGCACGTGGAGTAGGAAGCACTCAGCACAGTGAACTGTACTGACATCTGTCACCACGCCCTGCCAGACTGGAAGTTCCAAAGGGCAGGGAAGTGTCCATCTGTCGGTCAATGCCCGCGGGTAGCTCCGCGTAAAATGACCCATCACAAACTGGAAAGAAGTTAGCCATATTTTATTAAGTCAGACTATCTAATCGTGCGTCCCCTCTTTGTCTATTGCCCTAAATTAAGACCCAAGTATTCCTAAAGGCTTACGGAAGTGTTCCCAGCCAGGTGTCCAGACTCCAGCTTGAGGCCAACAGCAAGTTGTGGGTGGTTTCCCCCCCGTTAAGTGAAAGCAACACAGCAGGCAGGGGCCAGGAGGCTCTGCATCCTCGCCCCACAGCGGAGGTTCTCCCCTTTGTCCTCTTTGGAGGGCCTAGTTTGTCTTTAGGGAGGTGTTCCACACAATTAAACCTGCGGATATCTAAGGGAAGCGGCCCAGGGAAAGGAACACGACCCTGGACCCGCAGAGGTTCAATCTCCCTGTGTTTGGACAACCGCCTGAACTCTCTTCTGATAAATGCTTCTGGGGCAGAGAGCTGGGAAGGAAATGATCTCGCTCTTTCTCCCTCCCTTTCTCATCTCCTTTTCTCGCCAGAACTCCCCACATCTCTACCTACTGACCTCTGAGCTGTCCTTCAGTCCTCCGGCCCTGTCCCTGTCACCTGGTCACAGCACCGCTGGCTCCAGCGCCCAGGACGTTTCATGAGCCGTGAGGGCTGACGACTGATTCCCCACAGAGAGGCCCTTGACTCAAAGGGTCTCATCGGTCGTGCTGGTGGTGATGACCTTCAGCTCCCCTCCTCTGGAGGAGGCCAGAGCGCGAGCGGAGGGCGCAGGGGCGGGCGCACCAGGAGGCTCCCGGAGCCAGTACAGCACAGACCCGGGCGGAGCCGCCAGTTCAGCCGCTGCGGGCTCAGCTCCCATCTGGCTCCTGCGTCCCAGGAGCGTCCATCTGCGGACTCCAGGAGACCTTCCGAGCCGGTGCTGCGGGCCGAGGCATGGCCGCGGGGTCAGCGCCCAAGGCGGAGGCGGGGCTGGAGAAGCCCCTCCAGCATGAGCAGGTACCTGGCCCCGAGCACAGGCCGAGGCGGCACCTAGTCAGGGTCCCCAGGCTCTGCAGGGGCTGAACAGCCACAATGACTAGTCACCAAGCCCCTACCCCCACGCGGTGTAATCGGCCCTGAGGGGAGGGGCAGTTAATCACTGGCAGATGCTGATGGCTTCTCCTGACCCCGCCCCACCCCAGGGAAGCTGAACTCCTCTCCTTGTCTCTGCCTTCCTCCCCCTCTCTTCTTCCTCTGCCCCTTCCCCACCTTTCTTCCTTCCTCCCCCTCTCCCTCTCTTTCTACCCAGCCCTTAACCGGCTCATCCCTATCTATTCCCTGATACCTGTGCCTCTCGCTCCTCTTCTTTCCCAGGGCAGAAGCCCTCAGAGCCCCGGTGAAGGCCAAGGGCATTGGAGGACAACTAGAGGGTTGATGGGTCTGCGTCAGGCTTGACTCCATGGTTCTCAGACTGGAGGGTGCATCAGAATCACTGAGCGGGCTGCTTGAAATGCAGGAGGCTGGGCTCTGCGTCCTAATATCTCACCTGGAGGATAGGGCCTGATCCTTTGCAAGTCTAGTTCCCAGGAGGTGGTAATGCTTGAGCTCCGAGAACCGTTGGGCTAGCTGGTGGTAACATCAAACCCAGTCGTTGTTTTGCCTTCACTGGACAATCCTGAGGCCTTGACCGGGTGCCAGGAGCTGTGCTGCATGTGGGGCTGGGGGGGCTGCAATTGGAGGTGGGCTTTCCTCTGGGAGCTCACAGCCTGGGAGGGAAGTAAAACAGGACAAAAATAACTCAGAGGGTGGGAAGAGATTGCTGTCCCTAAAACAGGTTCAAAGAAAAAAGGGATTTTTCCTGGCAAGGCGGATGGGCGAAGCTGATGAGGGCCGTGGCATTTGAGCTGGGCCTTGGAGGATGGATGAAATCTAGCCACCTGGTGATAAGAGGGAATGAGAATTCTAGATGGAGGGGACAGCAGACCAAACTGCTTGGAGGTAAAAAAAAAATGTTGGGAAGTGATCATTGGAGAGAGGCAGGAGCGGGTGATACTCACTAAGACTCTGGCAGAAATCCAGGGTTCGGGAAGGCTTGTCGTGAAAGGTAAGGGAGAGCTAGGTTGCGGTGAGCCCCGTGGGCCACACTGTGCATTTGGGATCTGTTCTCCGCAATGGGGAAGCTGTTCGGAAACGCCATGGCTTCCTTGCTGGTCACAAACCCAGACCATCCAAAGGAGGTTACAGATGGAAAGCTGCCCACCAGGAAGGGCAGGAGACTGGTAGAGTCACTGCTGCAGCTGACATTTGCTCTCTCTGGGGCTGATTTCATCCATGCCTTGGCCTCTGCCCTCAGGAGGCACAGCCCCTCTGCAAACTCAGTCCTAGGCAGGACTCGAAGCTTTTCCCTTACCCGGCTGTAGCAAAGCTGTGTGATCTAGGGGCCACAGTCAATGTGTCGCCTGGGAGCCAATGAGAAATGCAGAGTCTCCGTCCCCACCCCAGGCCTACTGAATTAAAATTTGCATTTTAACCAGACTCCTGGGTGACTGCACAATGATTGGCTTTTAGCTTTTAAATGGCCAAATGTAGTACGCACTGGATGACAAGGGAAGGCAGCACCTGGTACCCTGGAGGTCATCCAGCAGCCCTTCTGGGGCGTGGCCTCTGTTCTCTCCAGCCCAGTCTGCAAGGGCACGGCCAGGTACCCCCTTCCCTGGGACCAGGCTTTAAATTAAGTTAGTGAGAAGACACAAAAATGCCCCAAACGAGTAGAGTCTCTGGTCAGATCTCTCTTTAAATCCTTAAACTTAGAGATGATATTTATTCATTTGGCATCATTTGAGACATGAGCAAAACATGTGTTTTGGGGGCTTGTTGGGTTTAAACATTGTATCCCAGGTGCCAGGGTGACACTGCCTATTGGTACCTTTCTGGTTCTCAAATATTTATGAACAGTGGCCCGATTACTGCTTTGCTTGGGGGTGCGCGCACACGTGCGTGTGTTTTAATTCCATGAGCAAACATTTCATTAGGGCTCTCATCCTAAATCATCCTGGCTCTCTTCATGTTTTGCAGATCTCTCACACAAAGTTTGCTGTGGATGATGAGTGGAAGTAAGTGATTAGTATATTTTTTATTGCCATTATACTAAAAATTAGATTTCCATCTTAACCATTTGCTAAATTAAATAAAGCCATCATTTCAGCTGTCAGCTTCCCAGGATAGAGAAGGTGAGTTAGCACAGCGATGCATGCACGAAGGTAATACAGACCAGAACCACAGGGTGCTCTGTGCAAACCCCCAAAGCTGAGTCTCTGTGTCCTTCAAAGTAAGGCAGTGTCAACTTCGTATTTATTTTCGGCACAAGATACATCTGGTTTTCTTTACATGCTGTTTCCTCTGTGTTCTGGTACCTATCATGGGGTCATGGCCCCCTGTGGGCAACATATGAAATGAAATAAACATGAAACGTCCCTCCTTTTTTGCTTTATGATAATCAATCATGAATGTATTCCTAATCAAAATAGGAAATACTTATTACATTTGTATACCTAACTTATACTTTCTGTAGTACTTCCACATAGGTTAACTATTTGACATGCATTTTCATTATATACACACAAAATAGAATAATGTCATAAAGCCTATTTTGTTTTATTTCTAATGCAAGTGCTATTTTAACTTATGAGAGATTTACTCTCCTATCTATATGGTGTAAATTGAAACTCTATTCATTACATAGAATATTAAATAGTTATTTTGAATTTGGGACTGTAAAAACTTACAACTAAATTCTTGTACCGTTTTAAATTCTTGTGTGGAAAGCTTCACTTTCCATCTCTTCAGAGAAATGAGTATATTTTAATGAGCTTCTAGAAATCTTTCTTGTCTCCTAAGCTCAGCTTCCAACACAGAAACTAACAAGCATGTAATTTTCCTCAGGATGCTTATGGAGTTCAAAATCCATAAAGGGTTTCAGTACATCCTTGGTACCTTCTAGCACTAACTTTCTAAGATTCCATTCTAAAGAAGCTGAAGGAAAGCAGGAATATTTACCAGGCTTTCAGGCTTCATTTCTGCACATTCTCCAGCAGGGGGCACCCCTGGGATTTGGATGGGGCCCTTTTCGGAGACACTGCTCTTAGTACTAGCTCTGCAGAAACACTAGTGACGGGGAAAACCCAACCCACACATCCAGTAAGTGCCTTTAAAAGGTACTGTTCTGTGGCACAGGATATTACCCTGCAGTGTTTCCTGACTGGTACCCTAGCTCAATGCAACTGTAACCAACCATAAGTGGAAGCTTGAAGAGATTTTGTGGCTGGTGGTGCCTCATTGGGAATGAAAGATAATGCTAACCAATATTTATAAAGTTATTGATTGGCAATATTCATAATTTCCCCTTCCTTCCCTAATCTTGACCCTGGGCTGATCTTTCTTCCTCTAAGTTAGTGGTTCTCAATCTTGACTATATCTTAAGACTACATGGTAAACTTACTAAAAAATGACTAATGCGTAGGATCCCCATCTCGAAATCCATATCCTTTTTCCAGGGTTACCATAACAAAATGCCACCGCCTGAGAAGCTTAAACAACAGGAATTCACTTTCTCATAGTTCTAGAGGCTAGAAGCCCAAGGTCAAGGTGTCAGTGGTTTTGGGTTTCTTCTGAGGCCTCTCTCCTTGGCTTACAGATGGCTACCCCTCACGGGTCTTCACACGGTCTTCCTTCTGTGAGAATTCCCGTCCTAATCTCCTCTTCTTACAAAGACACCAGTCAGATTGGATTAGGTCCCACCCACAGGCATTCATTTTACCTTAATTACCTCTTTAAGATCTCTATCTCCAAATACAATCTCATTCTGCAACTCATTCTCAGCGAGTTGTATAAATTGTCTTCATTACAAGGACAAAGAAGAGGCTTGGAGGAATAGGGCTTCAACATACGAATTTGGGGTTGGGGTGGGGGAACATAGTTCAGCCCATAACACCCAGCAATGGCATTTTTCATTGATAAGGGTGCTGAATTGATCACTTAATTCATTTCATTGATGTAGGGCACTGCGATTTTAAAAGCTCCCCATTGATTTTAACTTACAGCCAAGGTCAAGTTGCTTTCTTCAAAGCCACTTCTGCTATAAGAAGATGAGAAACATGACACCATCTTCGTGGTTTCCTCTACCATTGTGCAAAACCAAGAGTTCAACTAAAAACTTGAACATTCAGCCATCATCTGAATGTGTGTGTCTAAGATAATACTCAAGCCTCTTCTTTGTCCTTATGATGAAGACAATTTATACAACTCACTGAGGAGTTTTCTGTAGCTCCATGGCAACGTTCTCTCTATAGGCACCACCGGCAGGATTTCCTTTTACTTGAGAATATTAGAAATTACTTGAAATTACCAATATTTTAAAGTATTTGACTTTCAAATACTTTACATTTTCAAAAATGATTTTGTATGATTCAGTCTAATTATTATTATTACTATTAGGGACAAATAAAATAGCATACATGCTTCGCAGAGGTACAGAGGTATCATTATTTTAAATTTGCAAATGAGGAAACTGAGGCTCAGAGACTGTCAGTGACTTTCAGAAAGCCACATGGCGATAAACTGACCAATCAAGGACCGGAACCCAGGGTTCCCCAGGACCCATCAGTGATTGATTGATTGATTGATTGATGTTTAGCTCACAACTTTACTTGAAAGGACAAGGCTGAGGTCAAAACCACATGGAAAAGCTGAGGGCTGAGAGGAATTGGTTTGGCTGATAAACTCAGCCTCCCCCTTTCCACTGCCTTCTCCCCAAGCCTGAGGGAAAGGGAGGAACCAAGGAAAACTTCGCAGTCAAAACTTAAAAACCCTTACCGTTGAAATCCCCAATTGCTTCCTATGTGCCCAGCCGATGTCTTTTGCCAAATGTGCGAAGGTTGAGGCCTTTTGCAGATGACCCCCTTTGCTGGTTCCAGCCTGCAGCAGGAGAGGATGTACAAGATGCACCGGGGCCACGAGTCCATGCACGTGGAGATGATCTTGATCTTCTTCTCCACGCTGATCGTCGCCCAGATCGTGCTGGTGCAGTGGAGACAGAGGCATGGCCGGTCCTACAACGTAAGTTGCCCTGGTGTCTGCTGCAAGCCTGCTCCTCTTGCTGCCACATCCCTCCTTTGCTTTCTTTCTTTTTTTTTTTTTGTTACCACTTTGAAGAAAATGGGTTTTTGAGGTCAGTGATTCTCCACTGGGTGCAGTTTTGGCCCCAGGAGACATTTGGCAACATCTGGGAACGGTTTTTTATCCTCGTTAGTGGGAGGAGAGGAGGGACGGGAGTTGCTACTGGCATCTGGAGGCCAGGGATGCCGCTCAGCATGCACAGGCCCACTCCTCGAGACAAAAACGTCCGTGGTGCTCAGGTTGAGAAGTCCTGGTTTAAGTAAACCAATTTTCCTTTTGTGAATCAACAAGTTCTGCCCATGGCCCAGGAAAGGAGAATGAGGGATGCCAGAAACAAAAGGATGAAGCCATCTAACTTTGTTTCATTGGCAATGCACTGTGGCGGCACTGGCAGTGGTGTGCACGGCCATGGAAGAGCGCCCATGCATACACTGCCCTGAACTCAGCTACTTCCGTGCGGTGCATCTTCACAGACCAATCCCACCCAAGCATGTCCACCAGAACGTTGCCCCCTCCCGGCCTCAGGGGCGTCCGCCAGGCATTGTTGGGCCTAGACCTTGCATTTGCACTGTTCAGAGCAGTGGTTCTCAGATCTGCGGGTGTATCAGCATCACCTGCAGGGCTTCCTAAGTCAGATCCGCAGGTCCCATCCCCAGAGTTTCTGATTCGACAGGTGTCCAGCAAATAATTTGCATGTCTACCAAGTTCCCAGATGGTCCTGGGACCACATTTTGATAATCAATGGTTCGGACTTGAGTGTGGCCTCCCTGGAGAAACACTGCCCAGGAGGAAGGCCCGCACTTACCACTCTGCGTGGGCCTGCGGCCCGGGCCGGTCATTGGTAAGAAGACTGGCCATGACAGGTGAAGTGCTGGCTTAGACGGTATTTTGTTTTCCTTTGACCCATCATCAGAATCACTTTCTGTGTAGCACAGGGTCCAGGGGAATTATAATTATTTTGAGTTCTGCATAATAATTAAGCTTAGGCCATTTGGTACATTCTACTTAGGAGGAAGGAATCTTGTTTTGTTTGTCTTTTAAGCAAACGCATCAACTTGCTGCCGTGTCACTATTACCTTGTTGATGAAAATAAACGCCCTCTGCATTGCAACTTTTTTAACGAAGGAGACTAGAAGTAAACCTCACTGATGATACTCTCATATTAAAAGAAGATCCTTAAATATATCTCCACCATAGTTTCCTTATCTGTGAAATAGAAACCGAACATAGAATATAAGAACACTGCTATGTTAAAAGTAAAGGTTTGGAGGAAGATATGTCATGCTAGCACTAATTGAAAGAAAGCCGGAGGAAGCTGTATTAATTTCAGACAGAGCAGACTTCAGAACAAGGGCAATTGTCAGGCATAAAGAGGGGCATTCCATAACGCCAAAGGGATCAGTTATTCAAAAAGGCATGGCAATGCTTAACGTATATGTCCCTAACGACAGAACATCAAACTATATGAGGCAAACTGATGAACTGTGAGGAGAAATGGACAAACCCACCATTATATTTGGAGATTTCAGCATCCTCTTTCAGCAGCTGATGCATCCAGCAGGCAGAGAACTGTAAGGAGATAGTCGGCCTGAACGGCACCATCCATCAACTGATTTCAGTTGATTTTATAGAGTGACTCACCCAACAACAGCTGAGTGCAGAGGCTTCTCAAGCCCACATGAAACATTCACCAATATAGACCACACTAAAGGCCATAAAACACACCAAAACGAATATGAAAGAGTAGAAATCGGGTAAAGTGCAGTTGACCCTTGAATAAACAGGTTCGTACTGCACTGGTCCACTTATGTGCAGATTTTTGACAATAAATGTCGTCAGTCCTCCATGTCCCCAAGTTTCGTATCTGTGGGTTCAAACAACTGTGGACCGAAAACAGTATCTGCAGTCTGAGGCTGGGCCGATTGAAGTTACATGCAGATTTCCGGGGGGGGGGGGAGGGATGGTACCCCAGCCCCTGTGCTGGTGAAGAGTCAAGTGCACACGGTCAGACCACAAAAATTAAACTGGAAAGCAATACCTGAAAGCCGAAAAAAATCCCAAAATATGTGGACATTAAATAACACGTGAGTCAAAGAAGACTCAAAAGAAACTACAAAAATAATTTGAACTAAATGAAAATAAAACATCAAAATTTGTGGAATGCAGCAAAAGCAGTGCTTAGGGGGAAATTTTTAGCATGGAATGCATATATTAAAAAAGAACAAAGATCTGAAATCAGTAAACTAAACATCTGTCTCAGGAAACTAGAGGAAGAAGAAGTTAAGGTACACATCGAAAGAAAATACATAATAAAAATTAGGGCAGAAATCAGTAAGAATTAAAAACAAGATCAATGAGAAACTCAGTGAAATCAAAAGGCAGTTCTTTGTAAAAATCAATACATTTAATAAACCTCTAGCAAGTTAGCCAAGAAAAAGAAGATTGAGAACACAGATTACTAATATGAGAAAAATGGGTCATCATTACTGATCCTGTGGCCATAAAAAGAAAATAAAGGAATGTTGTAAACAATTTTATGCCCACAAATTTGGATAACTTAGATAAAATAGGCGAAGTGTAAGCCACACTATACCAAAACTCACACAGGAGAGATAGATAATCTTAATGGGACTACACCCATTTTTAAAACTTGAATCAATAGTTGATAACCTTCCAAAGAAGAAAGCACGAAGCCCAGAGGGTTCCACCGTGAAGTCTACATTTAGGGAAGAAATGACACCAACTCTCCACAATCTCTTTCAGAAAAGAGAAGCAGAGGGAACACGTCAGAAGTCATTCTTTGAGGCCAGCATTACACTAACACCCACCAATGCCAAGGCCAGAGGAAGACATCACAGGAAAGAGAAACTACAACCCGGTATCTCTCATGAACATCAATGTGAAATTCTCAAAAAATTAGCAAATTGAATTAAACAACATATAAAAAGAATTCCACACCAAGTGGGTTTTATTCTAGGTATGTGAGATTGGTCCGGCACACAGAAATCAGTTTATGTGATCCATCACACCAAGAGGCTAACGAAGAAAAACCATATGATCATATTAATAGATGTAGAAAAGGCATTCGACAGGGTCCAACCCCCATCCATATAAAAACTCACAGCAGACTAGAAATAGAGGGAAACTTTTTCAAGTTGACAAGGAATATTTATTTTTAAAGCACCCTACAGCTAACATTAACTGGATACTTGCCTCCCAAGATAAGGTAGAAGACAAGAATATTCCCTCTCACCACTCCGATTCAATATGGTAGTGGTCATCCTGGCTAGTACAATAAGACCAAAAAAAAGGAGGGAGAGGGAAATAAAAGATATACAGATTGGGAAGGAAGAAATAAAACCATCTTTGTTCATGGACAACATGATTGCCTATATTGAAAATTCAACAGCAACAACAAAAATCCTGGAACTAAGAAGTAGCTACAGCAAGGTACAACAGACAATTGCTTTCTTATGTACTAGCAATGAATAGTTGAAATTTGAGACTAAAATACAATACTATTTACCATAGTACCCCCAAAAAGGAAGTACTAAGGAATAAATTTGACAAAATGTGTACCAGGTCTATATGAAAAAAACTGAAAAGACCTCAAATAAATAGATAATCTGTGTTAGTGGATTGGAAGGTTCAATACAGTCAAGATCGATTTTTCCCAACTACAATCCCAATCAAAACCTCAGCAAGCTATTCTGTGGATATCAACAAACTGATTCTGTAGTTCATATGGAACGGGAGAAGACCCAGACTACAAACTGAACACTAAAGAAGAACAGTATTGAAGAACTCACATTATCCAAATTCAATGTTTACTGTAAAGCTATAGTAATCAATACAGTGTGATATTGGTGAAAGAAAAGATGCATAAATCAATGAAACAGAAGAGAGAACCCATAAATAGACCCATACAAGTATAGTCAACTGACCCATGATGAAGGAGCAAAGGCAATTCAATTGAGAAAGGATAATCTTTTCAATAAATGGTGCTGAAACTATTGGACATCTATATGCAAAAAAATGAACCTAGACATAGAGTCCACATGTTTCACAAAAATTAACTCAAAACATATCATGGACCTACATGTAAAATACAAAACTGTAAAACTCCTAGAAGATAACATAGGAAAAATATCTAGGTGAACTTGGGTTTGGTGATAAGTTTTTAGATACAACACCAAAACCACAACACAAGAAAGAAAATGTAATATTGATAAGCTGGGTTTTACTGAAATTTAAACCTGTGCTGTGAAAGATACTATTACAATAATGAAAAGGCGAGCTATAGACTAGGAGAGAGTAATTGTAAAATATATATCTAACCAAGAACTGTTATCTAAAATATACTTAAAACACAATCATAAGAAAACAACTCAGTTAAATGGCAAAAAATCTGAAGAGATAGCATATATGAAAAAAAATCTCATCATCATATGTCATTAGGAAGTTGCAAAGCAAAGCAATGAGATACAATGCATGCCTATTAGAATGGCTAAAATAAAAAACACTGACAATACCCAATGCTGATGAGGTTGCAGAGCAGCAGGTACTCTTGATGCGAATGCAAAATGGTAGAGCCACTTGGAGGCAGTTTATCTGTCTCTCACAAAGCTAAACATAGTCTTTCCCTATGATCCAGCAATCACACTACTAGGTATTTACCCAATTGAATTGAAAGCCTGCATCTACACAAAAAACCTGCATCCAAATATTTTTTAAAGATTTATTTTTATAAATAAAAATATATTTTTATATATTTATTTTTAGAGAGAGGGGAAGGGAAGGAACAAGAGAGGGAGAGAAACATCTTGCCTCTCGTATGCACCCCAATCAGGGACTGAACCACAACCCAGCCAAGTGCTCTCACCGGAATCTAACCGGCGACCTTTCACTCTGTGGGACGATGCCTAACCCACTGAGCCACACCTGTCAGGGCTGCACCCAAGTATTCATAGCACCCCAAACTGGAAGCAACCAAGAGATGTCCTTTAAAATGTGAATGAATAAGCAAACTGTGACACCTCCTTACAATGCCCTATGAGCAGGCAATAAAAAGGTACGAGCTATGGAGCCATGAGAAGACATGGAGGAACCTTGGTAAAACAAGCCGATATGAAAAGGCCACGTACTGTATGAGCCCAATTATACAACATTCTGAAAAATGCAAAACGAGAGACCGTAAAATGGTGGTTGGTTTCGTTTTGCTTTGTTTGGAATGGTTGCCAGTGGTTCGGGGAGGGAAAGAGGATGAGCAAATGAAACAGTAATTTTAGGGCAGTAAAATTGATCTGTACAGTACTGTAATTTTGGATACAGGATATGACACATTTGTCAAGTCTCAATGAACTGTACAGCACAAGAAGTAGACCTTAAGGTAGGCAAACTTTTAAAAACCATTTAGGAGATTGGGGATCCCAGGGAGAAATACTGATGGTGATGAGAGAATCTAACTGCTTCACAAACGCATGAAACAACCTCCCCGAAGGCCCCTGGAGGTCAAGGTGTTGTTCCAGTGCCTTTGGAAATGAGACAAGTTTGTGTAAGTGAAGGCACTGGGAACTGCACATGAGCACTGTGCTCTAGTGGATAAAGTTGTTTCCCACGAGGGCACAGGTTAACAATTCTGATACTGCTATATATGTATTACTGGGATGAAAACATTATGTAAATCGTGGGAGATGTTGGGAGTGGAAGTTTACAGAAAGCAAAGGGAGGAAGTTTTTTAAAAAGTAGGAAATGCACACAGTAGTATGTGTGAACAGCTTTGTATACTAATTATTATTTATACATTTACTTATACCCTGAAGGTATTTGTCTTACACATAAAGTATTATTTTCCCATTATAGTATGCATAAGCTGGACCATGTACATCAAAGGTGAGGGACTAGTCCAAACAGCTGAGAACATTTTCAGATACAGCTCTTAACAAATATGTTTATATTCTGAAATGATCATTTAATTTACCTAGACAGATTGTGTTCTGTGGTCTGCAGAGACCATGTATACCAGAGCAGCTGAGTATAAGTACATAAAGCAAAAGAAACAGGTTATTTAGAAAATAAAATTTAAAAATATATTAACTGCTCCTAAGTGACACCAAAAAGTGCAGAGAGAAAGTAGATAGAGAATGGAAAGTTCTAATTTGGTTTGGGATAGAGCTAAACACCTGGATGCTTCCAAATACTCATATTGTTAGCATAATATAGATGGAGCATCTGGATATTTGAATTTTTCTCTTTCCAGCTGATAGTGTTGATATGGTGTAGACATAGGCAGAGCCTCAAAGTTAAATTATTTCCAAATGCTTTTAACAGCATTTAATTAAAAAATAAAATTCCATTCAACACCACCCTCTCCACCTTCTTTTATGTATCCTACTTTTCATATCTGCAGGGAGTAGGGGGGAGGGTACCAAAAAAGAATCCTTCTCCTTCCCTTCACATCATCAGAAGGCCTGATGACTACATACACAGAATTTGGGTTTCAGACACACTGTTAACTTGCCTCAATACACTGGCTGATCATTTGCCATAGAGTGAGACATTGCTCTATTTAAATCAAACTTCCTGCCTATGAATAGCTATGAAACACTAGAACATAGTACTACTATACCAATAAAGTATTAGGTCTGTTAAATCTTTTTAAAATGAGGCAAGACACAAATGCATACTTACATAACATTGCAGAATCTCCTTTAACAAGTTAAATAGTAAAATCAACAGTCTCAATTGATTTGAACATAGCAATCTGGACCAAGTGAATTTCTAAGAATCCTTCATATGCCAGGATTCCATCATTTTACTTCTTCGATTTATGTCCACACTTTCCTTCATTGCCTTTGTACTGATAGCACAATATTTCTTGGAGTCATTTATGTACATGATGATTTTCTGCTTACCTCTAGCATGCCCCTGCTCTCCCTCCACCCCGCCCACACGAATACACACAGACACGTGTACAAATGGTTGCAGACACAGTAGTTTGGGATTTGCAGTGCAAAGGAAATGAGCGTCGCATATATACAGAACTTACCTTCCTCCCTTTCCTTCCTTCCTTCCTTCTTTCCTTCCTTCCTTCCTTCCTTCCTTCCTTCCTTCCTTCCTTCCTTATTATGTGACCCATTCATCATCCTATATAAATAGACAAATGAAAAGATATCTTTGTTTTGTCTTAACTTACAATTCTTTTCAGATTCTTTGTGTGCATGTAAAAGAAAAAACATGGTACCAATGGGCAGCATCTGATTCGCCAGGACATTCCTCCTGCCGTGATGTAGGGCGGGGAGAATGTGGGTGATGGGATCCAGATGCAGGGCTGCCCTTGGCCATCGTGCAGATGTGTTTTATACGCACATGCCCAGATGGTGACCCCTCTGGCATTATTAATGTGTCCCAGTTGCCAGGCCTCCTCTGTTGCCTGCATGCACCTCAATTTCACATATTTCATGTGTTTATTTATGAGGCACAGCATTCCCACATTTCATATGTGGCAGTTACTTTTAAAAAATGGGAAGTTTTAACTGCTCTGGAAATTGATAAAGAATCTTTTTTTTTGTTTTCAATTTTAATTGTTGTTCAAGTACAGTTTTCTGCCTTTTACCCCCATCCCAGCCCACCGCCTCCCCCCAGCTGATAAAGAATCTTTTAAATTGCTATGAAATGTGGCCCTCATTTCAAAAGTACTTCTCCATAAAATTACTGAATTCATAATGCAAATTTCTGACCTTTCCCCTTGGATGTTGAGAAAATGTGGTGCTAGGTTTATACCTTAAAGATAATTAAGAAATTAAATATTTGCATACAGAATACAGTATAATGATTTTTTTTGCTTTCATTTTATTTCTGTTCTCCAAGGCCTATTTTTTAAAAGTAGCATATCTATACATTTGAACATTGTTATTCTCCGTTAATTAAATCCAGGCATCAGGTAAGAGAAATTTGGGATCTTTTAGAAATAGGTTGTATTTATAAATCCACAGGGAAAGAACTAGCTTTATAAATATATAGTCCAATCATCACTTCAAACTATCATAGATTATGACTCCACCAATTTGAGGAAGTGGATTATTCTTTAAAGTTAGACTTATAACCTGAAGTATAAAATATAGGAGCATGGTAGTTGCAATGAATTAAAATGAACTGATTTTTAATTTTTTATTTAAAAAAAAACTTCAGCATGTTTCTGGGAGAACTAAAAAGATGAATCAAATTCTTAAACTAGAAAGATGAGAAATGCAAATGATAGGTGGAGTTTGTGTCCATTTCCTTTTTTGATATCAGAAGTAATGAACTAAAAAAAATTCAAAACCTATAATATATCATAGCTAACTATCACCATTATAAGCAAAACGGAAATCAATGACCAAAATGCTGGTGAGATTTTTAAGGAGCTGCACACGTTTAGCATCCACAGTGGATGGTCCAAGTGCTAGTGCTGAACGCCAGAGGCAGCAAATCTTGTCTTGGTTTGCTCGCATGTGCTCTCTGGACCTCATGAAAACGATTCTACTTCCTTAAGGAAAGCCCGTCGTGCCTATCTGATTATCTGTGTCTATTTATATCTATATCCCTATATCTCAATTTCATAAGGAAAGGTGCAATCCCATTCATTAGCTTTGACCATACCACAAAGTAGGGTGGAAAATTAAAGCAATTACCTAATTCAGGCAAGAATAAAGAATACGTACCCTGAAAGTGCAGCCTGGAATTCAAAAATAAAAAGCAGGTTATAGTACGTTATATCTTTAGAGAGTTACTTCAGATTTTCTCCATGCTTGTTTCTGTTCCAATGCATAAGTATAATAACAACTGTGACCCTGGCTGGTGTGGCTCAGTGGATTGAGCGCTGGACTGCAAACCAGACGGTCATGGTTTGATTTCCAGTCAGGGCACATGCCTGGGTTGCAGGCCAGGTCCCCAGTGGGGGGCACGCGAGAGGCAACCACACATTTCTCTCCCTCTCTCCCTCCCTTCCCCTCTCTAAAAATAAATAAATAAAATCTTTGAGAAACAAAACAACTGTGCACTTGTTCTCTGAAAGATTTAGAGCAATCTAAGGTTTCAGATCCAGGTGATATGTCGCAATAAAGCAATACAAGGCAATAAAGCAATAAAAAGAGAATGAAAAGCCTGGGAAATGTCTTCTTATTTGACACGGATGGAAGAATGGCTGTGACTTTGCCTTCTTTATTTACATCTTGAAGTCCTATCAAATAATTTTGGTTAACGACCTTTAGACTATTATAACCAAGATCTTATTAAAAGATCCAAAAATACATCCACAGACTCTTTTTTTAAGCCACCTCCTTTTATCACAAATATGGAGAGTAAAGAAAACAAATAAATGACACCAGCCTTTTTTATATTCAAATGACAAGCATAGCCCAACAACTATTTCTACATCGCTGGCAGACATAATTAATCGATCATGATACTCTACCACAAAACCAAGACCAAGTCTATTAGAATCCTCCTCAACAGAGCATGCCAGGGGGAACTACCAAAGTCTGCACCTGAGACAAAACCTCCTTGCCATTCCCCTCTCACACTGGTGCTGAGCAAATAACAGGTGGTCAGCCTAGATGTGATGAAACATGAAAGCCCAAAGATTATTGCTGTTGTTAAACCTATCCGCTTTTCACAAGATCCGCGAGTAGCTGGTATTAGGCCCGACCTAAGGAGCAGGAGTGTCAGTCACTCTGGTGCCGTAACAAGTCATGCGCCCACAGCCCATCAGTGCAGCCTCCTCTCTGCCACGTGGGACTGAGGCCAGCCAGCTTACAGAGCCATCCAAAGGCTGCTTGGATTCAGGTCACTGGCCTAGGCCACACAGGGTTACATACAGAGAACAGGAAAAGGTCTGATCCACATCTTAGGTTTGCCAGGAGAAGGTACCAGAAACCAAAAAGGAAAGCCAAGAGGCGAATCTAGTAGTCAGGCCTGAGGTAACCCCAGAGCTGGGATTCAGGGCTTAATCCTGCAGGTGCATGGGGACCACAGACGGAAGTGGTCCCAGAAGCTGCTCTGACACCACTTCCTCCCCTGAGATCACTGCATTTGAGCATGTGCAGCATAGTCACAGCAGCCCCTGCGCTCCACCCAGGACTGTTTGCCAAGCTTGTCCCCAGCCCTTATCCCCACCTCAGCACAGGCAGGCAGGGCAGACAGCTTTCTCCAGTTTTACAATCAAAAGGAGGCTCGTTTGTCCAAAATCACAGCCGTTGATGTCTAAAGTTGCTTTCATCTGAAATATCCAAAAGAAAGCAGGTGTCAGAAGCTGGAGAGTTTGGATTATTTCCCATTCGAATTTTCAGATAATTGGGTCCATCCGCTCCAGAACTGTGCACGTTCGGAACAGTTTGCAGTTGGGTGATGAGCCAGCTGAGTGTTACCGACAGGATGGGCGGGGCGACTCCCCCAGAGTAGCTGCGAATCGTTTAATGACGCGCCTGCCATTCTGGGCCCTCAGTCATTGAAAGAGACTTTCTGTTCGTTTCTCTAACAGCTGGTGACCCTGTTGCAGTTGTGGGTTGTCCCTTTGTATTTCACGATAAAACTTTACTGGTGGCGGTTTCTGTCCATGTGGGGGATGTTCTCAGTCATTACCAGTTACATCCTCTTCAGAGCTACCCGAAAGCCCCTCTCCGGGAGAACGCCGCGGTAGGTATCCCATTCGACTCTACTCCGCCATCCCCTTCACTGTAAACACTGCAAACAAGAGCTAATTTCCATTGTCCTGGCTCGGGGAGGAGGATGCTGTCAGCAACAAAACTATTTGGAGATCTGCTAAACCGCTGTTAGCTCACAACCATTATTTAATGGTGATTCAGACACGCCTGCAAACTGTGCTAGTTTGGATATTAGCTAGTGAAGGCTAGGAGAAAAAGAAGTGAAACTATCAAGTTTCTAGAGCACTATTTGCATGTTTATTTTTAACACAGCATTTTGTTTGATTCCACTAGAAGTTGTCACACGCATTTTATAGTAGAGCAAGAGGTAGAAGTCTGTATTTCTAAAAACTATGCGTGAGGTATATATATGATAAATCATAAGAAATTGACAACTTATCACTCTCATAACAAATGAGGCCTTAATATTCCATTGATCATTTTAATGACCATGTCTGCCTCTTAATATTTATATAATTCCATTATATTATTCACAAATCTTCCCGAAGTGCTTATAATGTGCCCACAATTGCCCTCACTGTTCTTGTTGTTTAGATAAGGTCTGAATCCAAATCCAGATAAAACTAAAATGGGATTTTAAAAAAATCCAAAGTGTTTAATGGTAATAAGAAAATGTCAAATTCTGATCTGCACTGGAGAATAAATCATAAACAACTGTGGATTATTGGTATGATTATTTAGCCATTGAGATGTTTGTTTTTATCTAAAAAAGTGGCAGTGACGAAGCCAACTTGTCCTTTTAATATGGAGAAGGAAAAATATACAATGAAAGAAATCAGATTGATAAGTGTAATGATAAAGACTGAAATTCAGATAAATGAATTCAAATGCATTCAGGCTTATGAGTACTGCAGCTTCATCCCACTTTGGGAAGCGTTTTCGGCGGTGTTAGGAGACCTTCGACACTGGCCGGTTTGAGGGCATAGCCTTTGTAGGGCCTCGTTTCCCCATCAGCAAATGGACAGCTGGCACCCTTCCTCCTTCTCACACAGTGTTGTAAGTTATGTAAGACTTGTGAAGTCGTCTGAGTTCTGGGTGAATTGAAATGTACTTCTTTCCGTCCCCTGGATAGAATCTATGTTGTATTTCCGTGAAAACAGTTCACTTTGCCTCTGTATATTGAATTACCCTAGCTGAACACAGTCCTTCAGTGCATATCCATTCATTCAATGCAGACGAACTTCACTATGGGAAATGCCCAAAATGCTGCCTGCTTAGACCCATGGCTCATACATCTCAGACGGCTGGGGTCCCAAGCCCTTGCTTCTCATGCCCACAGTGCACCCACTTCAGCTTCTTCCTGCCTGCACACCTCTGAGCCCTGCAACAGTCCGACAGCCAAGACACTCCACTCCCATTTTAAGCAGAGCTAGCTGCCATTTGAAGAGAAACAATGGAGGAGGCTAATTAGGACCCCTTTTCTTCCAGAAAAGCAGTAAGGATAAAGAAACTCATATTGATAAGAAGCAGTATCCCTAATGATCTGTATAGATCTTGGCTTAATTACCATATTATAAGTAAGTCACATCTCAGCAATTTTCCATTTGGAAGTGGAGGACTTTATTACAAGCTAAGAAAGCTGGTCCAGCAAATGTGCATGGTGCAGAAGGCAAACCCAAGAGGAGCGGTCTCCGGCACCAGCATAGTGTAAACACCAGCTGTTCCTCCCCCAGAATACACCAAGCCCCAGCTAAGGGACAGAGTAGCAGTTAAGGAGAAGTACGTTTCCTCTCTACTACAGTTGGGTTGTCCATGAAGCAATGTTCAGGCTCAGAAATAGGCCACAGACAGCCACAAAGAGCTGGGTCTCACCCCATCCTTTCCAACCCAAGACCAACCTTTCCTTTGTGGACACTAGTCTGAAGCATGACCACAGTTTCTTTTCTGGCTTACCTGTAATTGGGTTCACAAGGGGGTTCTGGGCTCTAGGAACCTGTACCCCCCATAAGAAGGAAGATTTAGAGGTGACATTTGGAAACTCTAACACATCCATAAAAGTAATATGACATATTGAGAATTTAATGTGCCAAGTCTTTTAAACATCAATACATTATCTCAGACAGTCTTCAGAACCATTTTAGGAGCTGGTGTTATCATCCACCCATTAGAAATGAGCAATCACGAGAAGAAATGCTGAGTAGGTCGGCCAGGGTCCCACATGCGGGAAGCAGCAAAGCCCAGAATCAAGCCAAGGAGAAAGCATGCTGTGGCCTAATTACATCAACACCACTTTGCAGGGAGAAAGCCTGCATTTAAAAAGGCTATATTGGTCAGGAAGACCTCTAATGCTGGCACCACCTGGAGAGGACCCTTCATGTAGAGAGAGAGTACTCGGAGTGTGTATGGAGTTCAAGGAACCCCAATCTGGTGCCACCGGTGCTGTGGGGTGGAGAGGGAGGTCCTCTCGGAGTTGGCCACTTTTCCCATCCTCACCCCTTTCAGCAACACAAACTTCCACCTGGATCTGGCTGCACTGAGCAAAGATTCAAACAGTTGGCCACGCCCAATCAAAGTACCAAGCCAAAGGCCCACTGAATCCCTCTGGCCCCAAGGCTCACTCTGGCCCCTGTAGAGATAACACAGCCTCATAGCGATTTGAGCCACACCGTGGGAGTTTCCGGCTCCGTGTAACTCACAGCTGAGGCCTCCCCTGGGCAGGATGACACCTGGAGGCAGAGGAGCCCCCGCCTACCAGACTGCCCTAGTATGTGAGATGCTTGAAGCAGGAAAAGCACTTCACCATGGAAATCATGTAAATGACAATTCACTTCTCTGGCTAGCCCCATTTAAACTGTCATGTTTCAGAGACTCCCTTCTGAATGGAACTCACTGCAGTGATCATCTTTTAAAATAACGTCAAAACATTCCGTCAGAAATATCCTAGAACTTAAGCATTTGGTACAATGGCTCCACCAGGGAGGAAGCCAGGGAAGGTGAGAGAGCTGGGGACAGGGCTCCAGGGTTTGGGGTGAGAGGGTGGAGTCAGGCCTCTGCAGTGAGACTCAATCAAGGGAAGTTTGGTGTGGAAGGCAGGGGAGGGGCTTCAGGAGGACAGGGAAAGGACTGAGGGGCAAACAGGGTCTCCTGCCACTGTCTGTCCTTGAGAGCAATGGTCCAGCCACCCCCTATTGTCTCAGTGCCCCTAGGCCAGCCCCCCAACTGGCTGCTTCTCCTTCCACCACCTCTCTTGTTCTCTGTTGGAGAAGGGGGCCTGTTCTATGACCCACCAGGAGCAGAGCTGGACTCCGGCCTCTTCCTCTACCTTCCCAGGCATGAAGAAGACACATGGCCCTTGCATGGCCTTTTCCGAGGGCTTTTACTGCCAGGGATAAGGGGAAGTAACAGGGCACAGGGGTTCCTTCTACATTTTCTCCACTCTCCCCCGCATCTTGTCCTCTCACTTCCCCACTGACGTCCTGTGGGAAGAAGAAAAGGCCTTAAGAATGGTCATGGTCAGTGCATCCACAGAGCAGAAAACAAGGCTGAATGAAGCAAGTTCATCCCAGGGCTACAGGAGGGGCCTTTTGATGGAGGGGAGAGGGGAGGAAGGCTGAGGCTCTCTACTTTGGGGCAGGTGTGTGGTAGGAGCAGGACAACGAGAAACTCCTGGTTTTGCTCGCCTTCGAGGTACTCTGGCCAAAACCACTCTTCTAAGCTAACCCTGGAGCCAAAGGGGAAACGGGGCGGTGAGGGGAGTAACCATCTAGGTAGAGTACCCATCCTGAAGGCCATTTTTACATGAGGAACACAGATACGCTACAGAGAATTTATAGATGTATATACACAGAAACACATGCACACAATAGTGCCATTTACATATTGCTTGTTGATATTAAAACTCTAGGTTACCGTTGAGCTTAGCTGATATAATACACTTATATTCTATACCTTACATAATAAATAGAATTTTAGAAACTAAAAACTGACTTAGGACAATGTCTTAAAAAGAAAAAATACTTTATAATTTATCATGCTCTGTGTTTCTCTCCATTTTTCACTCCACAGTTTGGTCTACAAATGGTTTCTTCTAATCTACAAACTCAGCTATGCCTTTGGTGTCGTGGGTTATTTGGCTATCATATTCACAATGAGTGGGCTCCATTTATTTTTCAAGTAAGTATTTCCAATGAAGAACTTAATGCCTCAAAGCACTTGCTTGTAACATCCATCTGGTCAAGTTCTCTGTATCTGGAAGCCACAGTGAAAAAAAAATGAGCTTTAATGCAACAATGAATCTATGGCAACATTTTTGAAAAATAGATTTCCCAATATATTTTCAGATTTCCAGGGAAATTTTTCATTCCAGACTATATCTACATGAAAAACATACACCATTTTTAATTCAGATACAATGAATTCCAAAGTAAAGGTCCATTACCATCAATTACTTTGTCATTTGTTTATCATCTTCTCAAAAAGCTAAGTTGGTAAATCTGAAAGTGTAAACTAATTTCAAAGAACTACTACAAATGTTTTCCTTTTTTCCTAATTAAATATCAAAGACTTTAATAAATTCAATCAATTTCTTTCCTTTTGTTCAAAAAATGATTAATGTATGTTAGTAAAATGATACTTAAGCAAAAGAATAATTTCAGGGTAGTTTAGCAGCTGCCCATATTTAAGGTTATTGCAATAAAATGCTTCTTATTTATTTGCTTTTTTAATGCCCCTCTTTAATCCACCTAAAACTAGAATATTCCAAAGGAAGTTATGTAGCATAATAATCCACATGAATTATTAAGAAGATACAAATGCTTGCAATAACTTTATGATAAAATAAGTATTTTTCATTTTCTGATTCTCTTATTCTAAGTATGTTAAAGCTAGCCCACTTTCTGTATGCATACATCCCTTTTCCCCAGTGCAAGTATGGCATGCATTGCTACTTAGTTTTTCTCCTTAGCCCTATATATTTACTCAGACTTTTTTAAAAAATATATTTGTTCAGGGTACAAAGAAACACTGTTATTTACTGCAACCTTGCCATTAAAGCTAAAGCATTTCAATAGCATCTAAAAAAAATGTGGATGTGACATTCCCAGATGAGGCCAGAGTGCTAAATGAATTTCATAGCTACAGGAAAATTGTCTTTTAAAATAGGGAAAGGATGTTTATGTTAAACTTCATCATCATACTTAAATACAGCATTATTACACTGAGTACTGACTTCATACATCATGCAAAACTGTGCTGTTGCTGAAATGTATTATTAACAGTAGAACGACGGGAGTGACAAAATCTGCTCGAGTACCCACAACACACACACACACACGCACACGATTTAAAGGGAAACTACACTTGACCTGCAAATTTAAAAGATCTCCATTAAAAATAGGCCTACATTTTCCCTCCCACAAAAATCTGACGCATCATTTCTTTCTATATGTCTTCTTCCTTAAAACTTCTAGAACGAATCCAATACAGTAGCTGCTAGTGCGTGTGACTATTGAGCTCTTAAAATGTTAAATAAGGCATGCTGTAGTGTAAAATACACACTGGATTTCAAAGACAGTATGAAAAATAATTTTTGCACTAACTGCATGTTAAAATGATAGCATTTTCATTGTATTGGTGAAATAATTTCATCTGTTTCTTTTGGCCTTTCTACTGTGGCTACCAGAAAATTTTCAGTGTCCTGTGGATGTCCAAACTACATTTTCACTGGACAGTACTGCTCTAGAATTTTGTTTCCAGTACTCATGAAATCTCTTTTGCTGGGGACAGTGGGAAAGGAGGAAACTGAGGGCTTAGAAACTGTGAGAGGTAAAGAGATAACAGAGCAAGAACGTCTGGAGAGAAATAAAGCTTCCACTAGGAAGCTGGTGGCCGAGATGTGCTGTGGGCAAGGTCCTCCCTGGCAGAGCTGAGGCTGGGTCATCAGCCTGTGTCCCGGAAAGGGAATTTCAGATGTACCACATCGTTATAGAAAGCCGCTCCAATAGAACTCTCCAGAATACCTCTCATATTGAAGTTACTCCGGGACAGTAAGACAAATAGAAAGGCTGAGCTCAGCAACGTTAATTCATACAATAAGGAAGGCCGTGGGAGTGAGAGCCAGCCCTGGTGGAAAGGACTCTTCCTACGGCAGGAGCACAGTCCGATTTTTTAAGTATTTTGTGAAACTTTTAGACCAGGAGCTCCTACTGTTTTCTAGCAGGAAAGAAATAGAAAGGAACTGTACAGAGTGATTATTGCTAGTTTAAGACATAGAAAGACACTGATTTCTTTTTTTTTTTTTTTACCATACTGCCTATATTACTTTCTTTAAGAGAATGCAAAAATATTTGTAAGGACTTTTATTAAATTGCTTGAAACTACAGATCTCCTAACACTATTACTCATAAGATTTTAAGATCCTCAGTCATGACTTTTCTTACAATTAAGCATACAAAGAATTTAACCCTTCAGATTGGGAAGGAATTATTTTTCCCTACTAAGTGTTGTTGATTATCATTGCATAAACAGCTCCTTCTGTGGAACTTCGTTAACTACACATTTTATCAACACCTGCTCCCCTGGACTTGGAGGGAAGATAACCCTCACTCCTCCCCACTACCCTAGTTCTCAGATATACCCAGGAAAACCATGAAAGGACGAAGCTGTCGCCTGTGTTGGAATTCCCAACTCACATCAACAAAAGATCGGTACCCTCTAAATCTACAAAGATCTCTACCTTTATATTTCCTTCACAAGTTAACAGAGCCCCAAAACCCCTAGAGGAAGGTTCCAGAAACAGATGACCCAACTCCTCTCCCCTCTCCCCTCCCTTCCCAATTCGGTCAGACAGGCCCACTGCTAGTATTTGAGAATACTGACAGACAGGACAAGCCAAACATGCAATGATTAAGATTTAGAAACTAAATTAGAAGCTAATTATTCACTTTTTAAAGAGATCTTTGGATGGGCATCTGTAATAGTATCACCAGGTTTTGAAAAAAGAGAAAAAAGAGGCGATTATACTAAAGAATCCTATTTTATTTGAACTATAATCCAACTTGCAAAAATTTTTTTGACTAATACATGACAACCATGGCATCGTAGCAAAAGGCCTCAAAATTTGAGGTTGATTGTTATATCTACCACAAATACTTTGGGGTGAGATAAAGTATTTGAAATCATTCTATAAAATCTGAGGTCTGAGGCAGGGACTCTCAACCCTGGCTGTGTTATAGTCACCTAAGTAGCTCCTAATAAGCACTGGTGTGCAGACCCCACGCCAGGCCACTTAATCTAGAGCCCTGGAAGGTGGGTTCACATATCAGTACAATTTTAAATCTCCCTCGATGATTATAATCTATATTTAGGGCTGATAACCTTGCTCTTTTAAAGAGGCTTGGAGTGCTGCCTGCCCCCTGGGTTGCCTGGGGTCTGAGAGATTCCAAAAATACTGCTGCACGGGCCCCATCCCCAGAGAGTTTGATGTACTCGGCCCCTGCCCCCCAAATGCCACATTCTTCCTTCCTCACCCTGTTGTTCCCAACAGAGTCAAGGCTAGAGACTCCATGGATTTCGGCATTGTGTCTCTGTTCTATGGCCTCTACTATGGCATAATGGGGAGAGATTTTGCAGAGATCTGCTCGGAATACATGGCTTCTACCATAGGGGTAAGTGTCGCTTTTATTCATTGTAACCATTCATTGTATGTGGCAAAATGGTGTCACCTTCCACCATATTTACATCCATTTTCAGAAACTGATAAATCTTTGGTTCTCTTAGCCCAATTGCTCCTTGGATTCTCCTCACACCAAAAAAAAATGTCTTTGCTAATTAATTAGAAAATATATTTCTTATTGATATAAAGTGGTTAGGAAATAAGGCATCATTTAAAATAAAAGGGACTAATTATTTGGAAGTAACCATATCTAGCATACTCCAATCACCAACATTTAGAGAATTAGCAAAACTTCAACAATAACAAAACACTTTATCTCTGCCTACCGAAAATAAAGGCATTTGATGCACCTAAAACACTGTAAAATCAACCAGTGCCTCAGGGTACTACTACTCATCATAAAGATCAGTTATTATTATGTAGCATTTGAAGAAGTAGAAGATATAAAAAGTGTGCTAAATATATTCTGACCATATACTGTTCTCTGGAATTAAAAAAAATTCCCTAATAGCTTGTTTAACTCTTTTAAAAGCACAACTCAGAATGCGTGTACTTTCTGGTTTGGCGGAGTTCAGACTCAGACACTAGGAGCACTTACCTGTGCCTGACCACGCACATCTCTTCAACGCAAACCAGAGCCTCCAGGGATGACCTGCGGTTTCAGGAACCCTGCAGCTCTGTGCTCTGCCGGTGTCTCAGTTCACAGCCAGAGCTGACGTGGAGAACCCTGTGTGAGTGGCACGAGTGAACTTCTGGACTGCTCTTCTCTCTCTCTCCATCTATGGGGCAGGAATGAGCTGACATTCCCTTGATTTCATCCCACCCCATCTGACCTTCCCCATCCCCACAGGCTCTGTCTTACCCTTTTCCTAGAGCCTGGAATCCAACTTCCGAGGCGAAAGTCCAGAGCAAGACACCTATTGGAATTCCTTGGCCATGTGTCATCTCTGGGCCAGCTAGTTGCCTTTCTTAGAAGGTGGAAGGTCAGTAAAGGAGGGAGCATTTTCACTTCCAGGTCCTCCAAAAAAATCAGAAACCACACTCCTTAAAAAATTCCCAGGACCTCTTGTGCTTACTTATGGACAAGAGAGAAAGAAAAGGTTATACGTCCCCTCTGTAGTGGGCCAGGAGGAAGAGATTTAACCTGGCAAGACATTCAAGTCTTTAAGCACCACCTTTCTGGGGATGCCTCACCTGGTCCCGACCTGTCCTCTGTCCCCTTCACTTTCACTACTAAATGCAGAGTCTGGCAGAAGTAAGGCAATAATATGGGCGTAGTAATTTATAGTTTTAATTTGAACATTTCACCTAAAATGTCATATGGTGTGCTTGAGTGTGATATTGGTACATTACTGAGTTACATGCTTATGATTTTGTAATAAAAGATTCTGTAATAAATAAATGAGGGGCGTTGTTTGTGCCAGACCCTGTGTATAAACGCACTGTCCGCAGACTTTGGCACAGCCACCATCGACTTGAAACGACAACACATGTGTGTGTGTGCGCGCTCTGATCAAATGGGAATTAAAAACGCATAGATGCCTGCGTTTACTCCAGAGCCGTGAATCAGAATCTCCAGGAGATTAAAGAGCAGGGCCAGTCTCTGGCTGGGTAAGCCTGGAAAGCTTCCTGGGCGGTTCTCAGTTATATCCCTGGATAAAAACTGTTCCTCTTGAAGGATTGCTTGGCCAGAAGATTAGATTTGAGGTTACACTTAGCAATGCATTTTGGGTCCATTTGGGGTTCTGCGGGTTTAGGCCTGGAAACCTCACCCCCACTGCAGCATCGTTCCAATGGGAAAAAGTGTTTCCAGTTCTAAGCCAACAAAGAAGCAGTAAGGACCCCATGCCCCGCGGCCTGGCAGTGTCCTCCCTGTGCTCAGAGAAGGGCCTGTGTTCTCCTCTTCAGCGCGGCTCTGTGCATTCCCCCCCACAGTTCTACAGCGTCAGTGGGATGCCCACGCGGAGCTTGGCCGACAGCATCTGCGCCGTCTGTGGCCAGAAGACCATCGTGGAGCTCGAGGAGGAAGGGCTCATTGAAGACACCTACCAGCTTTCCTGCAATCACGTGTATCCTTTTCATGGGAAACCATTCAGTCTTTAGGAAGCAGTATCGGGAGGCAGATTTCAAGTAACCTGTGTGGAGTAGGACAATGGCAAGCTAGGGAAGACTCTCTCATCACCTTCCCTCCTGCCTCTCCTCTTCCTCTCCCCTCTCTTCTGCCCAGCTTGGTTCCCAGGCCTTTCTGCTGCTGCCCCTCTTTCTTTCTGAGACTTCCTGATGATCCCTGCTGAATATGAACTGCTAATTTAAGGTGAACCTCCTCCTGCAGCAATTTCCTTTGTAAAAAAGGAATCTTAATGCCACAGGGACAGGACGGCTACAGTGTCTGTACAGGGTGCTGGCTGGGAAAGTTGGAGAAGCCACAAGTGAACAGATAGCCAAGAAGGACCAAAGAGAGAGCAGGGACTTGGGGGTGAGAAAAGAGTAACATTTCAGGGGCTGGGAGCAGCTCAGGACTGTCCGGGTGGAGCCCCGGGTCTGAGTCTCCCAGGACCAAGAACGATAAAATGTGTTTTGCCTTCAGATAACCCTGGGAACCTGCTTGTGTCATCAAGGGTGATGGGGGCAGACAGGATAATGCCACAGGCAGTGGGGCACTCCACATTACAAAAGCAGGGACCAAAATGTGAGCTCCTAGTCCTTGGACCATTTGGCTCCTCTGTCTGCTCCAAACAGCCATCTACTGACTGAAGGATCTTCAGGTGTTAGGGACCAGGCAGGCAGGGCCTGGGAACCAGCACTCTCTGGGGACCTCAGCAACCATGGAGGAGAACCTCAGTATGCGGAACGACGCTGGGATTGAGAGTCCCGAGCCAGGCAGCATGTCACTGGATACCAAAGCTGGGTTTGGGCTGGCCAACAATTCTTTCCTAAATACATGATACTTTATTTTATAGTGGAATATCCATTTTACAATATTACTATACACTCAGGGCAAAGCTCTGGCATTGTAAGGTGCTTAAACCATCTGTCTCTTGCCTCGAAGCCACATACCTCGGTCAGTAATACCCCAGGGTGTGCAGCGCTTGTGATTCGATTCTGTTTAACCCAGACAGACTGTACTCACTCAATGCCAAGAGTAAGAAACTGGACCAAATGCATCTGAAATGTAACAGGAACCTTTACTCCAACATTTTAGCCTTTACATGTTAAGGTAGGAAACAATGATATCCCATATGGAAATCTATGGTGGTTTTTTAGTGTGATAAACTTCCCAAAAAACCATCATTCTTAGTAGAAATTTTCCAAGCCTGGCCCTAGTTTTAAATATGATTTACTTTTCAAATGTTGGAACAGAGCCCCTGTTGCCTTTTGTGAGTGGAAATACTTCCTCTCTCTACCTTTAAAAGCCCTTAGGGACCGTTGTACATGCGTGCCCATGTAATCCAAAATGTAGTTATCTTTAAACTTGCATCACAGGGAGTACTACTAATGGCCAATTTTAGCATGAGTCATATTAACAAGGCAGGGGCAGAGATCTGAGTATGGCTCTGTAGAAATCAGCATGGAGATTCTGCAGATGAAAGAGAGTATGAAAGAGGAGGTGGGTGTTTCAATGCTGGCTCCAGCCCTTTTGAATGAAGGGCCAAATGAGTTTTGGTTCAAAATCTTTGTTACAATACCATACTTGATGTTGACCTAAGCATATTGCAATAGTATCCCCTATACTAAGAACATAAAATAGTGGAAGTTCTGTGTTGCACACTTCTCTGATATTGAGGAATTATTCCATGGCCTTGACTTGTCTACACCTCCACAATCCTCCCTTTGTCGGGGAGCGAGGGGCCTTCTGCGTCACTGCCACTCACATGGGTATCTGCCAGGCCAGTCAGAAAACCAGGAGATCTTGGTCCACAAAGCCACACTGGGATCAACGACTGTAGAAATTAACAAACGCATAGGATTGATCCATTATAATCATTTTGCCCAACTCTACAATGCTGTGAAACCTGGGGAAATATATTTGCAAAAGTAATTGGCTTTGAGTAATTCATTCAAATATTCATTCAATGCACAGGCACTTAGGCACTGCCTAAGGTGCTGGGGACAGAGAGGAATGAGACATGGCATGTGGTCCAGCAGAGACACGTAGAGGGCAGAAAGCCACGATACAGCGTGGTACAGGCTGTAATAAGAGTAAGTCCCTGGTGCCCTGGTAAACATAGAGTTTACTCTCAACCTTGGAGACGAAGGGTCAGACTTTCTAGATAAGAGATGTATACAGATGAATTTGTAAATGCCTAGGTCTATATTTCATTAAAAACAACTGGCTCCTTGTCAGTAATAAAAAAAAAGCTGAGAAAAAACATAAGAAGCTAATGGAAATATTTGTAAGTTCATGACCACAAATAATTTGAATTCATCTAACTGCCTAAGACAAGTCTGATTACAAGGTAGATAATGAGTAATACGCAGAAGTGGAAGAGTGAAATGCTATGGGAAGTGCATGAGAAATGCGCAGTAAGCAAGGCAGGGAAATCAAATGATGCATTTACATTCAATATTACTGTAAAAAAGCACTTCCACATCCTTTATCTAATTTAAATCTTTCAAGGATCAAGTGAGGCAAGAACGAGTGAGGTCAAGAAGCTTGGTAAACTCCTCAGGGTCATAAAGCTACTGCGGCTCTGACTCCAAGCTCACAGTCCTTGGCAGGGGTGGGGGGGTCCACTGTCCTCCAGAATTTCCCTAAAAAAGTGATGCTCACAATCAAGTTGTGACTGACAGCCATCTTCTCACCCTCCACTACTCCACCCTACAGATGGGACCATATTCATGGTGTCCTCATGAAGCCAACCTTGCCTTTCATATCCAGAAGCTTCCCTAACAAGATGCTGAAGCTTTCACGAATTCTGCATCCGAGGCTGGTGTATTGTTGGTAAAAAGCAGACTTGCCCTTACTGCAGGGAGAAGGTTGATTTGAAGAGGATGATCAGTAACCCGTATCCTTTTTTAAGAAAAAGTTATAAAATATTATCTTAAATGTTTCTGGTGAAGCATTCTTCAGTATAAACTTTCACTATCTTCACTGTAATTACAGCAGGAAACTTTCTTGTTTCCCTAATCGCCCATTTCATCGAAATGACTTACTGGCTTCTTTCTTTTCACCCCTGTGCCTATTACTATTCTGGTTAGGAACAAGTACCAAAGAGAGACATTCTACTCTTTATTTTCCAGGTGTGCCACCATGTGGGCTTTCATGGAAATGTGATGGGACATTGCAAAAGATAAGTAAATATATGGAAGGATTAGATAGATAGATAGATAGATAGATAAACAGATGGATGAATAAGTAATAGGTGGATGCTGGGTTGGGTGGGGGGTCAGAGAGATAGCTTCGAATCTAAATTTTAAAAGCCCCAAATGTGAACTAAAGTATAGAAAGGTATTTTTAAGGTGCACCACATTTTATTATTTTCATTAAGGAGTAGGGTTTCCCCCCCTAGATTTAGGCTTTTTAAATTCCTTGCCATGCCCTCATCTTTCCTTCAGCTAAAGCCTAGTGATAATAATATTGAAAGGAAACAAGGACCGTACAGGCTTGGTCAGCTTCCGGCAGCAACTAGGATTTTTACAGACCCCAGGATCCCTATCTGAATAAACCCAAATCTCACTGAGGCACAGGACGGTAATGACCCCATTCAGAGCTGACTACAAAGACTTAGTCCTCAGCCCCACTGGCTCTAGACCATAGTACGTATATCTCTTCTGGGGTGGGGGGTGGTAAATGGGACTAAAACATATCCCCCTTTAAACAGAAGTGCCAAGTACCCTCTCTTCTCATAAGAGACAGTCTTTCTGTACTTTCCCGTGTCAGTCACCTAAACTGTACAGTGCTAAAGGAGATACTTTCCTTGTTCCCAGCTCCTCACCAACCCTAAGTGCACAGTCTTTACATGCCCATTGCCCCATCTCTGAGGTTTGCAAACCAAAGAAAGACTTTCCAGTTAGGGAGCAGAGGAGGCGTGGTGATGGGTCTTTAGGTCTCAGAGCCAGGCCACAGCTAGGGGACACAGTCTGCAGCCACCAGCTCCACCCACAGACCTGGCCTTTCCCGGGGAGTCCCCGCAACTCAAAAAGTCCCCTGGCCTTTAGCCAAGGCCAAAGGTGCGTGGTGCTCCTTCCTCCTTCCTGGTCATCTGCTCCCCCTGAATTTCCATTCTTTTATGAGGAGACGGAGCCCAGAACCGTTTTTGATGAATAACTTATAAAACCACAGTTCATAAATCTTCATTATAAACCTGCTCATAATGTGATCATAAATGTCACCTTTCATGATCATTTAAATAGCAAAGAACAATTGGTTTCTTTATGTAGTCTTGAGAGAGTAAGCTTTTGAATATTACATGTGCTCTTTCTGAGACTCAGAAGAAACAGCTGCACGTGAAAACTGCCTTTATGCATGTAATGTTCCTCTCAGAGATGCTGCGTATTAAGTCCCCTTCCACGGTTTATCAAAGACACCAGGAAACGGTACGTCTTACCTGTGAACGCAGGCTTTTCTTTTGAATGTACCATGAGTTTCCTCTGATGAGCTGACTGCAGGGAAGCCCAGAGCTATTTTGCTCAGTTATAGTAGCTCCCTTATCCTTGGCTTTCCAACGTAGTCATTCCCCTCTTCCTCTCTCTTTTAGCCTATGACCCTTGCCTTTTATTACTGTTTTATAGTTTGGGATTTTAGTATAGAGTTTTATTTTCAAAAGTTAGGTGCAATATAAATAACTATGATAGCCAAATGCCATAAAAATCATGTTAGGGGCTTATAAATGAACACAGAGAATTAACAAGAAAGGAAATGCCCACTCATGACATTGCTTATTATATTTTCAAATGATATTTACAAATATTTCTGCTCCTTAATTGAGATTTAGCTGGGAGCGCACACACATTTTGTATGGACAAATGCTGGACTGGCTTCGTTATCTGGTGGCCTGGCAACCCATGGTGATAGGAATAGTTCAAGGCATTAACTATTCACTGGGGCTGGAGTAGTGTGGCAGACTCACCCCGGAGGCAACGGATTGCACGTTGAAATGTTTCGAGAAGTCCTTGATCTTACATTAACCATCAACATCCTTTTTTTTTTAAATTTAGAGATGATTCCAAGAATTCAGAGAATTGAATAAAATTTGGTGGCCTACATAAGGCAGTTTGTGTATGCGGAAAGAATTTAAAGAACAGAACAACAGAATAAACAAATGAAGCGTGCTTTGCATCTTTCCCATTACAAGTGTTTTCTAACCCTGCATGCGACACATTTATGACAAACCTCCATGGACACCTTGCCTCTAATTTGGGTGATGTTGATGTCATCTGTAAAGCATTTCAGAGGTTTGCAAAGTATTCCTCACAGAGATCATTTAGCGATAACTAATACCTTCTGGTCAGTTCAACATCTTCAGAGAAGTCAGCAGAGGTGTTAAGTCATCTGCAGTTTAAGAATCTGGCCTTTTCTACACTTTGTGCTTGTGACCACGTGGCCACTTCGGCACCACAAAGCCCTTCTGTAGAGACAGGACTACCCCCCGTAGCACGAGGTGCCACAGCCCACTCAATGCATTGGAGTGATGCCAGGTGTCCTGGGCCACCTGACCCAAATGCACCTGACCCATCCAGGGGCTGCACTGAAGTGGAGAAAATCACTCTTTTCTTTTGTGCTACTCTGCACACACACACACTCACACGCGATCACTCCATGGCTGTCCTCTGCTTTCATTTTCTTCATAGCACTCATTGATATCTGTAATCATATCATAGATTTGTTTATTATTTATTGTTTGTCTTCCCCTCCATGAAGGCAGGGAATTTTATGTTTTTTCCTCCTACTGTATCTCTAGCACCTGGAGCAGCACCTGGTATGTAGTAGGCACTCAGTAAATATTTGCTGAATTCTAAAAATAAACCTTTTGCAAGAGGGACCAAAATTAACAGAATAGGGAAGACCACTCAGAAAGAATTAACCCACGAATGATGTGACAGAGTCCCCCAAATCAATTTGGTTTAAAGTACTGGCCATTTGTTAAACAGCCAACACCAGGCATCTACTCTGCAATATCTAAAGGTATTACATTCATATGAAGTAGAAGAAGAAAACTCACCCACTGTCAGCGTAATGCTATTCAATGTTCCATTATAGTTTTAATGAAGAAAACTCACACTAAGATTTCTACCTGTTGGTACTTTTCCTTCTTGAAGCTGCCCAGTCCTTCAGCGTCATGATTGGTTCACCATCCAGATTACTTGGAGACTTAACTCTGACTTATTTCTCTACTCAGCAAACATTTTTAAGATATATTTATTTTTAGAGAGAGGAGAAAGGAGAAAGAGAAGGATAGAAACATCAATGTGTGGTTGCCTCCCATACAACACTTACTGGGAGCCTGGCCCACAACCCAGGCATGTGCCCTGACTGGGAATTGAACCGGCGACCCTTTGGTTTGCAGGCCGGCACTCAATCCACTGAGCCACACCAGCCAGGGCTCTACTCAGCAAACACTTCAACAATTCAATAGTTATTACATGCCAGGCATGTGCAAGGGTTAAGGAGATAAGATTCTTGATCTTATGGTCTATTGACAAATAAAAGAGTTCACAGCTGGATTAACACTAAGAATTAGTTTTTCTTCTGGAAAAGGAGACCTTAAATTGATCTCAGATGTGTTTGCCACTTATCACCAGTGAACAGCTGCACAAAGGTCACTTTTACTACAGAGCGTGTTTATTTTATTTTTGTCTTATTTTTAAGAGCGTAGCTATCAGACTTTTTTTCTTTAATTTTTTTTAATATATTGATTTCATAGAGAAAGAGAGAAACATTGACCTGTTGTTCCACCGATCCATGCACTCACTGGTTGATTCTTGTATGTGCCCTGACCAGGGACTGAACCTGCAACCTTGGTGTGTATGGGGTGATGATCTAACCAACTGAGTTACTTGGTCAGGGTGCTTTCAGAACCTGTGGAACCCCAGGCAAGTAAGCCAGTATGAATTTGCTGAAATTCTGGATAACCCTCAGACTTCAGAAAGACATTAGATAATAGTAGCTAAACAATCTCAGAAAAAATAAAGATGCTATTTTTCATGCAGTTTAAATATTTAAAATTTAATCCCAGCTTTTTGAAGTAATATATATATAGTAATATATATATATATATATATATATATATATATATATATATATATATATAATATTGGAGACCTACATACTATATAGTTATCAGCGGTTATCCAAAGGTGAAAAGATGAGCTGATGCTTACTTTCTTTTATATAATCTTATCTCTTTTATAAAATTTCTACAGTGAACGTTTAACATTTGCAGTGAGAAACATAAAGATCACTTTAAAACTATTACTTTGAATCTATCAATTAACTATGAAGTTATTTCTATTGCTGTGTAAATTATTGCAATTCAATCCAACAGATCAAGTCCATGCTACATGTGTCTAGTTCTCATGATAATTAGCATTGGACTTAATGTAGAAAATAGAGAAGTAAAGCAAAAAGTCCATTTTTGTGCTCAGCTTCTGTGGCATCCCCTCCAGTTTCCCTCTCCTGAACTTTGCCATTTTTTTCCTTAAGCTGGCTATTGTCTCCTAACACTCTCCCAGGATTCGTATGAGCGAGCAGAAACATGATGTCAGTGTCCCAAAGACTAAAGCCTGTTATGCACTTAATGAACTTATTTCTTTGGGATATTTTTCTGCAAACAACAGGATCCCTTACACCCCTGCCAGTACCCATTACAGAAAAATATCCATTTGCAAATAATAATACATAAAGAGATGAATTACTTCCTGGAAAATAGTAACAGCTACCACAGGGTCCCTGTCACCCCAGGCAAGCACCCCGTGGTTCCCGTTCCCCTCCTCACCCCTCCAAAGGGAACAGCGACCAAGGGGCATGTGTTCAGTGGAGTGGTTACATCACTGTACATTAATATCTGCATCATACCCCATGATTTCAATATATTATCCCTATTTTCAGGACAGGAAAATATTTTGGATCAGGTTAAGTAACTTGCCCAAAGATAGGTATCTACTAACCCAGGACTTTCTTGACTCTGGAGCTCAACTAACCACACAAACTCAGTTCCTGCTGAAACTGAGGAGGGTCAGAGGAAGTTCACTTCCTTTCACATGTGGGTCCCAGCTTAAGAAGAAAATTGCACCAAGTCAGTAAATAGCATTAATTGCATTAATGTATTATTAAATCTAGATTAGAAAAATTAACATATGGAAGTATTGTCTATCTTTTAAATTATTGTGTATCAAATATCTTTGTATTTATGAGGAATCTCTAGGTTTATACTTGCTTCAAAATTTATTTAGCTCATGGGGACTATTTTTTAGGAGCCAAAAAAAGAGGAAGGCCTTTTTAGAATCAGAGTCAAGACTTTTCAAAGAAGAAAGCACCACAATGCAGGGGCGACAGACTAGAGGGCAGGGGCTGAGAGCCAGAGAACTAGATACAAACTAGACCTTCGCATAGTTCAGGGATGGAGGAAAACGAGTCAGGAAGATGGAAGGCTTCTTGCAAATTCTTCTGAACTGAGTATTTTATTTACTTATTAGTTTGATTTTCATTGAAAACCATAATTTACCGTGTCTCGTGTTGGTTGTCCTCACTGAAACCATTACGGCTAGAGAAACCTACCGAACACCCGGACAGACAGGCCCAGTTCACATGAAAACACACCCTTTTTTAGGCATTTTGTGTCCTGTAAGGTTCAGTGGGGACACACAACACTTTTTTCTAGGAACAGCAATACTGGGGCTGAGTGACCCCAATTTTTGCCCTTTTGGTCGCAAGAGCAGCCGCACAGAGGAGACAGCCAGGTGGGACGGCAGATGCCCTCAGCAGACACGGATGAGTCTGCTGGCGGCGAGACGACTGCGCATCCACTTGAAGTCTTCCGTTCATCTGTGCGTTTCCTAAAGAACGAAGCCATTTGCTAAATTCAGATGTCAAAAACGGCCTTACATCATGATTGTCTCCTACGATAAAGAAAAACCAAAACCGTTTTTTTTGTCTGGTAGCACTTGGTGTAAAACAGCACTCTAGATAAAAATTGAACAGTTTTAGTATCTTTAGTAAGCAAGTCCTCATGTGGCTTACATATACCTGTGTCAGAACAGACTTAGTTATAACTAGTGACGGAAAGACCGCCCCCAGACCAAGACTGGCCTTTCGCGAAGGAACCTAGGACTTGATTGCCGCTCTCAAATTTAACCAAAACGCTTCCTGCTGAGTCTCATCCGAGGGCCACTCCAGGTAGGTCTTGGTGTTCATTATCCTCCGCAGCTTACAGAAACGCTGGGGAATGGCCTTCTTCTCGATGGGCTCCAGCAGAATGAGAATGGCGGCATCGTTGTTCTCATCGAAGAGACGGAAATGGGAGAAGTCCAGCTCGTACTTGCACCACTCACTCTTCACAAAGTTTTCGGAAAGCACAAAGATGGTTTTGTGGCTCTTTTCGATGGAGTCGATGATATTGTCAATAATCCATTTGCCGGGAATAAAGTCCCGCTTGTGAAGACACAACTGAAAGGGAGGGTTGAAGTGCTCCAGCTGCTGGACCATCAGGTTCTCCACCCAGTGGGAATCCCGCTCGCTGTAAGACACAAAGGCGTCATAACACACGTCCCTCTGGGGAGCTCTCCTGGGCTTCCTCTTGGCCTGGAGCCAGGCCCACATCATCTTCATATACCACAGTCCGTGGAGATGGTGGCACAAGGCCCCCGTGAGCAGGATCAACAGGAAAAGGACACAGCACACGGCAGACACCAGAGCCACCCTGTGGCACTCGGAAAGCGAGAGCCGGGTGTCCTGAACCCGCTGGCCCCGCACGTGGGATGGAGAATCACACAGGTAATTTTTAGGCCAGTCAGCGAGGATCTGGGCCAGTGCCCGCTGCTCCTGAGTGAAAGACAAGAATTCACAGGAGCAAATGAAATTGTTGCCGCCAGCTTCCAAAGTCTTCAGGTTTTGAAAAGAATCCAGCTGTTCCTTGGAGAAAGTATTTATCGTATTTCTGCTGATTCTCATGACTAGTAACATGGGTAAGAAGGAGGCATCTGGAAGAGTCTTCAACTTATTTCCAGAAATATAAAGTTCTTTGAGTTGTGGCATTGTCAATGAAAATGAATTGAGGTTGTTATTGCTAATATCTAAAATTTCCAGGGTCTGAGGAATGCAGTCAGTTAAACTGTGTATCCTTGTGCTGGATAAGTTCAAATATTTCATCTTTTTTGGCCACCGACAAGTTTGAGATATAGGATGGAAATTATTCTTACTGATGTCAAGGCTAGTCAGATTTTTCAGATTAAGCAAAATTTCTCCAGTTTCTTCCAATGATGTCAAATGGTTTTGCCTTAAAATTAAGGTTTGCAGGGAGGGCCAGGCGTTCTCACAGGCTGAGTTTCTCAGCAAGTTTTCAACCAGTAAATTCTCATTGAGATCCAAATATTCTAGTGATTTTAAATGTTGCGAAAGTGAACAAGGAACCAGAAAAACCTTGCTATTTTCTATTGTGATTCTTTTAACATTCCCTATAAATGCATACATATTTCTCAGATCATAAAATAAGTAAAAATGTGGAATATGCAACCTTCGTATTGTTAATGTCTCTACGTTACTTAGACCTCTATTTGTGTCCAGAACGGATATATCAAAATCACCAACCCCTCTATAGATACAGTTATCAAACTCCACATCTAACATTCCAGAAACATAATATAACAGTTTCACAACTTCTTGAAAACTATCATCAGTGATTTCCACATTTCTGAATGTAAACTTTTTAATGAATGTCTTGGTTTCATCGATGGATACTTTTGAAAAATGGAAAGTGTTCAAGTGAGTATCTATCAGTTCCAAATGTTCCAGGGAACTTAAAAGGTCCACGAAAATCTCCAGCAGGAAAGCAGGCTGCTTCATGTGAAGGACCAGATGGCTGACGTTCTGAATGGACTTCAAACTCTGGGGCCCATACCTCTGGAGATTGGAAGCATCGATCTCGAGTTCCTCAAGAAAAGTGAGCCCCGCAAAATCCTTTTCCTGGATTTCGGTGAAGTTGTCACTATTTCCTACTCTCAAGATTCGCAGATTGGTGAGATGAGAAAAAAGAGATGTCTTCCCGAGTGTTTGATAGGGATTTCCCAGTAAGTTTAAAAGTTTCAGGGCAGTGAGGGGCTTGAACCAGGAGGACGATAAAGTAGATAAGTGATTGCAGGATAAGTCCAAGTGTTCGAGACTCCCCAGGGAGCAAAAGGAATCTTCCTCTATGGTGTTAATGTTGTTGGACCCCAGCCTCAAAGCCTTGAGGTTCACACACATCCGCAGGTCACCATTGCTGACATAGGTGATCTTGTTGTCGGACAGGTCAAGGCTTTTCACAGTGGCCGTGAGCCCTGAGGGGATGGAGCTTAAAAATTTGGAGCGGCCGTCACAGACACCAGTGGGGTCACAAGTCAGAGAAGAAGCCTGACCGGGGGCCCCTTCCTTGGACAGGCTGACTGTGGCCCCCAAGAGCCACACTGTCCACAAAACACGTGACATCATCCCGTGATTCAACCTACAAATAAAAGAGGCTCAAGTGAGTGGTTGTGTTTGACGGCATATTGCAATTCCAGTGCTCGAGAAACATTTTGTAAAGTGTCACGAGCACACGCACACGCACACACACACACACACCAGAGCTACCGAAATAGCCGAGAGGCAACCGGAATGAATGAATGAAGATGAATTAATTTTTAATAATTAATTAATTAATGCAAGGATGAATGAATGAATTCCCTGACACATTCAGCAGCACTAACAGAAAAACACTGCCACTGTGCAATGACTTAAAAGCGCGATACCGTCTGGGAGTACAGAGCAGGGCTCAATCAACACGGGTTGAAAGAATGAGTAAATGGATGAATGGAAGGATGAACAAGCAAGCAGCTTAAGAAAAGGGGCTAAACTTTATCATACCAGTTTATAATCACCTGCTCCTGCACTTCAAACCTTCTTTTATTTAAGCATTCCTCTTCCCTGCCTGCGGTCCCTGAGTTAGAGACCTCAGAGCCAAACCAATAGTTGCTCCTATTGGACAACTATTCACGGAATGCAGCTCCAGGAATGCATGCTGTTTGACCAAAAGAAAAAAGGTCCCATTCTTTGTCAATGCTGTCTGGCAGCTGCTCCCAGCAGGCAGGCAGGAAGTCAGAACAAAGTGGTGTGCTGTGCTAAGGGACAATCAGACCATGAGACTTTTCTCTTCCTGCAGAGGATTAAGACGGAAAGCAGTGCTTGCCTCTGGATGGGCGGTTGGGGTGAACGTGGGGGAAAGAAAGCTGTCAGCAAACTTTCCACCCATGAAACCAACACTTTCTCTCTGCCCAGTCCTCCTTGGGCTCTGTTCAGCTTCCTTATTCTGTGTGTCTGTGCTCCTCTGTCTGTGTCTGATCACTGAATTAACCACACAATTTTTTTTTTAAATTTAACTGCAAGAATAAAATTTTTTATGGTTAAAATCAATTTCCCACCTTCCTAGGTTCCCATAGAATCCAAAAGGTTATAAAGGTCTAGGCTATGTAACTTACAGGCACAGAAAATTAAAAGATGACTAACATTAATACATATTTGGGCCCTAGCTGGTGTGGCTCAATGGATTGAGCACCAGCCTGTGAACTGAAGGGTTGCTGGTTCAATTCCCAGTCAGGGCACTGGCCTGGGTTGCAGGCCAGGTCCCCAGTGGGGGACATGCAAGAGGCAACCACACATTGATGTTTCTCTCCCTCTCTTTCTCCCTCCCTTCTCCTATGTCAAAAAAAATAAGTAAATAAAATCTTTTTTAAAAAGTACATACTTGGTCTGGGAATGTAGTTGCTGTTGCAGCCAGATTTTTTTTCAGCCGCACCAATGTCTCTGTTCCCATCCCCTCCTATCTTTTTTAGATAACTGGGTTCATACCATGCATATTTATCCAGGATTTTCATTTCTCATCTTAAAAAAGCTTGACATCCGTATCAGTATATAAATACATTTCTGATTTTTTCCAGTGAATCACAGCATTTTATAGTATAGATCAACTGTAATTTCATAATCACCCCCAGGCAATTTCGTCATTGTGCAAACATCACAGAGTGCACTTACACGAGCCCACCACGCACCCAGGCCACATGGTGTAGCCTGCTGCTCCCAGGGTGCAAGTCTGTACACCATATTACTGTACAAAACAACACGAGACTACATCACGCATAAGAGAAAATGATGTAATCCAGAGAGGGGGTAAACACGAAATGTATGAGGCTGCTGCTGGGATAACACAGCATACTGCTTCACAGCGAACTTTTTAAATATAAATAGAAAGAGTGCACTCTAAAATAACAATAAAAAGCATAGTACAGTAAATATCAATGCATACACCAGGAACATAGTCGTTTATTATCACCACTATCATCACTAAACTATGCACTATGCATAATTGTGTGTGCTGTGCTTCTATATGACTGGCAGCACAGAAGGTTTGCTTACACCGGCATCACCAAACACAGGAGCAAAGTGTTGCACTAGGACATTACAACGGCTACCACACCACTAGGTGATAGCAATTTTTCAGCTCCATTATAACCTTATGGGACCATCACTGTATATGTGGTCCATCGCTGGTCCATCATGTGTTCTGACTGAAATGTTATATGGCACAGGACTGTTATTATTACAATTATCAAGTTATAGGGGCTCTTTATATACTCTGGAAATGGAAGATAGATGTGAGATGTGTTAAAAATATCTTCTTCCACTCTGTAGTTTGCCTTTTCACTTTCTTAGTGGAATCTTTTAATAAACGCATGTACTTAAATTTTCTATTGTTTTTTAATAGTGAGTTTTGTGATGTGTTTAAAAATTCTTTCTTACATTATCACAAAGATACTCATTATTTCCTAAAATCTTTACTGTTTTGCCTCTCACTTTAAGGCCCATAATCTCTACCTGGAATTCACATTTGAGGAAGCAGACGGGATTAATTTTTTTTCCAATTGAGCCAAAGCCATTCTTAAAAAGATCATTCTGTGAAAACAATCGACAATACCACCTTTGCCGACAGCCACATGTTCTCATGGGGGTGGGTCTGCTTCGGCGTGCTCTGTCCTGATCTTTGTCTGTCCTTGTACCGGTAACGCGCTACGTCAACTATATCTTAATATCCAGGAGAGTAAGTCCTTCCTCCTTCTCTTCTTCAAGTGAGTCTTGGTTAGTCTGGGTCCTTTGCATATTCTTCTAAACTGCAGAATCAGCTTATATGTTTCAAAAGCAAAACCTGCTGTTTTAATTGACAATGCCATGAATCTATAGATCAATTTGGGAATTGTTGACATCATTACAATCCTAAATCTCCCAGTCCTTGAACATGGCATATCTTTCCACTTATTTAAGATTTCTTTAATTTATCACAATACTATTTTTTGGTTTTCTGTATAGAGGTCTTGAGCATATTTTGTGAGATATATTCCTAAGCATTTGATACTTGTGAGTTTTGAAAAAGGTATTACGTATTTAAATGTGACATATACATCCATATGTATAAATTTAGTTAAATTTTATATATTTACCTGGCATTCAGCAACCTTGATTAACTTAGTATTTCCAGTTTATAGATTTTTAGAAAATTTCTAGGTATATAATCATATCACCCAGATATAATGATCCTAGTTCTTTTTTCCAATCCTTATACTTTTTTTATGATTTTGTTTATTTATTTTAGAAAGAGGGGAAGGGAGGGAGAGAGGGACATTAATGTGTGGTTGCCTCTTGCATGCCCCCTACTGAGGACCTGACCTGACCTGGCCCACCACCCAGGCATGTGCCCCAAATGGGAACCAAACCGGCTACCCTTTGGTTTGCAGGCTGGTGCTCAATCCACTGAGCGACACCAGCCAGGGACCAATCTTTATACTTTTATTTAATTTTCTTGATTACTGAGTGTTGAATTTGTTAAATCTCTTTTTTCTTCCTGTATCTATTGAGATAATAACAAGAATTTCCTCCTTTACCCTGTTAATAAACACTGGTGATTACATGAGTCAATTTTAGTGTTAAGACAATTTTGCATTTTTAGAATAAACCCCAATTTGTCTGGATATATTATTTTTTTGTATGTTGTTGGATTTTATTTACTAATATTTTGTGTAGAGTGTCTGCACCCCCATTCAGAAGCTAATTTGCCCTGTCAGTTTTCTTTCCTTGGGCTGAATTCATTAATGCCACATTCCGAGCCTGGAGTTCTTGTCGTTATGGTTTGTTCGTTTATCTTGTTTTTGTGAAATACATTAAGCTGACCTATTGAACAGCTATGCAATTATTCAAATGTTCTTTTTCTTCTTTCAGTTTTGGTAAATTGTGTTTTTCAAGAAATTTACCCTTTTTTTTCAAAGTTATCAACATGGGTACTTATAATATCCTCTTATCATTTTAATGTCTGTAGGACCTATAGTAAATTGCCCTATATTAGTCCTTGGATGAGTTATTTGTGCCTGCTTTTTTGAATTATCTTGCAAGAGGTTTACCATTTTACTGGCATTCTAAAAGAAACCAACTTCTCATTTTATAGATCCTCTATTTTTCTATGTATTCATTTCTATTTTTATATTACTGTTTCCTTCCTTCTGCTTTTTCTAGATTTCACTCTTCTGATTCCAGTTTCTTGAGGTACATATTTGCTCATTAACTTTTAGCCATTCTTTATTTCTAATATACCCATTTAAGGTACTAAATTTTTGTCTACGCATTGGTTTAACTGTATATCCTCCAGGTCACTTTCTCTTCTGTTCTTTCCATATTTTAGTGTTTTTCAAGTTTCAGTCTAGATATTTTCTTCTGAAATGCTTCCTCATTAATTATTCCTTCTTCAGCTGTGTTTAACTACTCTCAAATACATGCACTGCTTTTAACTTATTTGGTTATTGCCATGTTCATCTTTATAATTTGTACTTGGTTCTTTTTCGCTTCCATTTTGTTATATTTTTTACAGTCTCCAATTCTCTCCCAAAACTTTCAATCTTGTCTCTTAACACCTTGAAGACAGTATGCATGCTCTGATTGGCCGCAGCACTTTTGGCAGCCTTGAAGGACAGGAGGTTAAAGATTAAGGTCTGGGACAGTCCCGATGAGACAAACAAGGCTGAACTAGCGAAGACAAATCCTCGCGGAGACTGCAGCACAGCTTCGACTTATCTGGACAGCTCAGACAGTGTTAACCTCTGAAAATGGAGTAACCTGACTTCTGGAACGCTAGTGCTCATGCGTACCTGCTGGAGCAAAGGGAATGCTCCTCTAGGGGGAGAAAGCATCCCCCGAGGCCTCAAATGCCTGTCTACAATTTCTCAGATACAATGTTCAGTGCAAATAAAAAAGCAACCAGGTGATAAAGGAAAAAAAGATCATAAGTATGAGGAAAGTAGAAACGGGAGACAATGGAAACTAACCCATAAAGACTATTGACCTAGTATTGTACCTAGCTCTAAAATCAACAGAATTAAGATGAGATGGTCATTGCTGTTTGGTACTATATTTATTCTATTGTCATTCCGGTTAATCAGTTACTGAAAAAAATCTACTTAGTATGACTGTACTGGTCAACCAAAATTATTTGATGTGTTCCACTTTGTAATACATAGCACAGAGCTCAAGAAATATATACTAGTTTTTGGCTAAGATTTAAGGTCAATTACATCTATTTTTTCCTAGTATTTTCACCTTAAAATATAAAATTTATAAGAACATAGATTTTGGCCTATTTCATACAAATGCTATATGGTACCGATAGCATGGTGAGTTTTCAACAATAATAATTATTGATGATGCTAAAACTACAGTAAACAACATGGCACCTAAGATCAGAGTTACCTCCTTAATACGTTACAGCACTGGGACAGAGAAACCCTCTGTGGAAGACACTGGGGAAGGGGAAGGTGATGGCTCAGGTTAGACTGCATGGAGTTATATCCAAACGAGGGATGGGCATCTGGACAAAGTATGAAAACCACCTGCTTGAAGAACGCAGGAAGCGTAGTGAGGAATTATTCATCCAAGACCAAGGAGAGGACGGAAATCTGAGAAAACAGCCTGGTATTAGAGGTGAGTTATACTGCAGACATTTGCTGACCCAGGATAGGCAGGAAGTGAAACCCTGTGGCCCACAGTGAAACCACAACCCGATACTCACATTAGGGTTAGGGCTGTAAAGTCTGGGTGAAGCAGGAGGGGAGAAGAAACTCGTGGCCCAGTGCAGAGCACAGAACTGAAAGTGAACTCTCCACAAAGCCATGCACAGAAAAAAGGCTGCATCTTATGTGAACAGGGACCTAAAAAATCTCTGCCCTCTGACCCAGAGTCTCAACCTGGCTGAAGCCAGCCTACTAGAAATCTTCTGTAGGAAACCAGAACCCCATGCCAGCCATATGTGCTGGTGTGGATCCAAATATTAAAAGATACAACAACTAAAACTATTTCCGAATTGAAGAAAAATGTCAGATTACAAATGTATATGAAAGAAAGATGAAAGAAAAAAAGAAGGAAGGAAGGAAGGAAGGAAGGAAGGAAGGAAGGAAGGAAGGAAGGAAAGAAAGAAAGAAAGAAAGAAAGAAAGAAAGAAAGAAAGAAAGAAAGAAAGAAAGAAAGAAAGAAAGAAAGAAAAGAAATTTCTCACCTAGCCCCAAAATGATGAAATATCTTCAAAGGGCTGAGAAAACATACTTGTCCATCTCTACTAGCAATTTTCAACCTTTTCATTTCATGGAGCATGTAAACTAATTACTAACATTCTGCAGCACATCAAACACACACACACACACACACACACACATATATTTTGCCGATCTGACCAAAAAATAGGTATAATTTTGATTCATTCACCTTGGACAGCTATTGTTGTGTTGGCTGTTGTCATTTTTTTTTTTTAATTTGGCAATCTAAGGGAAAGCGGTCAATGTCCCTGACTGAACAGTCAGGTACTGCATGTTTTAAAAATTCTTGTGGCACACGGGTTGAAAATTGCTGGACTAGACATCTATACACATTTAAATGATCATTCAAGAGCAAAGGTAAGAGAGATATTTTTGGACATTCAAAAATTAAAAGAGGAGTTTTATGCCAAGACTCTCATTGAAAGAAGTACCCCAAAACATGTTTTTTAGCAATATGAAAAATGAACTTGGTAAGAACAGGCTGCAAGAAGAAAACTTGAATTTTTTTGACAATGTACTCTTGACTTCATCTTTATCTTTTTTAAGTATATCTTATTGATTATGCTATTACAGTTGCACAAAATTTCCCCCTTGCCCCCCACCCAGTACCCCACTTCCCTCCAGCAATGCCCCCCTTAGTTCATGTCTATGGGTCATACATATAAGTTCTTTGGCTTCTCCATTTCCTATACTAGTCTTCACATCCCCCTGTCTATTTTATACCTACCAATTATGCACTCAGAAATTCAGATGTGGCTTTTCAGTATGAGGAAAAAGTAATGGAAATTTTAAGTGATATCATAAGGAAAATACTTTTTTACAAACAAGCCTACTATTTGGAAGAAGTAAATACAACTTATATTTACTATAAGATCTCTATGAGGAAATCACACCCAAGATGCAATATATAATAAATCATGCTCACTCAGGTTAATTGAAACAAGATATTTTGCCAAATTCTTTTAAAAATGCAAAAGATTAACTGATAGCTTAGAAACTTCCAAAACACACTGTCAAATTCTGACATAACAAGTATAAAGATGCAAATGTTCTGTGTTTAGAACAGGAAGGAACTTAAAATATTAGTGAATAAGTCATTTTCAAATAGTCACCATGTTTGCCATTTCCCGTTTTTTGGTGTCTACTTTCAAGTCAGGCACCTACCTACCAGATGCTTTCTGGTACAGATCTGAATTAGTAAAGTGCAGATAAGACCTTCTGCAAGATTTGTACCGTTTCAGATTTAAATTTTCTCCCTCTCTCCCTCTCCCTCTCTCTCTCTCTCTCCACTCCCGTCTCTCTCCCTCTCTCTCCTTCCCTCCCCACGTCCCCCCCACCCCGGGAAAAAAACACTATCCTGTCTTGCACCTAAGTTCCAAACACAAGTTCTCATTTGCAGAAGTTGAAGAAGTTAAAAGGAGAGCGTCAAAGCATTCTGATTTTAAAAAGTCGTCTCTGCTTAATGCTCTATGTTATGCTCTAAACATAACTGATTAGATATCACCCTGACACAACTCGGACGTTCTAAGGATTGGAGGAACTGAAGACCAGCGGGAGAGGGCGAGCTTCAGGACCATCCCCAATCCCCAAGCAGAGGCCAGGCTCGGCTAGGAAATGAGGATCCTGAACCGTCCCTACTTCTAAGCCCCTATGACCAAAATCCGACCTTGACAAGCTTGGTCCCGGAGGTAACCAGCACGCGCAGACACACCCCCAGCAGGATGCACAGGTGCAACCTCGAAAGCTTTTCCGTGGTTCACCTCCCCGACCGCTCAGAGTAAACAGTGCCAAGGCAGAGGCGAAGGCACACAGAAGCCGCTGGCCCGAGAGCAGCCTTTGGGGAACCGGGAAGTCCCAGCCCAGAGCCGGGGTCACCGCCCACCTCGGCCCCGGGGGACGTGGCTGCTTGCAGCCTAGAGCCAGAGGAAGCTCCCTGCAGCAACCCCCAAGTGGCTCCAAGACACCGAAAGGCGCTTGCCCGAGCCTCTGCTGTGCCTCGGTCCCTTTCCGAGTGTTCCCAGCCCCTCCCGAGGGCTGACCTCTGCCGGGACTTCGCGTGTTCAATCCGCGGAGGCGTGCAGAGTGGGGCCAAGGGGCGTCGAGGTCCTTGGGCGCCTTGTGCACCCCCGACCCCTCTGGCCCGGACCTACACCGCCTGGCCGGGGTACCAGGTGCCGCCAAGTAAGAAGCTGGGGACCCGCTCCCCCGCGCCTGTCTGCGGGCCACGTCTCCCCGCCCCTGCCCGGCCCACCAGAATGCCCCACGTACCAGGGGGACACAGAGCCGCCACCAGGTGCCTCGCGACCGGCCCTGCCGGCCGCAGGAGGAGAGTGAGGGGAAAGTGCGCGCAGTGGGGCGTCCTCTGCTCCCGGGGCCACGGAGCCGCCGGGCCCGCCCAGCGCTGGAGGCGTGCCCACCTCGGCACCAGCGCCTAGAGGCTGCGCCCAGCCAGCCACGCACGCCCTTCCCGGCAGGCTCCGTCAGGTGACCGTGACCATGACCTCGACCACGGTCCTGACCAGTCGGAGGCAGGCCCGGGTTGGTGCACTTGGGTCCTGCCCCGACCCCCAGCTGGTGCAGGCCAGGGTCTGAGGAGGGCTCTGGGGGCTGGCTGGGGGTCGCTGGGCAGGAAAAGGAACTGAGATGCTAGAAGCCCCCTCATGGGATTTTCCAAAGCACTGGGGCAGATTTCACAACCCAAGAGAAGGCTGATTACTCAACCAGCATTTTCTTGAAGCTACAGGCATTCAAGCCTCACATTACTCTGAAACACACCATCTTTAAACTCCACGTCTCCATTCTTTTCCATCCTTGGAAACCGGAATTCAGGCTAGTGAATCCTGCTTTGCATTCTTCCCTGCCTTTTCAACACTTAATATGGTCTCCAGGGTCCACGTGCACCCGCAAGTCTATGCTCTCCAGATCAATACAGCAAGATTTTGTCTGGGGAGCAGGTAAGGACAGTCCCAGGTTTGGTGTTTTGGGGTTTTTTTCCACCCCTCGCCCTATGGCAGTCCCTGGAGCTGCACTGTCTCCAGCGCCTGCGTGCCATCCAGGGTCTCAACGTAAAGAGATGGGCGGAGCCACAGGCAGTGAGATTTTGAACCTGAGCCCTTCCAATCCTTCCCTCGCTCCATCCCGTCCCTATTTCTCAAGGTAATTGCAAAAACAGTCCTAGATTGACTTTCTTCATTGCCACAGAAACTAGTTTGTCTCGGGCACTGAGGAATGCTCTATAAGGGAAATAAACCAGTACCTTTAAAACAAATTAAACTGCCTTAATATAAATAAAGTACATTTGATCTTCATAATTACATTTGGTCTTTACAGATCGGGATTGGAGGCTGAAGGAGCATTCTTGCTCCTCTTTTACACATGGGGAACCGAGATGGGAAACCAGAATTTTAGCCTAAATCCAGGTTCTTTCTCCTTCCCTATTCCACAACCCCAATTCTCATTAATGGATCAAACACCAGGCAAACTTCATCAGTAGGCACGAATGTGAACTTGAAGGGATGGAGTCTGATTTTCCACACAGTTTTCTGAATGTGTGGATATTTCTCTCTATCCTTGACCCTCCATGCTCTTAGCTGCCTGAAAAGACTTTCTTACTAGTTCAAATTCTCCACCTCTCTTCCTCAGGTGAAAATCCCCACCTCTCTGCCTCATGTGTACTTGAGAAAACTTCCTTCCAGCTTCCCCCCCGAAACTAAAAACCTCTCTTCTTTCTCCAGTTGAACTGTATAGATTGACTTTGGTGTTATGGTAATTGTTATTGTTATTGCTTTGTAATCCCAAAGTCTATTAGAATATTCTGGCAAAGTCAGGTTGAAATCCTTTATCTACCCACAAGGGTCATGAAGGTTATTCTACACTTGGCAAAATTATAAGCATGTTCTCGTGGTCCACTTGGGGACAGTTCAGTTTTTAATGTTTTCAAAGCATTTTCACATATTTTTTAAACACATGAAATAAATAGTTCTGATATATAACACCTTCAGTTCAAGTTCAGTTCATATGAAAAGCAGTGTTCCTCACTTACAAACATTTTGGAAACTTGAAAGATCAATCAAATCCTCTCAGAGTCAAACTGACTGCTTCATATGTGGGCAAAAGGTACAAACTCCCAATTAGAAGTTCAACAATTCTGGGAATGGAATGGAAACCATGGTGACATAGTTAACAACACTCTGTTAGATATTTGCAAGTTGCTAAGACAGTAGATCTTAAAAGTTCTCATCACAAAAAATATTGTAACTGTGTGAGGTGATAGATGTTAAATCATTGGGGTAGTATTTCATAACATATACATATATTAAATCATTACACCTTAGATTAATACAATGTTATATGTCATTTACATCTTAACAAAACTGGGAACACCCCCACACTGAGATGGCCCTACTCTAGAATGGCTCACCCGAATGGCTAAAATTAAAGACTGACAGCACCAACCCACCAACCACTGGCAAGGATGTAGAATGCCTGGATCTCTCCTACATTGCTGGTGGGAATGCGAAATGCTTCACCCATGTTGACAAAGTTTGAAAGTTTCTTATAAAATTAAACATGCACCTACTCTATGACCCAGCAATCCCACTCCTAGATATTTGCCCTCAAGGTATGGAAATGTAAGCCCACATGAAGGAAGGTACTTTAGTCAGAGCTAGAAACAACCCGAATATCTATCACCTGGTGAATAGATCATTTTACATCCACGCGATTGCATACTACTCAGCAATAGAAATGAAGAACTACTGATATGTGCATGATCATGAAAGGATCTCAAAAGCATAATGCGAAGTGAAAGAAGACAGACACAAACAAATATACATTGTAGAATCCATTTACATGAAATGCCACCCAAAGCAAAGCTATGACAGCAAGTGGAGATACCAGGGAGCCGAGCGGGGCAGTGGAAGGAGGCTGCTGGCCTCAAAGGAGAGTGGCTTTGGGGGGTGGTGGAAATGCTCTGTCTCATGACAGGGTGCTGGCTAATTACATGGCTGTGTGTCTTTGTCAAACCTCATCAAATTATATGTTCAGATTGATAAATTTTATTGTATAGAAGTTATCTCTATAAAACTGACTTTTAAAAAATCCTATTCTGTCTAGAAGCAAAGGATAGATACTTCTGGCCTCCAAAATAGAGGAGCTAGCCTTTTGCTAGCCCTTTGAGAAAAGGAAGGAGAAAATATCTATTTCTGTAGCAGGTCGTCCTGCCCCACTATAAAACCTCCTCCTTTAACTTAATAAGTTTACATTGATTTCTCTCACTTGCAACCAAGAGAGCTCTAAGATATTTCTTGATGGCAAGAAAATTAAGTTTCTTAATTCAGGAAGTGCAAACTACCCGAGTTTGGACCGTAATGTCATAAAATATTCTATTATCATATTCGGATGGTTTTATCCCTTCTGGCATACTCATCTGCAACTTGTCTTCTTTCCGATATCACTCCGCAGCACTCGGAGCAACTCACCACCCAACTTGTGCAAAGTCCATGTGAGGAGTAACGTCTAAATTCATCATACTAGACTGATTTAAGAAATTAAGGTGTCCTAGCAGAATGATCTTCATATTTATTCTTAGAGAGAGAGATTAACCAGAACCTCGAAGAGTAAAATGGACTGTTTTATATATCAGCCCAAGTTACTGATCTTCTACATCGATTTCAGGCTTCTTGGGGATTTGAAGCATCAGTCAATCTTAAGAGAATTCAGAAGAGAAATTCATAAAGTCCGTTTTTTAAAAAAATTGTAGAATTTGTAAATACTTCGGGAATCTAAAATTTGGAAAAGTGGGAAAAGAGAGAGAGAAAGAGACTCTTCCTAAAGTGCTTTGCTGGACTGTCCCGGAAGCAAAGGGCCAAGCCAGGGGGAGGATGTGTTCTGTAAGTTAGTATGCGACAGGTCTGAATACACAGGACCTCATGGGCAAGGCAAATATTTTCCATCCTTCGCAAGAATTCTACTAGAAAATGGAAATGGAGCTTCCAAATTTACACACATCTGCTGAATGTGGCTGAATGTGCATTTCAAGGGGCCCTGGGCTTTGTTCCCCTTTTTGCCATGATGCATCTCTGTTCCCCAAAACACAGTCAGCACCGACCAAGGAAAGCGTGCTGAGGGGTGAAGTGACACATTTTTTCGGGGTATCGGCTGGGTCTGGAGGAGCAGAGTATAAACATCTGATGTGGCAATTGCAGACACACAGAGGGAAGTAAGGGGCAGGATTCTGACTAGTGCCTCCTTGCCCTGATTTCCTGCACTTGCCACACAATAGCTGACAGCAGTTAAACATGGGAATGAAGAAATAACTGTGCATGATTTCCAGTCATGGAGTCAGGCAAAACCATGGGTGAGCAACTGGTATCATTTTAATGTCTGTAAGGACTGTGTGGCCTCATCAGGCAGAAGGAATACAAAAAGAAGGCAGAATTTTATCGAGTTCAGCACTCTTTGGAGCTTCTGGGAAAGCTTATTGAAATATCTTAAGAATCAAATAACAGTTAAATCCAATCGTGTGGCATGGCAGTGTGGGTAGGAGTTGCCAACGATTACGTGGATGGAAAAACTGAGGTCACAATGACTCAAATCCAGGGACATAAACTATGTGACCAATGCCTTCTTTGGGTTCAGTCCCTGGTATAAAGCTGGGTTCAGTGTGAACCAGTCAGGGTCACAGACAAGAACATTGCCACCTCCCTGGCCAACATCAGTGGTCAACTAAGAAGGAATTCCCCTAAGTTGTATGATGATGTAATAATTTCCTGTGTGCGAGTTTCTTTTAAAGGCTGGAGGTGTTGGTTTTTTGACAGTTGTGTGGACAAAAAGTTTCTGGATGCAATCTCTGGAAGACTTACGATTTAGTATTGACATTAGCATTTTGTGTTAAGGAATCTGTAAATACTTGGTTTTTAAAGACTTGTCACATCTTAAAGAACTTCGTCTCCTAGAGTGAAGCTCAGGCTTGTAATTCCAATTTAAAATGTATACTTTATGCGTGTGATTTTAAATTGAAATTTTTCTGTGCTTGTAGAAACATGTATTGAAACATTTGTTACATATTGAGACATTTAAGACAGCTTAAACTTCATCATATTTATATGTGCATTAGTTATAAAAGTTATATAAGAGCTCAGGAAAGTTTCGTTATACCAAACAACTGAGACACTTTAGGGGAATATCAAATACATTACTTTTGTAAACGCAGCTTAAACTGTTTTAAAGTTTCATTAGCAATGTTTGTAAATAGGATCGAACAGAAGCCAAATTCCCCTTTAAAGTGGTGTTTAAATTGGATAGATTTATAAATAGCTAGGAGACCCTAAAAGCTTTAGCTTAAGGAAAGACAAGGTTTTTAACTTTGCAAATTTAGTAGTTTAGGTATGAAATCATAAAGCTGAAGCAAATCCTGCAGACAAAAATTTTTGAGAACGTGAAAAAAAAAAAGCCAGCTCGACAACATGAAATTGAAGTTACTTAAGAAGAAAATTTCCAACTTGTCCTTCCTCCCCATGTGGACCGCTGCTCTTCCTCTTCCGCTGCCGTCAGCGCCACTTCCTCCAGTCTCAGTCCGTCACAGCCCTCCAGTCTCAGTCCGTCACAGCCCGTCTTCCAGTCTGCTCCCGTGTGCCCTGCCCGTGTCCCCCACTTCCTTCAGCTGTGGCTCCTTGGAGCTTTCCGTCTCTGGTAGAGACCAACAGTGTATACACTGTTCACTAAGCAACAGTCCCAGCCCCCTGCGATTACTAGGAGCTGATTGGGGCTAAATCCCAGTTGCTTTGATGGGATGAAACCTCTTGTCCCACGGTGTTCCACAAAGGGCATCGCCAGAGCCAGGAACCCCGGCCCCCAATTAAGGGCGAGAAGCACTGATGGTTGCTTTTCTAATCTTTTGCAGAAAAACGGTTGCTCTGAGGCTCTGGGCTCACATCACGCCATTTGACCTCGTATCCTCCTGTGTCTGTCGCCATCCGCTGACCTCCCAGTCCCTTCCCCACACACTTAGTTTTCTTTCCAACTCTCCTTTTCAAGTGTATCCTTCCCGACCCTGTTGCCCCAGGTCCTAGGCCACTTTTCACTGTCTACTTTTTTCTTAAGGAATCTTGTTTATGACGGTGTATATGCCAATCAATGTCTTTCACACTTAAGTCTCCTGCCCAGGCATTTCTCTTGAGCTCCAGACCCATGTTGGCAACTTCCCACTGGAGGCATATTTCCCCTTGGGTTTCTCAGAGCATGGTCCCTCAACACGTCCAAATCTCAGGTCATGATATTTCCTGCATTGGCAGGAGTGTTCCTTGTTTCAACACATGGTACCACCGTCCACCATCTGCTCCAGCATTTAGTCCTGCTGATGTAACCTCACATCCACCCAAGTGTTTTTATTCCTATTACCATCATCCTAGTTCAAGCTACCTTCACCTCTTGCCCAGACTACAAAAACAACCTCCTAATGGTCTCATCTACTTTGCCTCCTCTACAGCTCCTTCTTACTACATCTAGAACAGCCCTGTCCAATGAAAAAACAAAGGAAACCACAAATGAAAGCTACTTGCATCATTTAAATTTCCTAGTAGCTACATTTAGAAAGGCTAGCAAGAAATGGGTAAAATGGATTTTATTACATTTGATTGGACCCAAAATATGATCATCTCAATATGGAATCAGTATTTTTGAAATGATATATTGTACACTCTTTTTTCTTATCAAGTATTTGAAATCTAGTGCACGTTTCATCTTTACAGCACATCCCAGTAAAGCCAGCAATGTCTCAGGTATGCAGCAGCCATTTATGGCTAGCAGCTACCATTATCGGACAGTGGAGACCTAGAATGACTTTTTCATAATGAAAATTAGATCATTTGACCCCACGCCAAGTTTAAAATGCTTCTGTGGCTTCCAAATTGTCCTTAGGATTAGGTGCAAATACTTAAAAGCCTACAAGTGCCGGCAGCGTCTGTGGTGTGCGACTGTTTCAACTCCCGGCCTCTCCTCTCCGTGCCCTTGCTTCTGTGTGCCAGCCACAGCAGACTGTCAGGTTTTCAGACACGGAGTCCCCACCCTCCACAGGTCTTGGCACATTCTGTTCCCTCTGTTGTCCATGCCGCCCTCCACCACCATCCCCTCTATTGTCACCAGCACCTTCACCACCAACATCACGTCCAGTATTGTCACCACTACCACCCCCCACTTCACCATCACCGCCCCCTGGGTCGGTAACTCTCTCACCATCCCCGTCGCCACTCCCTCCACCACAATCACCCCCTGCTGTGGACACTCTCACTTCTCCTCCAAGTCTCTACTCACCTCCACTCCCCCTACGCTTCAGTTACATGTGTGTTCTTTTCCTTCATAGCATTTCATGTAGTTTGTGACTACGTCACCCCACTTGTGTGACTGCGCATGCCTCTCTGACTGGGCCGTAAGAAGTGATTGTTTGGTTTAGCTCACCATTGTATCCTCAGTGCTACCCAGTATTGTACACAGTAGATTTCAATAAAAACATTTGAATAAATGAGTAAATCAAGATATCAGCGAAAAAAAGAACTAGAAAGTGGGGCACAGAACGGAGCTTAAAGAAGGAAGTCAATGAGCCCCTGTTTAGCAGGTGGAATCCAAAATGGGAAAATAAGGTGTGGAAGTTGATTCTTTCTGTTGAGACACTATCTCGTGCCAAGGTCTGTGTTCCTTCTTTCATGTGTGTTTGTTTAATTCTGTAACAAGTGTATGAGTCAGGTTTTATCTGAGTTTTAAATTCAAAGAGGCTCAGAAAGTTTCAAGAACTTGCCAAGTGACATAGTTGAGGTTGGAACCTCAGTCTGTCTAATTTCAAAGCCGAATGCCATGCATTTCACTAGATCCTAGGCAGCTTCCCAAGCTTCGTAATCTTGCTGGACTTGTTATTCAATGAGAACATGGCTGAACACTCAGATAATAGAAAAGCTGAATTTTTTAAAGTATGTATGTGTATCTGTATGTGTACCCATTTTATTTAAACACAAATGTTGCCCAAAATGCACTGCACAATTCACATATGATTGCCTCATATGAGAATTTTAAGGAAAAACAACCTTGCCTGAAATGATGTCACTTACTATTTTAAGTCCAAGAAGGAAGGAAGATGAAGATTGAGAAAAGGGTTGAGGACGGGGAGACTCTCAAATACCAGTCAATGTCCCTTCCTGTTTACAGGAGGTTTGCACATCCTGTGTCTAACAGGATACCTGGCATATGAAAGGGCTCAATGCCTGGAAGCTATTGTTATCATTTTCATTTTCATCCCTGGCTCATTGTAGCTTTCCATTCATTTCTTGCAAACATGCTAAAATATAGGTTCTTAAACATACACGATGCTGGCTCTACAGGCTGTACTGAATCCCCGCCATAAACCAGCTGCTGGATTGACACAGGGCAGCCATCAAGCACGGCCCATGTGCCATGGATTCAAAGCTGAGATGACTGATTTCCAGGGCTCGGCACAATCCAGTTGTGTCCACCTGCCATCACGGGATCAACATGGGATCAACATGTCATCATGGGATCAACAGAGCATGACTCACGGGAACAAGTGCTTTGCTAGCTGACTATTACGGGACCCCACGCGGATGTGGAGAGAACACGCACTGTCCACACTCTCCACACAGACAATGGTCCCAGCTGGGAATCCACTTTTTTTCCCTCGTCACCCTCCTAATAAAACGACATTGAATAAAGCAACATTGCCAGAGCACCTGCTGTACACCGAGGCATGTGAATATGATCGGGCTTTCCACATTCCTCTGAGTACTGTTTCTTTCTCACCAACTAGACGAGCTGAGTTTCTCTCAGAAAACCAGAGTGTCGGTGGCATAGGTGCAAGGGCAGTTTTGGAGCAGAGGGTATCGCCTCAGGCACACTCAGTGGGGGCAGTGAAGGAAAAGGCGTTGGAAGAAGGGGGCCCCCTCTGAAGTAGAGAATAGAGTCCAGGCAAGGGGAGGGGATAGACAAAGAAGGTGGGGAGGGACCCTCTTAATGAAAATTTTATCTGTGGAAGCGTTTTGCCCCTTTGTCAAGGGAGGGCGCCAGGCCTAATGCACAGGCCCAACAATAACTTACTCATTACTCTCTTGGAGGCCAGAGAGGCGTGGAACTTGGCTTTGGGAAGGAAAGGGGACATTGCTGTCTTTTCCAAGAATGAGGGACAACTCTACTGAGGAAGTTTCCCCCAGCTTTCACAGAAACGCAAGAAGGGCTGTTCTGTTCTTCACCCTCGGGAGTTTGCTTGCCAGAAATGGCTACAGGAAAACTGGTCCCGCCCCAGGCCATCCTGGGAGGGGCCACATTAGAATTCCACTTTTGCTTGCTGTTTCAAGGAAACTGCAACTTTAGGAAATGAAAGTTCAGGCTGCAGAGGACCTGAACTCCCTGTGGTATAGAAACTGCCCCATGCCATCTGTCCAGAAAACCAGTTAGCAAGGAAGGGGTTGACAAAGGAGGATGGGAAAGGAGCAATAACTACCAAGCACCTCCTAGGTGCTAAACATATGTTTTTGGTCAACAAGTGTTTATCAGCAGTTCCTTTTGTGAGGCACAGTGCTAGTCTCTGGGGTGAACAGCACACATGTCACAGTCCCTGCCCTTGAGAAGCTCACAGTCTCCTGGGGAAGAGGGACAATGTCAACCACATTACCCATGAGGCAGAAGTCTCTCAGCATCCCGATGGGAAACATTATGACCCCATTTTGCAAACAGGCAGCCTGAGGCTCAGCGCAATCATGGAAGCATGTAAGAAGGGTCAGAATTTGAACTCCAGACATCTAAATCGCTAGCCCATGTCCGTCTTTCTTTTTAAAAACCTTCGTTTTCTTTTTTACCTTCAGGGTTATTTTGTATTGGTTTCAGGTGTACAGCGTCCCGCTTAGACACTCATACGCTTCACAGAGTGCCCTCCCACTCCAGTGTTTCCAGTGCCCAGCTGGCACCACACGTAGTTGGCACAGGACTGCCGACTACACTCCCTGCGCTGTGCTCTGCACGCCCAGGACTGCTCTCTAACTACCAGTGTGTACTTTTCTCTCCCTTCACCATGTTCGTTCCGCCAGCTGAATTTCCTATCAACCATCTGCCAGTCCCCAGGGTTAGACCTTAAATAACAAATTTACTCTTTTCAAAGAGTTTCATACTTTCAAAGGGTGAAGAGCTGCACAAAGACTTTTTTACCAAGAATAGCAGAAAGAAAAGCCACAGGAATTCGTGGGCTCCCACCCCTTCCTGGGTGGGGTGGTCTTGAGTGTGTCATTCAATGTTTCCTGGCCTCAGTTTCTTGGGAATGTTACTTTTTTAAGGGGCTGTTTAAAAGATTAAATCAGATGATGGAGGTGAAACGCAGTCTGCAAACTGAAGCCACTCACTATTCTTATTCGGTGTTATTCTTCCTACGTTTCAGCGTTGTAAGATGGTATCTCAATAGCCAGTCTTCGCCCGGCTGACTCATGGCTGTTGGCTCAGCCTGGATTTAATATCACATCAAAGAGCACAGTGGTCACGTTTTCAGTTTGCGGTGACCAACGATCCCTGTTTTCCAGGACTATCCTGGCTTTAGCTCTGAACGTCTCGTGGTCAAGGCAACTCCTCCACCCTGGGCCACTGGGGTGTCTGAGGACCCAGTATCACTCCCTTCCAGTGGATTCTGCAATGAACTACAAGGTGCTGGTGTGGCAAAAACGGGTTAGAGCCTCACGTAGACTCAAGTTCAAGTGCTCGTATGCACTAGGTCACATCTAAGCTGTGTGAACTTAGGGAAGTTACTCATTATTGCAAAACACAGATAACACTGAACTCCCCTCTTGTTCACCGTGTTCCATGTTATGGGCCTCTGTTCTCCCGTCAAACAGGCAAAGCTCATTCTCCCACTCAGTGTGTCCTGTTCCCTCTGTCTGGATGTTCCCCAGGGGGCTCTTGCTTGTCATTGAGGTCTCTGCTCACCTGTGACCTCCTCTTGAGGTCTTCCCTGCTGCTCACTCAGGAGTACCACACCCAATACTCCCAGGTGCTCTTTGCATTATCCCTATTTTATTTCCTTCCTAAAGTTAAATATAATCTGGAACTATCTTATTGATTGATAACTACAGTAGGCACCCTTCTAAACTGGCCCCCAAATATCCTCACTTTCTGGTATTCACGTCCTTGTGTGAACCTCCCCTGCTGAGTGTGGGCAAGACCTAGGGACTTGCTTCTAACAAATAGAATATGGCAGGGATACAATGTCACTCCTGAGACCATATTCTAAAAAACTGTGACTCCTTCTCTCTCTCTCTGTCTCTTTATCCCTCCCTCACTTTCTCCCCACTTCCTCTGGGGAAGTGAGTGCCCGTGCTGTGAGCGCCCTAATGGAGGGTTGCGTGTGGCCAGGAAATGGGGGCAGCCCACAAGAAGCGGGACCCTGCTAACACATGAACGAACATGGAAGCCGTTCTACCCCCGTCCAGCCTCAAGATGACTTCAGTCCCAGCCCACACCTTGATTGCAGCTATGTGTAAGAAACCTGGAGGCAGAAGACGCATGCTGGGCTGTGCCCTGACTCCTGACCCACAGACACTGTGACGTGAGGAATGTCGTCATTTGTTCTGCAGCGATCAATGCACTGATGCTTTGTTTGTCTACTTCGTCTAGAATCTAAGCACTCAGGCAGAAGGGACCAGGCCTATCTCGTTCACTTCCAGATGCCCGGAGCAAAACCTAAAGTCTGGCCCATAGCAGATGCTCAGTTTTACCGAATGAGCAAACAATGACGGCATAGGCTACATGCAGACAAAATGAAGAGTTGTTGAATGAATGAGTGACTCAGTGATCAATGAAACAGGAGAGGGGTTAGAAAAAGAGTGAGCGTGCCAATTTATTAACTACCAAGTAGGGAGGCCCCTACTGTGGGCTCTGAAGAGGTTGAATGAATAAGTGATAAATAAACAAACACAGGCCTGGGTCTGAGTTAGGGTTAGATTTGATAAGCTTGTGGTTGGCACGCTGCGTGTGAAATGCCAGTAAAATGTCTAGCAGTCGCTGAGAAATAAGTCTAGCTTTTTGCAGAGTTTTAAGTGAGAAAAGCAGTTCCAGAAGAGTGTGTGTGTCCATTTTCGTGAATTCACACACAGACGCGCACGTCTGGAAGGAAAAATACCAAAGTGGTAAGTGCTTCTTGTGAGAGCTAGGATTATAATGATTTCCTTTTTTTTTTGGTCATCTATACTTTCTACAACAAATGGAACCAGAATAAAGGTATTTTCACTTAAAAAAAGCAGAGCAAGAGCCCTGGGTAGATATAAAAGTCATCTTCGTATTAGACATTGAAGATGCGGGGGTGGAGGAGGGAGACAGCCCAGCTGGAGGGAGCAGAGAGGGCAGTGCTGGCTGTGGGCATCACCCCACGTCCTTTCTAAGCAACATGTCTGGTTGGGTAGGAGAAAAAGCCTCTGGCGTTGACCATCAGGGCCACGGCCACCTCATTCTGCCTTGTCCTGACAGTCCCTTTCCCTGACACATTTCTCAACCTGCCTTTCAAACCCACTTCCTTGGCCGCCGCGCGGGCCAAGCCTTGATTTTTCTCACACTTGTGTGTCCACCTGCATCCAACTTTCCCGGCCCCTGGAGGCTGGCTCAGCTAGAAGAATATTCCACCGTTCTTTTGCTCATCTTTCTCATCTCAGCCAGTGTGTAACTGTGAGTTTCAAAACTGCTTCAGCCTTTACTTCAACCCCCAACAGAACTTGATTAGACTTTCACTTCCCATCAGCAAGCTAGCGTTTTACCTCCAGGATAACCACTACTTATTTTTCAAAAGTTCTGCTTCAGAATTAATCCAGCAACAACCCCTTTACAGCCGTGTCATTGCAGGCACACTAGTTACTCCACCAAACTGATTTTTGAATAGCTGTTCAGCAGTAGACATGGATCTGTGCCTACGATCTTAAATTTTATTTTTCTGAAATAAAGACCACACAGGGAACGAACTCCATACTTGCTGAGCTCAGGTGGGCTCCCAGTGGGAACATAAACCCCAGGAGCTACTGTGTTCATCTAGTTCCCCAGTAGATGGAAGCTGGACGGCTGGGTACCACAGGGAATTGGCCCTTGACTTTGAGGAACTCCCAGAGCACAGCCCAAACAGTGGGGTTTCAGGTCAGCCCCTCGCCGGCATGCTAGGGCCTCTTTCCCTGGTGGAGGCTGAAGGCCTACTGGCTGCCCTGGGAGTTCGGCACCAACACCTCTCCAACTGGAGAAGTGAACTCTCTCCAAGACCGTGCATGTGTGGTTAAACATTAGTGTGCGCAGCAGTATCCTGCTCTCTTCTCTGACACGTGGGAGCCTCTGTTTCCCCTCGAGTGGGACCCTGTAGCTAGTTCCTGCCGACAGGCCGTGAGCAGAGGCGACGCATGTACCTCCCTGCTGGTGTGAAGCGTGGAATGGCGGGCTGAGCGCTCCAAGCACCTTCGTCCGCAGTGGCCAACAGGAGACCTCGTGTGGAGATGGCAAAATCACAAGAGCGAAGTCGCCTGGTTGGCTGAATCACATCGTGGGACAGCGGGAGTGGCATCTGGTCCTGTTGGGGGGTCAGTTTGTTACTGCAGCATGATGTCACCTGTCCCAACTACTACAAAATCAATTCTGGATTTGGGCATATCAGTCTGATTGAATGAATTTTATTTTAGTTAAAGAAGGAAAGCAAACAAGTGGCTGGTTTCTCTTCAGGAGCACAGTGGATCTGGAACACGTGATGGATTTAGGAACCTGGATGAACTCAGCACTGCTTGCTCCTCTTGTTGTAGGAATTGCTTTCATTATAGAATTTGAACTACCTGGTCCTGTTCCACCCCGGTGCGGTGCCTGACCCATCCCAGCATCACCGTGCTTGGTCTGTCCCCTCAATTTTTAAAGGATTTTAAATCATTTCTACATCCACTATGAATGAATAAATACTCAGCCCAACGAAATGATACTGAAATAATAAGGGCTGAAGTTTTCTTTGTTAGTTTCTAAAGCAAGAGTTTTACAAACACTACCTACATTCTCCACCATAAATACTAAGTACATTCTGATTTACTGACATCTTATCTGGACCCCAGGAGGAGTACTAAATTGCTCAAATGTCTGGGTCACACCAAAACAATTATTTTTAAATGTTCATTGAAGTTTGCATAAATATTATAGTATATGTATTTTAACAGAGCTGTATTTTAAAGGTGACTTTTATACCACTTGTCCAGTATTTTGATTAATTGTAATTAGACTATCTTGCATTTTGTATGTTGGTCATGTGAGTATTTAAAGGCATTCTTATGTGTGTTTAATCCTAACCCAAGTAATTACTACATACCTCATTTTATAGGATTTTTATTAGGGAATGCTTAGTGAAAGTTTCACTTTGCCTTTGCCTTTAAATTATGTCCTTTTATAGCATGATGAAAACTTTATTAGGACTCTAGCATTTGTTTTTAACATACTTACCTTTCCCCATTGTTAAATAAAATATACTTTTCCTTAAGATTTAATTAAAAGTCTTTGGGGGAAAGTGGGGTGGTAGTAACACATGTTTATAATAGTCAATACAAAAATAAAGACACAGAAAGAAAATGAAAATCATTCTCAATCCCACCTACCAGATGGCGCCTCACCCCCCCCCCTTATTCGGGGTGGGATCGTACTGTATATAACTGTGTCCTACTGTTTCACTGTCTCTGTCACTCTTCCAATGGTTTTGAGAGGTGGCCTGTATTCCAGCATCTGTATGTACTACCTATTGCAGAACACGCATGTCCAGTTTGTCGCCCTTATACACATTGGAATGAAGATGCTCGCACATCATTGGTGCTGGACAGAACAGTGACCCTTGCCACTCACCTGCTAGACTTGCGTCAGCTCACTCCGGCTGGAATGGACTCCGGTGACCGTCCCTTGGCAGAGCCAGTGTCCACGCTCTGTCCTTGTCGGACTGCTCCCACAGCGCCTCACACACCGACCACTCCGCTTCTTGGCTTCCCCTGCCTCATCGGTGGTTCTTCTCAGTCTACTCTGCTGCCTCCTCTTCTGATCCACTTCTAAACGTGGGGGGCTCCAGGCTCAGTCCTCAAAATTCCTCTCCTCCCCAAGAGGCCCCATGCACTCCTGTTGCCTTAATACCATCAACAGGCTGAAGACGCCCCAGCGGATGTCCCCAGCCCTAAACTTCACTCGGCTTCAAATCTGTAATGCGACTGCCTCTGTGACTTCTCCGCTCGCATATGAGAGGTCTTTCACATTGTCCAGCTCGGAACCCTGGACACTGCCTATAACCAGACCCTCCCCAAATGCTCTTCCTGCCTTCAACAGCCTAGCCATGACTGGCTCTCGAGGCCCAGTCAGGAGTGTCCGCCTTCCTACGACGCCTCCACCCTGCCTCACCATCCTGCGTGTTTGCGTGTAACAAACCGGTTCTCTCTGTTGTCTCCACTGCATCCAGACTTCCAGCTGGTGTTTCTGTTGCTCCTGCACTCACGGCACCCGTTCTCCGTTCAGCTGCCAGTGATTTCTTTGAAACTCAAATCAGGCAACTTCCTTCTCTCTTAAATACCCCAATGGCTTCCCACTGCACTTTGAGTAAGACCCATCTTCTTTTCGGTGGCCTACAAGGCCTTGTGGAGGCAGCCTCTGCCCACCTCGATGGCCTCCCCCCGTTCCCCTGTGGCCCTTGCTCCCAGGCCCCAGCCACCCTGGCCTCCTACCTGAGGTCCTTTGCGCCTGCCCTTCCCTCTGCTCAAAGCCTAGCCTGCTGAACTGGGCACAGCTGGCCCTCTGTGCTCGCTCGTGTCTGACCTCCCCTGAGAGACTTGCCCTGAGGGTCCTGACCCCCTGCTGCCCCCCACCCCCCACCCCCGCTAGTTTATCACGTCACCCTTTAACTGCCCTCATAGCACGCAGCAGCATCTGAAATATTCTCCGAATCTCTGGTTTATCTCTTGCCTGTCCCTTGTTCTGGAACATGCCAGAACAGCAGGACCTGGTCTTTCCTGTTCTCTGGGCCCCTGGGACAGGTCCTCACTTATAGAAGGTACTCAGTAAATATTTTAAACAAATAAACACTTTCTTTTGTATTTAGTGGGAGAACTTCCTTTGGTTTCTCACATTTTCCTGGAGAACTGAGGGATCAGTGAAAGCAGGAAAGTAAATTAGACCAACCACCGGACTGAGCAGACCATTTTAACCATTATATGTACAATTTAGTGACATATTGTGCAACCATCACCATCATCCACCTCTAGAATTTTTTTCATGTCTCCTCCAACTAAAACTATACTCATTAAGGAGTAACTCTCCATTTCTCCCTCTCCCATCAGCCCCTAGTAACCACCATCTCACCGCGTGTCTACGGTGCTGGCTGCACTGGGTACCTCAGAGAAGCAGAATTATATGGCATTTGGCGTTGCACTGGCTTACTTCACTTAGAAGAATGTTCTCATGGCACAAACATGTGGTGGCACGTATCAGAATCTCCCTCCTTTCTGAGGCTGAACAATGCCCCCTTGTATGTATTTACCATGTTTCTATGCCCATCCATCCATCGATGGACCTTTGGGTGGTTTGCACCTTTTGGCTGCTATGAACCTTCATTCAAATCCCTGCTTTCAAATCTTTGGGGTATATACCTAGAACCTACATTATTTCTAACATCGCTAAGTATGGGGGGCTGGGGCTATGCTTCACCCAAATCGGGACTCTAACTTGGTAACCCCAGCAGTTTCTAGTAGCCCCGGCCTGTGTGGTGGCGCTCCCTGGAGAAGGGCAGTCATGGGTTTGCAGGCCCCTTGCCCTCCTTGTCCCAGCCCCACACACGCATGGCAAAGTGAAATAAATGCGAAGCAAGCAAACCCAGCATTCTGCCTGACATCTCTCCTCCTGAATTTCCAATAAAGTATAAAAGTAAGACTTTATTAAAAGTTCAACATGTTTTCAAAGTTCATACACGCCAGCAGAGAATTCCAACATCGAGTCACACACACACACACACACACACACACACACACACACACCCAGTCTGACAAAATCCTCAGCTACCTAACCCCCGAGTACTTGTGTCTGGAGTAAGGCTGCTCACTCAGGGAGACCAAACACTAGAAAGTCCCTGGTGCTCTGGCCTCAGTGACTGGCCTGAGGGAGGACACATTCTTGGACAGGCAGAACAGGACTAGGCTCCCGGTTTCACCCCAGCAGCCACGACTACCAGGACCAGAGAGAGTCGCCCTCCACCCTGCGCCCGGTCCACCCTGGCAGGTGACTAGCTGCTCAGCTGGGCTTTCCCAGCCAGCAGTCCTCAACACCCGGCCGCACATGACGGGCAATGGAGAACTTGGAAGGCATGATTTGGATCGCCCGAGCCACCGGCCAATGAAATCAGAATTTCTGGAAATGTCACCTTCATTTAGTGCAAGCTCCCTGGGGGATTCCGATGTGTCACTTCCTACCTTCCCAGAAGGCTCCCTTGTTCTGATTTAAAACATTTGGCTTGTCTGCCACACTTCCTGAATTATAAAGTGATGATCTATGAATGCTTAGTTTCTACCACTGATTTGGGAAGGGTTAAGAAAAAAATAATGTGCCCAGATTTCATTTAAAAAGTTTATTTTCATATAAAAGTGCCAAAATATTCACCAATATCCGTAATCTATCCCAAGAACCAGTTTACACTAGTCATCAAAACAGAAGCTTGTTTATTCACATTGTTTAAAAATCAAATTCTTCTCACACGTTCCCACAGTAGCTCGAGTCCCTGGACAGGGGGAAATTCGCATTCCTGTTGGCCGTGGTAGTCCATATGTCTAGGTTCATGTAGGCACGAAACGGGTTGAACCCTGGGTAGTATTCCTTGCACATGACCGCTGGGCTCTCCATGTGAGTCGGGTGCTCCGTGGTGGAGTTGATGGGGCAGCAGTTTTCATACACGTCGCTCTGCGGGGCCCAGATGGAACCAAAGAGCCCGGACATCGGAGATAAGCTTCGGGTGCTTGTGAGGTAGGGCTGAAGCGTAAATGAGGAGAGGGGGGAAGATAAGGGTTTTTTAAAAAAACAAGATGTCTTAGAAGGCAATGTCAAGGACAAAGAGGATATCACAATGGTACCCATCCAAGTTACTGGATGTTATTAATCTATTCTCAACCACCTGGGCTGACAGTTAGGGACCCTCATCTAATGGGATAAACTGATTTTCCACCCAAGGAAGGACCCACAGTTCAAGTGTAAACTGCAGAGGACTTCTGAGTGGATCCAAGAGGGGGAAGGTGTTGGGCTTTTAAGCAAGGATCAGTGCTCAGGGTGCGCACGGCACGCACGGCGCTCACAGGCAGGGAGCCCTCAGAGCCCGGCAGTACCGGCCACTGAGTGATGGCCTTTCTGCAACTTTCATCTCATCTCTTATCACCGATGGAAAGGTCAGCGGGGCCACATAACCACAGCTGTGTCACGGAGGGCTTCCGGGCCCCAATTCAATTTCACCTACAGACCATCACTGCTCGGTGTGGCTGGGAAGTGGCTAGAATGTCAAGGTCAGCAAGCCTCTCTCTGTCCGATTACACGGTAGGCTCCTTCACAGGATGGGCTTCAGCTGACCCGAACCCAACTCCGTAGCTAAGCGAGGCCAGGATTTCAGAACCACCAGAAAGAAATGGGAGCTGCCCCAGGGCCCCAGCACAGGCGGGCCAGCACTGACCGGATTGCTGAGGAGACTGGCGTGCCCCCAGGCAGTCGGCAGGTTGGGGGGCGCGTTCCAGGTAGACTGCGAGTTGTGATCGGTAAAGTCCGTCTGAATTTCAGCAGGACAGGGGAAGCCATGGGGGTAATTCATGTTTTCTAAAACAGCAGGAGACATCGACACAGGTAAAGATTTTTATGGCACAAACTGAATTCTCACTCTCAGCAAAAAAAACACTTTCCTGGCCTTACTATTATATTAACAGACTAAAGAGAAGCATAAAATACTTACTTGGTGTGAACCAGAAGCTTCACTGTCACTCTCAAATTTAAAACTGTTTATGAGACACATCACCTGGGAAGTGCTCAGTGAGGAAAGACTTCCTCTGGGCTTGGTGTTCTATATTTGATAGTTTGATGGGTATCTTTCTAATACACAGAATGCACTATAATGCAACTACTGATTTGAATAGTGTCAAGACTCTTCCCAGTCATTAACATTTTACTTTATTGCCTGTCATGCCAACCTCCGCCACCTGCATATTTGAGGTTTGGACTGATAAAAGCAACATCAAACCAAGGGCTTAGCTAAGATAGTACACACAAGCCTCATAAGCATAGGAAGAAAGTTACCACAGCACCCCCCTGTGGTTAGCATGGAGCAATGCACGTTTCCAAATCCACAAGTGCAACATCCAAAACACCGCTTATTCTCTCTCTGCAAAGGTAGCTCTAGTATGAGAAATCATGATCATACTGTAATGTACAACAACAGCACTTTTCAGTTCATCAGGGAAATCTCATATCTCTTATTGTTTTTATGACAGGTGCTTGAACCCAAGCATTAGCAATTTTCCACAATTTCCCCTGCAAGCGTCTTTCTTCTTCTGCAGCACCACTCAGGGGCAGGAGAGTGGGGACAGGCGAGGGGCAAGCAGGTGGAGGCTTCTGGTCACACGCACTTGCCTGCCTAAAAACAACCACCCACAACAAAAGCCCCAGCCTCCCTATGAATGATCCACATAAATCCAAACGACCCAGTCGTCTTTGAAGGATGAAATAGATTAGGGTCATTGGTAGAAGCCCCCAGACGCCCAGGTTTAGGGGGCTTTTTGAAGCCACATAAAATGATATATGGCAGGTATGCAGAGCTAGACCCACTCAAAGGCACTCGGCAGCCTCCTTCCGTAAGGTCATTCTCAAAGGTCATGCACAGTTAAAGGCACATTCGTAGTAACAACAACCACACACACAAGCCCACAAATACAGTAGCAGATAGGTGGTTGCAGAGGTAGGGTGCTGGGGAGTAGAATAAATGGCTGAAGGGGGTTAAAAAGCACAAACTCCCAGCTGTGAAATAAGTAAGTCCTGGGGATCTGACGAACACCGTGCTGACTGAAGTTAATAACATTGTCCTGTATATTAGAAGCTGCTAGGAGTAACTCTTGACGTTCTTATCCCTAGAACAAAAACTGTTAACTATGTGCGGTGA
>CM052545.1:19124229-19185557 GCA_028533065.1 Trachops cirrhosus | reverse complement strand
AGCAGCTTTTACCTTCTGGAAAGGCGTTGTAGTCACTCAGCTCCAGGGGGCAGTACACACCGGGGAACTGGCCTTCGCAAGTGGCGGTCCAGTCAATGAAACTGCTGCAAAAACCAGAGGTCCCGTTTCAGGAACAGGGCGTCCACAGAGCGAGCAAAGTAGGAGGAAAGCAGCTTTATTGCTTGGCACCCTCATCGCTGCTAAATCCCCAATTTTGGAAAATAAAAGAGGTACCGTATATTGCTGTGTATAATGAGTGCTTTTTTGCCCAGATTTTTGAGGGAAAAATAAGGGCACGCATTTATACATGGTGGGAATTAGTGCTGGGGTGTGGGTGCGCATTATACAGGGCAAAAAGACGGTGCTTTCTCCAGTCACAGAATCAAAGATTGACTTCACGCCCGTCACCAGCAGCACCCCATGGCAGGGCTCGAACAAGGAGCACACTTCCCCTGTAACCAGGCCGAAGTCTAACCAGAGGCAGAAGCTGAGGCCGTGGTTCACCAGGGCTGCGGAAGAGGCACTGGACCACCCCGAAGTGTCTCAGCTCCCAGCTGAAGGACTTGTGCGTGTTCTGCTATGAAAATGTCCACCCCCTTCACTCGGAGCGAGGCCGGCACTCGTGTTGGGGACGTAATCACAACTGTAAGTGCTCTGATCCAAGACGCTCTGATCGCGGCTGCAGAGCGCATGCTCATTGCGGACACGAGGAATAGACGCCACTGTAATAAGCCCATCACCTCCCTCCAAGAATTCCAGTGGATTCTGTGACCACGCACAGACATGAACACCTTCTCAAGTTTTCGTCATCCAACGACAGAGTAACAGTCATAAGCAAATTTCAGGAACGGCCATTCCGTGCCTATTTTTCAACATTCAGATCATTTAACGTAACAATTTAAATGTGTTCACAGTATCATGGAAATCTTTACCCCTGTCGGGGGTGGGGATTAGGAGTGATAGCTTTTTCAGTTTTGCCTCTAATATAGTAATAGCTCATCTTTTTACTCCAGAAAAGGAAAGTCCTGTCGTGGTCACCAGCTATGTTATATATCCCTTTTATTTCCTTTCATGTTTCTCTCAATGCCTGACTTATTTTCTCAGACATCACAGTGAGACTCCAAAAGGCAGATGGTAACTCGGCTAAGGCAGCTGGGGAGGGAAGCCTGACCCTGGATCCGAGGACCACCTAACCGGCGGGATCCAAATCCCCACCGCAGGCCCTCAGGCCGAGCAAGGTGGCGCTCAGCCGAGACGCCTGTACCTATTGTGAACCGGAGCCGGCCCCTGCATCACGCCGGGCATGGTGCTCTCCGGAGCGCAGTTGAAGCCGCTGGTCACGCACATGGGCGGCGTGGGCCACAGGTCTCCGGGTGGGTAGAGACCTAAGGAAGAGAGCAAGGCCTCTCAGTCCCCCTTCTTCCCTCCAGAAAGTGCCCCCACGTCACCCCCACAATGACCACATCTGCTTTCCCAACTTCTTTTGGGTACTCTTTCAGAATATAAAGCAAAAACAGAGCACACTGCTTTGACCTTCACCTCAGTGCACAGCTGTCTCCTGACCCGATAATGAGATGCATACAATGACTCGACGATGACATGGGGCCCTACTTTTCGCAAGGCCCCGTTACAGATGCCAGCTCAGCAGTAGACGGGTGCACATTCCAGGGGACAGGGACAGAAGACGACAGGGGACAGCAGCACAGCTGGGGCTCCCAGTGCTGTGATGCGGCCACAGGGTCTTTGAAACAGCAGCCGAAGGCCTCACGGAGGGAATATCCGAGCCATCCGAGATGGGAAGGAGGTGAGAAGTGAGCCAAGGAAGCATGGGGGAGGTGTGCTCCAGGCACAGGGAGCAGAGCTGACTGTAGAGTTCCCCAAGCAGGAGTGTGCCTCGCGAGTCCAGAACAGCAAGGACACCATGTGGCCAGCAAGGACGAGGTGAGAGGTGAGCAGTGGGGGATGGGGTGAGTGACTGCCGGGAGATAAGCCTCAACGGGCTTCTCACGTTTCTGTGCGCCCTGCAAGCAGAGGCCCTGAATGCCTTTCTTCTGGACTATCTGTTTAAGGATGTTGGCTAAAGGAAAGGCTTGCAACATGCAGTGACTCCCTCTGGGCAGAGGGAGGCATGCTTACTGACTATTATAAAAGATACAGGTTCTCTGAGCTCATGGTTCTTTCTGTGATGCAACTCACACTGTATACGAGCATCCGGGCCTGTCCGAATCACCCCCGTGACACCTGGGACCAAGGGGCATTAGAGCAAACACAACGATTCTCATGCGCCTGGCTGGGCCCCAGCCATATCTCAGTTTTACATGGGCAAATGGCTGCTATTCCTCCAGGGAAACTCAATCCCCCTCTCTGCTACCTGAAGCAAAGCTACTGGATCATCGGGGCCCTCGATTCACTGAGGTTCCCCCGAGCCTGGCGCCCTGGTGGCAGGGTTGGCTGAGACCTGACAGTGTGCACCGGGCCATGCCACTGTCCACCTCAGCGCCCACTGGGCAGCACCAAGAACGCACACGGTCACTCTGCTCGGGGGGCTGACCCACGGAGGTTCTTGTAGTTCAGGGCCACCTCTCCTCTTGGACTTCTGTGTTTTTACTGACTCTTAGGCTATTATCAGCGTGTGTGGGTGCCGTTCTCCGGTCTGGCTCACCGGCATGCGAGCAGGCAGAGAAGCTAGAGCACTGGGCAAAGCCATGGCTGAGGTTCTGGAAGGTGGACAGGAAGCAGGCACGTGCCTGTAACCATGGATCAGGGAACTGACGCTGGGCAAGGACAAAAGCACACCAGCGCAGGTGAGGGTCAGTCCAGAGGGGCAGAACCAATGTTTTGTGGACAGTAATTGTGAACAGGGTCATCGCTCTAGTGACGTCACCCTAACCAAGGACTGTAATAGGTGGTTAAAAAGTAACCGCAGACTGTTCACAGGGACAAGATAAAAGGCCCTTGAAGCGCACAGACACAGACCCGTGGATTAGGGCGCTAGTGACGTGGAACTCCCCACCGACAACACAGACACAATCCCGAGGTGAGGTCTATCTGTCTGGACACAGTTTTTGTTTTTTCCCCATTAACTAAATCCTCTCTCTTCTCTATTGCCTGAACAATAAAGGTAGTCCCTATTGAAACCTTGCCCAGACCTTGCCTGAGAAAGTTACAGACTTTTTTAAAAACTGAAAACACTGACTTTCCTAGACTAATCATTAGATCCAGCTCACAAATAATTTATTTCCATTGATAATTTGACAGCAAGTCCAAAATATATGCAAAGGACAGCATAGAAGCCTTAAACTTTCAAAGTAAACCTCTCCCTTGTGTAGAAAGCGTTTCCATCAGTATAGCGTGGATACGCAAGAGCAAGTACGCATGTGGGAGTGAAGGTCATGGGCTTGTCCTGCTGTGACTCCTGACCCTTGTTAGGTAGGAAGGGGGCAGCAGGAGGAAACAGGAGACAAGGGCAAAGGGAGGTAACAAAGAAAAGGAGAAGAAAAACGAGGGGGGACTGCAGTTAGCCCCCCACGGAGAGGCCCCAGGCGGGAGTGGGGTTTCCTTCTGACCCACTCCCATTTCCAGCTCCTGGGCTGCTGTCCTCTCCCAGGTAGTGGGGGCCGGCAGGGGCTGGGCCCGTCTCAGGCCTGGTGCGGGAGCAAGGCTGGTCTCTAAGGCTGCCAAGGCCGGGTAATGGCCTTGTAGGGCATGGGGAGGTAGGGAAGAGGAGGAGGGAGCAGGAAAAGCAGAAGTAGGCTAAGAAGCTTGAAACTCACCCTTGGTGTGCCCCCCAACTGGGCCTCACAAGGGGAAAGGGGAACTACGTGCAGAGGTAGCCCTGCACCACACCAGGCTGTGGGCCCTGTGCCTCAGCTGTGAGGAGGGAGCTCGGTGTCAGCACAGAGCGGGCAGCCAAAGTCAGAGGCTCCTGATGATGCCGGTGCAGAAGGCAGGTGCCGTCCCAATGCACAGGAGCCCAGTGACATGGCTTAGAGGAGAGGACACCGGGGCAATGGCTCTGCCCCACCCAACCAGCTTGTCTTCTCAAGCCTCCCCACCATGACTCCTGCCCCCCAGCCCACAACGTGGAGCACCTGGCTGGTGTCTGGAGCAAGACACAGAAGCCTCACCTTTCTCTTCTTCAACGCCTGCAGGCCCGGCAGGAAGGCTGGGACAGGGAGGCTCTGCATATTGTGGGAGATTGTTCACGCCTCTGGGGAGAGAGAGAAAATGACGATTGCTCGTTGTTTCTGTACAAGGAAATGCTGAATCTGTATAACCAAGTCTGACTGAATTTTTACATGGGTTCTTCCCCAAGAAAAATACATACTAGAGACATAATGGTACACAGCCCGAAAAGGGCTGAGGAATATTACACTCCCAAGATCCAGCAAAGTCTTCCTTTAATAAACAACAGTGAAACCATTCGACCTTAGGTCACTGCAGCCATCTGCAGCTTCCTCTCCGCCTGCCACCCGCTGGCAGCAAGCCTGGGCCCTGAGCTCACTCTCTTCCTGTAACAAAAACAGTTCTTACGGAGCCTTCCTTGTACCCAGCCGAGCTTTGTTCACCAACTCACCCATTTAATTTTGACGCCATCCTATCCTCCTACAACGTGGCTGATGCCTTAAGAAAACCAATGCCTCCCCTCATCCCGAAGCCCTTCCTCCTGCACACCCTCCTCTCCCACCCAGTGAAAGGTGCCGGTTTATTTCGTCCGACGTTCCCGTGACCATCCGTCGGAGGGACTGTAAACGTCACGTATCTACCAGGTTGCCAACGCTCAGCTTTATTTCAAGTGCCAGCAAAAGGGAGATGATGCCCATCCTTCCAGTAAGTAGAGTTCCCCCCCTGTACTCTCAGGAGGGGGACTTCCTAACGTGGTCATATCACGGAGAGGACCAGTGATACCAGAGACACCCAGACATGAGGCGTGTTCACTCGGTAGGATCCTGCTTTTTTCTGAATTATCTGTAATCGGATTTTACTTCCTCGCATCCTTACAAAGCTCTCCTACTTCAACCTGCGTAACCAAGTACAAGGAAGAGTCGCGCTGGTGGAAACGGCAGTACGTGCGACATACCGTGAAGGCCAAGGCCGAAAACTTACGTGGGGCTGCAGATGTTATGGCACAGGTTCAGGGCGATGGGCGTGTCTGAAGGGAAGTCGTTCTGTGACACGCGGTCTCCTGCATAAAAAAATAAATTGTCACAAGTTTTCACAAACATGATTCAACGGCACGATGTATTATAATGCAAGCAGGGTTAACATCGTTAACCCCGAATGAGTGACTTATTTTTCACTTTACACTCATAGTCACACATTCAGTGATGGGATTTTTAAAACGTCTTTGATAATTTATCTTTTCACTGAAAACGTAATAAAACCTAACATTTAGATTTATACATTTTGGCTTGACAATGTAATTATGGAGAAAAAGCTGAAACCATGAATATTATGGAACTTTTTAAGGGTGATTTTTCTGAGAAAAGAAATTTTGCTACATAAATAGACCGCTCCAGTTTATAAAAGCAGCATGTTCATTGTAGGAAATATATAAAAATAAACAAACATTTAAAAAAGAAAAATATAAGACACCTATAATTATATATCATTATCAACACGTAGGGAGAGTGCTTACAATCTCTTATGCGCACATGTATGTGCAAAATTGAGGTCACATCACTTTGCCTTGTTGATCTTTTACACCATTAATTATGTTGAGGACATTTTCCCTCATACATAACCCTCAAATTTTTATCATCCTTCTGTCAGCATTTCCCCCCTAACAAAAGCTGCACTTCTGTTTTATGCTAATGTCAGGGACCGAATTTGAAAAACCCCTGCGTTAGCATCCTGAGGCAGACTGTCTTCAGCAGGGGACGGAGCTGTGCCCGGGGCCAGCTGTGGAAACCGAGCTTCCGTGGCCGAGAAAACCAGCTCTGCTGTCCAGAAAACGCGGAGAGCCTGCCTTCACCCACGCCCCTGCGTTCTCAACGTGGGTCCCCCGGAGGCCAGGACTGGGGTGCTTCTTGAGAAGATCTTATCTTTTCGTGCACGGCACACAGCACGAAACAGATTACAGGGAACCTCAGTGCTATTACATACAATTTTATGGAGATTACGAGGACGACAATAACTCACAAGGCTCCTGGGGAAGGTAGGAACCCGACAATGCTTGTTAAAGACTGAGAAACACGGACTGAAATCCCATGTGAGGCTTTGTCTAGGTTTACATGGCTGGTGCCCTGGGCTCTCAGGCGAGCCCTCCTTTCGTAGGCCTCGCTGCCGGTCGGGGAGGCCAGCGCGGGCCTGCCGTCAGGACTCACCGGCCGGCAGGAAGTGCGCAGGGCCTGCCGCAGGCTTCTTGTCCCCGTCGGAGCTGCTGCTGCTGCTCCAGCTGCCCCAGCTGCCCCGGCTGGCACGCACGCTGCCCGAGGAGCTGCCGCAGTCCGAGCTGGAATCGGAGCACGACTTCTCCCCGCGCTTCTTCCCAGGCTTCTGGAAGTAACCCTCTGCGGGAAGGGAGAGAGGAGAGCAGACCCCAGGTGTCACTGAGTTTTCAACTCGATGGCATTTCTGAGCAAAGGAGAAAGGTGAAATTCCAAAGACAGCAAGGCTCGACTTCAGGGTCGGCTAACTCTGCCCATTCATTGATCGAGGAGGAGGAAGTGACCTGAAACTCACGATGGGACTTCGGGAAACAGCGGGGATGAGCTATGTCTCCTCTGCCCGTGGGACAGGCAATTGAACTTGTTGGGGGCTTATATGGTCCATACCGATGATAACCTTGACTTAAAAATGGTTCTGGGAATAGCAAACACTTCTACCAACAAAACTGAGGCTAGCTCTGGCCGGGTAGCACAGTTGGTTAGAGCATCACCCTCACATGCCAAGGTTGCAGGTTTGATTCTCAGTCAGGGCACACACAAGAAGCAGCCAATGAATGCATAAATAAGAGGAACAACAAACTGATGTCCCCCACCCTCTCTCTTTCTCATCAATCAAATAAGAAATTAAAAAAGGAAAACCAAGGCTAGTCTATTGGACTGTGATGTGTAGGTAATTTCCCCCTCATTTTAATTAAGATACCCACTAAGAGCTTCAAAGTGTTATTATTTACGTGTGGTAGGGGAGAAGCTCCAATAAGACCAAAAAGCAACACACGTGTCTAGGGAATGAACAACAGACAAAGACAGAAACCCACTAACTCCGCAGCCTGTGCGCACTGGCCTGGGCATGCGTCTGGGAACGCGGGGGTTGGCTGGTGGGATCACACCTCCCCCCACCCCATACCCCACATGTCCCACCAACTTCAGGGGCCCTTTAGCCTCCAGCTCTGCCCTAACCGGGACCTAGCCCTGGGTGCCCTCTGCCTCCCACTCCCAGGGACGTGCCCAGCAGACCTTGGGTGGCACAGTGGCCAGACCCTGCAGGGACCACCTGGCTCAGGTTTGTGAGAACGGCTACCCTTCTAACCTTCAACAGGCTGCGTGAGGACAGTTGAGAATGGCCAGATTTCGGGCAGGGGGCAGGGAGGAGGAGGCAGCAGCTGAGGCCTGTGCAGGCTGAAGAGAACCTTAGCTTTCTAGTCTCATCCTGACCAGCACCGTGGGTAGCTCAGCAGGGTCCGTACCTGCGTCTCTCTGTGCCGCAGGAGAGCTTCTTCCCGCGCCGGCGCCCGCCTTACACGTCTCCCCGGAGCTTTCCCGCGGACTCCAGCTTCTGACGTCGAGGGCACGGCTCAGCTCGGACCTCCCGAATTCACTGCACCCAAGTTTTAGTTCGCCCTGCTCAGAAGGCCTGGAAGAGCCGCAGAAAGTCCCATTTGGGTGTTATCGTACATCCGTGCATATTGCTTTCCAGGAGACTTACCACAGGTGAAAATATGAATAGGGGACCCCTGGAGACCTCGTCCCCTTGGGTCTGACGGGAGAGGATGACGAGTAGAGGGAAGACATCCAGAAGAAAACGATTGTGCTGTGTTAGAACTGGAATTAATTTGGAGGTCCTTTCGTCTATTTTTGCACTTTACAGTAAGAAGACTGAAACTGCACAGGCTGCATGAGTCACTGGGGGCCACCTAGCACACGGCCAAGTCCAGGGCCCGAACCCAAGACTCGTGGCTTGTCCTCCTCGGTGTCCGGGGGAGGGTGCTGAGCATTTCGGTCAGCTTTCTTCTTAATCGTTCATCCAACAAACACTTACTGAGGCACAACCATGCGCCAGGTATTGCTAGAAAACATGGGGCATCCACAAAGGATAGCGATCCCCCCCGAAGAGTTTATGGCCCACTAGGAACCCCTCTCCTACTCGACCATGAACTCCTGAAGGGAAGAACTGTCATGCAACCTTGTGAACGGCCATGTGTGCGGAGAGTGCTACGGGATACCCAGGTGATTGTTCCACACGGCCCAATCTCAGCCCTCACCTTAGGTTTGTGGGATGGCAGTTAAGAAGACCCACAATGCGAGATGCGGCACACAATTTCACGGCTCTCTGGCCGCTCAAGGTAAAGAGGAAACAGACGGAAGCGGGAGCCAAAGAAACAGACAAGCCAGCAGCCACCGCCTTCTTAAGCATCATATTCTCAAACATCCTGATTAGCCACATGCTCCTGGAAAGCTGTATTCTAAGTTGTTTCTTCAGCATGTCAGAAATCTTCATTCAAGTACATATAACATTTAATTGGTGAAACTCCACTCTAATTTCATATTTTTCTACAGGTTCACATCACAATATAAAACTTTAGAGTGACCATGCTAGTCAATAAAAATTTTATGAAAATACACATAAAAGAATACAAGGTATAACTTTCCTTTCCATAGGATACTGTATTGCAGCTTTCAATCAACTTAGCCTAGATAATTTGGGCCTGTATCAGGATAATTAGCCATCTACAATTAGTATTCAGTATGAACAACAGGCCGACAAAGCGTTTACCGCTTTTTTTCATATTTGCATTTTGCTGATTGCTGGACATGAGCCGGAGGTGTAGCAGCGCCTGAAGACCCCTCGGAGTTGCCCAACCCTTCTCTGCAGAGCGCACGTGAGACTGGCCGGGAGCCAGTCACGGTGCTGGGTCACAGTCTGAGCTCCAGATGCAGGCTCCTGGGGACCAGGGCAGACACGGTAACCAGCACCACACGCTTCCCATCGCGGTCCTTGCCACGATGCGGGCTGTCTGCCCACACTTCCCTTCCAATGAGGAGTGGAAATGTAGCAAGGTGGAACCCTGGCCCCAGGCAAATCTAGAGCTGCTAGGGGGCAACCATACAGAAGCACACTTAAGTACCTAGCTGGGCTCACAAGAGAGAGAAATCCCCAGATGCCAGGACTCACAAGGAGAAACAGCCAGGGGGTGAGGATGGAGGGATTACTTGGGAGGAAACAGGCTTAATGCCCAGGGCTTGGGTTTCAGCACCCAGACAGTAGCCTCCAGGAGTCAGGGAGCTGGGGCTAAGTCTCCTAAACTGGGCCCTGGAAGGGGACGCTGTCAGTGCAAGGGACACCTGGAAACTGCAAAGCTCCTCCTGGACCCAGGGAGGAAGAGGCAGGGCCATGTCTCCTGGAGGCTCTTGGCTGGGGCACGTGAGAAATCAGCCTTCGGAGACTAGCCCCTGGAGCCAGAGTGTACGCACTACTGACCTGAGTTAGGGGCCGGGGGTGGGGGGGAGGGAGGGGGGTGGTACCTGAGCTGAGGAACGTACATACAATTCGATTTAAAGAATATTTCCAGAAACACGGAAATATGGGATTCCCGGATGAACAGTGTCAGCTCCTTCATTCTCTGATCAGAAAAGAAAGGCTCGGGGAGCTCGTGTGCTGCGGTAGCAGGGCTGCTGCAGGACAGCGCCCCACAGCCTGGTTCCCACGCTGGCTCTGACCCTCTCTGGCTCCAGGCTCTCAGCCACCACAAATGTCTGGGCCCCTCCCTCCCCCCAGCTTCTGCAGGACGGACCTGCAGTGGCCCTGAGTGGCGACCACCCCCTTTCATGTGGCAGGTCCTGGCACGAAGCCCGACTTAGGCTTTTCCTCTAAAACCTCCCACATCGTTTAGCATTTTATAAAGTAAAAATCTGGAAAATCTGTGCACTCGAAGGTACTTTTAACAAAATAAATGAAAACACAACCAGAAAATATTAATACATAAAGAACATTGATCTCAAAAACACAAAAATGTTCTTAAAATCAACGATGGAAGAAGGGAAAACACACAGAGAAAACAGCATGGTGATAGCCAGAGCGACAGGGGGTGGGGGCGGTAGAGAGGGCAACTCGGGGACAATGGGGCGGGCAGAGACTTTGTCTGGGGCGATGGGCCCAAGATGCAGTGTGCCTGTGATGTTTTGTTGAGTTGACACTTGAAACCTGTGTGGTTTTGTGAACCGATGTCGCCCCAATAAATTCAATGGAAGGAAAAGAACGTCTATCTCCAAATACAAACACCTACAGTCTCATATTATTTGTAGCCAACATAACAAAAATAAGCTTAAAGGTAATAGCTAAATGCAAATTAAAGAGTAAAAAACAGATCAAAATCTTCAAGGAATTATAAAAATTACAAACCTCAAGACCTGAGCAGCTCCCCTTTTCTTGTTTTTTCTACACGTTCGATTTTTATTCCAATTTAAATTTTGTAAATTTCCTTCTTTTTTCTCCTGAAGCTTCTTCTTCCTATAAGGATCTTCTTGCTAAAGAGAGAGGAAAAAAAAACTTAAACTGACTAAATATATTAATACATTTTAAAAACTCTCTATGATTTTTTAAAGGATTTTGCATAAAAAGTTTGGTCAGATTAATCTGGAAAAGTAAGGGAGTCTATTATTTTTTAAAATAAACTTTTGGAGACCAATTCTATATGAATTTCAAAATGTTCAAACACTGGTGAAAACAGACACACATTTCCCAAACTCTAGTTTGTTTTTATTTTCCTTCTCTGTCTACACCCCTTAACCCACGCAAAAAGAAAAAGAAAACATTGCCTATAAAACTCCGAAGGAGTGAAAAAGGAAAAACATCTGTTAGCAATTCATGGTCAGCTTGCTGTTAACTTTGGCAGCAATAAATCTCCAGCCTTCACCTGTTAATTTGGAATGTGCAATTCCCATGAATCACCACTGAAGGGAAATCATGTAAAAGCCCAAGTTAGGAGTAATTTGTGTATTCATATTTTTGTGTTTACAGATGCACTTTAGGAGAACAGCCAAATCTCCGGAGAATGATCCAAACTGGTTTAAGCTTTTTAAGTAAATAAAGCAAGAATATGCTTGATGTTTTTCAAATGTGGTTCTGAAAAGACTTAATTTAGCAGGAGCTACATATACAATTGACCCTTGAATAGTGCAGGAGTTAGAGTTGCCAACTTCCCCCATGTAGTTGAAAATCCACATAAAACTTTTTTAAAAGTATTCAGTATAATACATTTAGTTTACCTGGATTTATAAAGAATAAATTCATGTTATCTCTGTTACAAACTTTGTCAGCACTAAAATAGCTTGGGATAATGACTGGCAATGCGTATTTCATGGGTAATCTAAACATAATTGTTAAAACTTTTAACTCCCCAAAATTTAACTACAAAGAGCCTACCATTGACCGGAAGCCTTACCAACAACATGAACAGTTGATTAACACATTATTTTGTGTGTTGTATGCATTCTTACAAAAAAATGAGCTAGAGAAAAGAAAATGTTATGAAGAAAAATCATAAGAGAAAATAATATTTACACTATTCATTGAAAAGAAAAATCCATATATAATTGGACCCATGCACTTGAAACCCGAATTGCTCAAGGATCAACTATATATTTTATATACATGTAAAAATTATAGATTTTGAATATATAACATTTTTTCATTTGGGTTCTTTCCTCTTTTAAATGTTAGGCATAGTCTATTAATAGGCCCAGAGAAAGGGGGATTCCCTTGTCCTTTAAAATTTTAAAGTAACTCACATGTTTACGGTCTTCTAATAGTAACTCTTTCTCTTCCTTCCAGCACCCTACCCCTTGAAGCAAAGGCACTGCAGGGGGCAGTGGGGGAGTGGGTGGGGGAGTGGGGGCAGGGGGTTGGAGCTCACCATTGAGACCCCAGGGCTCTTAAGGAGAAACCACCTTCCCAGGGACCTCACAGAGGCCAAACCCCTAGCCCTTCCTGCTGACTTTCAGGATTCACATTTCACAAAGAGCAAGGATGGGTTCATTTTACCTTCTTTTTTCAGGACGTTAGTCCAGAAATCAGAGTGGGAACTCAAGAGGTTCTAACATACACCTGGCTACCACACACAGGACTTGGAAGCAAAATGAAAGGTCGCTGATGCCTGCATGTTATGTCTGGGTGTCGAAAGCCTCGTGCCCCAATCAAAGCAATATGCTTACTACAATAAACTCTGCAAATAAATGACACTGAAACTGTGTATGTGGTGGGATTATGGGATTTGTTTTCTTTATATTCCTTTATTTTCCCCCCAATATATATGTATTAACTTTTTTGTGAATCTGAAGGTATTTTTAAGACATGACAAGTTAAACACACAGAGCTGTATTCTATAGGGCCTTGTGCTGATTGCTTACATTTGATGCTAAACAGACATTAAAGACATCTGGTCACACAGGATTTGTGCATGCATTGCTCCCCATGCATTTCTAACTTGGGGGCGGGGTTCTCCTCCCCTGCCCTCCCCTGTCCACTTGAGGACCAAGAAAGGCTTTTCAAGCAAGGACTGGAGCCAGCCTTGCTGTCCCTCCAGGGTCACAAACAAATACAGGGTCAGTCTCCAAGTGCAGTCAGAGACAGCAGTCACTCCTACACTTGGCGGCCTTTTTCAAACCGATCTGGTTAGCCCTGTCACCACGTGCAAACAAGAGGATACAAATTTTAGGACCACGGAGAGGAGGGGCTTGGTGGTCAGAAGTGCCGTCACCTTCTCTGAGCATCACGAAGTGTGAATGTTAGGACAGTGTCGCACACTGCACGCACAGGCAGGAAGCAGCACCCGTGAGCAAATGCAGGATGGGACCGGACAGGGGATGGATGAGAGGAAAAAGATAGAAGACACACAGAGGAATGAAAAATGAACGGCCTTTTTCTTTGGCGTTGTGTGTGTGTGTGTGTGTGTGTGTGTGTGTGTGAGAGAGAGAGAGAGAGAGAGAGAGAGAGAGGGAAAGAAGGAGAGAGGGAAAGAGGGAGAGAGGGAGAGAGGGAGGAACAGGCCTACAATGGAAGCAGCAAATGGAACACTTTGGGAAAAGCAAACCAGAGCCCCAAAGTAACACACTTGTCAAGAAGTGAGAGGAAGAAGAGAGACAATCTGGCTCCGGCTCTGCTTTCTGGCAGAGAGGGGTCACGCAGGGGGCAGGACGAACCAGGAAACTGTGCCGGGCTGTGCAGCGTGGCAGTGAGACAGATCCCGGGCTCCGTGGCTGAGTCTCACCGGGGCTTCCCGGCTGAGTGTTCGGGGCGCGCTACTGGGCTGCTCTGTGCCTTGGTTTCCCTAGTCTTCGTCAGAAGGCTACTGTGAGCATTCATCTACCTGACACACAGTCAGCAGTTTATAGAAGACTTAGCTGTGATCATTATAGTTACTGGGTCTAGAAAGTTCTCTGACCTCCCTGATAGAAGGGAAAATTTGATCGCTAGGGAGGGAAGTGAGATTTCTTAAGTTTTAATAAAAACAAAGGAAGAAACCAAAGAGAGAAATCACATATTAACTGCACGAAGTATTCTTAAAGTCACTGTATATAAATAGAAGCAAATAAAAATTAAAGGAAAAGGGCAAACAAATAAAACATGGAACACAAATTTGATAGAGAATTAATAGATTTACACACATTCTTATAGAAAAATAAGAAAAAACACTAACATTCAATGGGAAAGTGGGCAAAGAATGGGAAATGCAAATTCACAGAATAGAAAAAAGCAAAAAAACCGAAGTGTTCATCAAAATATTTCATAAAGTATGTTTTTAAAAAAGGCAAATTTAGGACAGCTGACTTAAACTGACTAAATATATTAATGCATTTTAAAAACTCTGTCTGATTTTTTAAAGGATTTTGCATAAAAAGATGCAAAATCTCATCTTTCCATTTTCGTTTTTAAAAGCTCAGCTGTGTTTGTGCTACATGTTCCCACCGCGAACACCAGGCAAAGGCTGGGTGGGGGCAGGGAGCCGGGCAGGGTGGGCTAACCGCACCTGTCTCTGAGCAGGTTGGACACTTACTTCTTAGTGCATAAAAAATTTACTTAAAAAATTTCACTGTAGGGCTGGATGATTTTTTACTTGTGTTCTCAGAATTCTACAAAAAATGAAATGAAGGAAGAGGCTCACTTTTCCCGATTAAGAAAAGCACATTCAAATGAAAAACAAAACACAATCCTTCACCTTCCAGACCAAGATTTTGCCAAAAATGAAAACAAACAAACAAAAAAAAACGGTGCTGCCGAGAACAGAGTGAAACCAGCGTTCCGCGTCGGCGTGGGGACGGAAATTGCCCTCACCTTCCTGGACAGCAACCTGTCCGCACAGGAGGAGCCTTGGCTGATACTCTCACTCGAACTCTAGAAGGCTACAACAAGGAGGTATCGGGTCTATAGGGAAGACTTTAGAACGAAGCGGTTCATCGTGCTATTCTTTATGAAAATAAAAAGCTGTGAACAACTTCAATGCCCGATGGCAGGGGAATGGTTTAGACTACGGCACAGTTAAATGATGGCATGTTATGTAACCACTGGAAACAAAGCTCCCCGTTCATTTCTAACACGAGAACTTTTAGAATTACAACATTATGACAAAGCTACATAAACACGATAATGATCCTAGTTTTTATAAATTTGCAAAGAAAAGCAGAATACAGAAAAATGTGAAAAGGGGTTCATTTTGGATAGATATTTTCCTCCTAGCTCTATGTTTCTATGATAATCACGAATTCCTTTACTAAGGAAGAAATCTGCTTAAAAGAAAATGAGCGGCCAAGCCTAGGGTCAAAATTTAGTCTGTGGTTCCCAAATCTGGGGTTCAACGTTCTTTGCCAATAAATCTAGAGAAATGTTCCCCATGTACTATACAGATTTATGTAACTTTCTAAGCTGCAAGCTTAAGCCCCAAGAATGTTCTAGAAAAACAAACACTGAGCAATGCACTTGGGAATGTGTTTATTGAGAAGGGTTTTCTCCAAACCAACAATGAAATGGAAAGTATACTCACACGGGCTTCTAAAGGCCAGTTCTACAAAACTGGGAGCGAGTCACAGAGCCAGCGAAGAAGTGACAGGCAGCAGCCCCGACGCTGCAGCAGGACACCCACCTTGGCTGACGACGTGGACAGCCTTGACCCACAGAGCACAGCCCGAGCCCCCCAGGTCCCCGGTCGCTGCACCCTGACTGTCGAGCTGGTTGCCCCCACTCATTCGGGGTAGATGTCTGCCCTGCACAGGCTCGTGGGCCAGAAAAGGAGGGAGGAACACAGGCGATGCCTGAGACCCAGTGCGAGAAGTGTCTGAGCTCCAGGGTGAGAGAGAAAAGATGAAAGATAACTAACTTGAATAAATTAAGAAAACTGCCATAACCAAGGGCACAGTGTAAAGCTAGCCTGGACCTAGAGCTGAGGGCTGAGTTGGGGGGCAGGGGATGATGCCCTCACAGGTGACAGCACCCTGTGGCACTGTTCCTCTGGGCCACCTCCTCCTAATGGCCCTCAAACCACGGGGACCTGGAATGACTGGTTTCAACTGCTCCTCCTAGCACATAAGACTGCGGGGCTGTGAAGTCATCACATCCCAGCGTTGGTTTCTACCTCACTGCAGGGCAGCAGCCAGGCCTCCCGTTCCTAACCTATCCATGCCTCCTATCCCCAAGTCCACGACTGTTTCTGCTCCTGCAGGCATGCCCTGTCTTCCCTGCTTGGCTGAGCTTTACCTGCACCACCTGCTATACCTGCAGCCTTGACACTGGCCAGGGTTCAGACACAGGCCCTGGGTCTTCTCTCTGCACACACCTCGCAGAACTCAGAGTCATCCTTCAATTCTAACTTCCACGGGACAACTCCCAGATCATAAGCTCCAGGCCTGACTTGCATTAAAGCATTGGTTCCATGTCTCCCTGTGGCTACTACACTCTCTCACATCCAAGTCCAGCCACCCCTGTATCAGTACCTTGGCATTTCCTATGAAAAGGCATCCGTCCCCTGTGGATTCTGGCTAGTGCTTTTAGGTGAGATTATGCCCTAAAAAATGATGTTGGGTGACAAGTGGAGAGAAGGGGCATGTGCTCTTGTTCTACTCTTTCCTCTTTACCCAGGAGTTGACCCATTTGCTTAAGAACAGCTTCTCTTGAGAGTAAACCCTGTCTGACGTCCCTAAACATTCTATCTCCTGTATGATTAGAAGATAAATAAAACTTTCTGAATATACCCAACTCACCAATTATCAGTGTTAACTATCTTTTTTTAAAAGTATGACAGTTATTACACAGATATTCGCACTCTAAGGCCCCAAAATGGGTTTTGTTCTAATAGGCAAAAAAAAAAAAAACCCACAAAAAAAACACAGAGTACAGACCTCAGCAGAAGGTATGTCCTGTTTCTCAGAACACGTGTCTTCTTTAGCTGCTTTGTGAATCTTCTTTTCCGAAGAAGGCTTTGTGTCAAGCTTTTTCAAAGTTTCACAATTGTCTACTTCATTCTTGACAGGCACTTGCTGGTTATTTCCTTGAACAAATAAAAATGATTCAATTTCTAGCTAATTATTTCCATTCATATTCCCCATAGTTAAGTCTCTTTCCTACACCACACAGTCTCATTTAATGAGACTTAGACTTAGGGTTGGTTTTGACATCCACGATGCTCTAGAAATGTATTTTGTTTACAGGGGAAAACACCCTTATGTTAAGAGTTCTACAAACAGCCTTTAAGAGCGGTCAGGGGGGAAAGGGAGGGGCACGGCATCATTCACAGGGGCAACATTCGTAAACGTCAAAAGATACAAACAACCCAAATGTCAAGATAAACGCATAAACGAAATGTAGTACGGGTACAACGGAATACCATTCAGCCGTAAAAAGAAATGATTCCTTGCGCAACAACGTGGATATACTTAACACTACTGAACTGAGCACTCAAAAATGGTTAGGGTGGGAGGAAAAAGGAATGAAATGCTGACACCCGCCACCACACGGATGAACCTTACGGAGACCACGCCGAGTGAGATGAGCCAGACACAAAAGGACAAATGTTATATGCTTGCACTTGTTTGTGGGACGTAGCGCCTTCAATTCCCAGAGATCAAAAATAGAATGCTGGGTACCAGGGGTGGGGGCGGGGGGCGTATGGGTACCTGTTGTCCCATGGACACAGAGTTTCTGTTTGGGAGGATGAAAAAGTTCTGAAATGGGGCATGGTGATGGTCGTACGCCAAGGTGAAGGCTCTTAATGCCACTGAGCTTTATCATTTAAAATGGTGAATTTTATGTTACGCCTATTTTACCACCGTTTTTTAAAAAGCTAGGGGAAAGAGAGACAGAGGGGTCAAGACTTGAGCTCTGGTCACGACTCAGCCACTAATTAGCCTGATGATCAAGTCACTCTCTGAAGCTGTCAGAGCTTCAGTTTCCTTATTTATAAAACGAAAACACCACCTTACCTGCCTGTCCGCACCGACTGTTAGAAACATACAGCCTGAGCAGACACAACGGGCCAGCATCAAAAGACACACGCACTCCGCCAGGGCAGGCCCGTCTACAGGGCACGCCCACCGCCCCAGAGCGGCGGCCGGGAGCTGAGCAAAGAGCGGCAGGTGAATCCTGTGGCCCACGGATGGTGTTGGGAGAAACCTCATCTGAAAACGTAATTTTTCCATTTTTCTTTCAAGAGACTTCCTTCAGTGCATTTCTTTTTCTATTGTTTATTTCAAAAAAAAAAAAGTCACATCAACTTCAACTCTACCCTAACTGGCCTCAGTGTTGTAACGTGAAACAAAGTATTTCGATACCGTCCGCTTTTTTCTTTATCTGAGATTCTCTGATAACTCTGTCACTTGAGACAGATTCAGAGGGCCACAGCGCCAGTATGTCACAGCAGAGCAGGCTGCGGGCTCCGGGGAGGCGAACGCCAGACCAGAACGCCTGACCAGAGGCTGTAGTCCGCCTCACCTGCAGTCCGCCCTGCCTCGCCCACAAAAGGAAAGGAGTGGTCAATCCCTCTGATTCCGAAATTCCTTTTTTTTTTATTGATTGATTCTGAAACTCTGAAGCTACAAGTTAAACTCGCTCAAAGCAAGATGCATACATTTTTAAAAGAACAAATATAAGGTTAGCATACTTTTATTTTGTTAACAAAAATATTGTATAAATGTTTACATAGCTATAAAAATGCTGGGGAAGTGTGACTTCCTCTAGGACACAAATGGGGTGTCAGACGCCCCCAGAGGAAAACAATGTATCCAGCCAAGAGAAAGGAGACAAGGTCCAGAAGAGAAAAGAACATCATAAAGACATCATTTTGGATTCTGGAAGCCATTAGTATGAGACAGTATTCTGTCTCATACTAACGGCAGATACTCTGCAAAAAAAAAAAAAAAAAAAAAGTGCCATTACTTTCCTCCAGTCTTCATTCACAAGGAAATGGATTTCCGTAAATTTTCTTCGGGACAAGAATAGCACTAAAGTATTAGTCATCAAAGTTTCTTAGCAAAGATCCAAATGTAATATTCAGCACTAACCTACTCCCCAAAAGTGGTAAAGCAGAGACTCTCAGGAAATTAATAATACCTTCTGTGGGGCCAAGGATCGGGACAATCAGACAAATTCTAAAAGCAAGCTCTTCATCAATTCTTTGAGCAATTCTAACATGACAATAGGCAAGAATTTAGAAATACCACGAGTGCACATTTCACTTAAAAAATGGAGCCAATCCATGGCATCGTATCCAGCATGCTTACTGTAGGTACTGCACAACTTTCTTACATTTACCTCACACAGTAAGAGTGTTTGAGCCACAAAGATGGAAAAAAAAACAAATAGAACAAGGAACAAGTAAACTCAACAAAGTAACTGCCTAAAGCTTTACTGCATCAGATCTAACCGTATAGTATATTTGGAGTAAACTGCTAGATTCTCATTTCAAGCTATTAGTATCTGTAAGTAAATGAGGTTATTTTTTGCATGACTGGTATTTCAGAAATTTTGAAGGTATCTAATTCAGTGAAAAGTTCCATGTTAATTTCAAGGCTTAGGGTATTACTAAATTTAAAAGTTTGTTATCCTTGAAATTATTATAAGCAGAAAGCAATAATACAATTTGCTACCTAGTCCTCTGTCATAGTGCTGAGGCCAGCAGTAGTTTATCCTGAGTTCTGAATCTGTGCTATTCTGATCACACCGTTAAAAAAACAAAAGTTATAAACATTTGGAAAGGGACACATTTCAAAGATCATTTACATCACACAGAAAGCCCTACTCTTATCAGGTGGTCAAAAGATGCTGGAACATGGAAGAAATGTTTGAAAAATGTAGCTGTTTCCCAACTGTTTGACAAGTTGAGGCCAAAAAACACCAGTGTGTGGAAACAGAGTCCCGGGGAATCTGTCGACAGACTTCATTTCCATCGGGGACTTTAATTTCTGACTTACTATGGGCCTCTCAGAACGAGGCCAGAGAAAGCAGGCAGGAAGGAGACGGCACACATTTTCCGTTCTTCAGAAAATACTGTTTCTCAACATCACCACCACCACCAAGAATGAGCTTGTAGCCAGAGCTACTTATATCCGCCTTGGAACACTGTTTTCACACAGTAAGGTACTCAGGGAAAACAAAGAAGCCCCCGTTAGGTGAAGTCACAATCCTTAAGGTGCCTGTGGGAGGGAGGGAGCTCTGGTGAGTTGAGGAAGGCACCCAGGCCCTCTCCAGAGAGGGCGCACCCTGCCCTTCCCCTCTCCCAAAGGCAGCGAGTGTGGCACTAGACTTGTTTCCGAGAATGTGGAGAACATGTGTGCACTTTGGGAGAAGGGCTGGAACGTGCCAGACACACTGACCGCCTGCAAGTGAGTGAATGTCAGTTCCCAGCAGTATCCCCAGCCGTGAGGTAGGCTAAGCTGGGGGGGGCGGGCAAGACTGAAGATGTTTCTCCAGATTCCAGAAGGATCTTAATATGGAGATAGCGGCCCTGGCTGGGGAGCCCAGTTGGTTAGAGAGGTGTCCCCATTCGCCAGGGTTGTGGGTTCCATCCCCTCAGCACGCATAGAAGGATCAACCAAGAATGCATCAATAAGGGGAACAACAAATCGATGTCTGTCTGTCTGTATCTCTGTCCTCCCCCCATTAAAATCAATAAGTAAAAAAGATTTATTAAAAAAAATATGGAGACAGCAGCATGCTTTTCACAAAGTAAAATACTTAAAAAATAATCCTGATGTTCAATGTTGGAAGTGAAAACTCAGAAGCTTCTTCAATACATGGTTTTCCCATTTTCAATCATTCTTTGTGCCTTGCAGATGGATTCCCTCCTGATTATATGTCTCTTCACCGTCTGCCAGTCTATTACAACGTTTTCCTTTAAAAACTGACAAAAGAACCCAAAACCTTTATTACTAAAAAACTCCAAATCCTACTGTCAAACTACAAATTTCTCCCCCTAGATTTCTCAGTCCTTTCTTATTTTAAAGACTTCAATTCATTAAAACGTTTCAATTATAAGTAGATGGCAGCAATTTGTTTACTTTTAACCTGTTTGGCATGTCCCTAGAAGAGTGATGTGAACAGAAACAGAACAAGGTCGTGTCAGCGAATGGATCTCCCCAGAGGAACCCCCTGCTCACACATGAACTCTGGAGCGGACCACGGCGCGGCGGGACACGGCGCGGTGGGACACAGCGCGGCGGGACACGGCGCGGCAGAGCGGCACCTTGAATCTGCGGGTACGAACGTGGTGAGAGGCCAAGGCTCCTCCATCAACTTGTATCTGATCTGATGAACAATCACCCTGATACCACTGAACATGCTGCTGATCCAGCACAAAAAAACAGTTTTAAAAAACTTCTTACAGGGTGAAATCTGTTTCCATTTAAAGCAATGGGAACAGACCAGTTGTCTGCACAGGTCAGAAAGATTCTAGGCAGATCTGCCATCTGGAAAGATATGAGTAAACCCCACATCGATGGACACTCATATTAAATTTACTCACACCTGCTGAAGTGTTATCACGTTACACAGTCGTTTAGGCTCAACCCTCGGCATTGACCCCCAAGTTTGGGATGGGGGATCTTGAAGCAAGCATGCAAGTCCTCTGACCCACTCTCGCTCTGCACTGCTGGTCCACTTCTGTGCATTTCCACCACCTCAAAGTACTGTGATGCAGCAGAAGGTCCCGCCCACCTGTCTGTCCACAGTGCCACAGCCCCTGCATTTCACAGGCACATCCATCCAGACACCTGAAGGGCACCACACACCACAGAGGCAGCACAATCCTTGCAAACCAGGATTTCGTAACGTCAACCCACATCAGATGCACTCAGGCCTAAACGACAGACAGAAACGAGAGGAAAGCCCAGCTGGACTCACCCCGTACTTCTAGCTTCACAGGAGTTCTGTAGTCCGGGCCCTCGAGTGTCTGGGACAAAAACAGAACCGGGCCTCCCACCCGCCCCACCACACAACACTGTCGACAAGCTGCACTGTGACTTCGTTGAAGGGTCTGGTGGAGCACATGGTCCAGAAGGCGTGCTCACGTGCCAGGGGGAGAGGACGCGGGGGGCGGTGCTGACCCTGCAACCAGGAGTCCACTTCGATCATGAGTGCTGTTGCCAGGAAAACGGTACAAACAGGATGGAAGAAGGCGTACCTGGTGCCCCATGTCTCACTCAGAGGACTCCGGTTTTCTTTTAAACTCAAGATGTCCGTGTATGGAACATTTCCAACTAAGCTGGGGTGCTTTACTAAATGCACAAGGCTCAGTGGAATTAGCCAATCCATAATATTTCTGTACCTTCTCCACAGTATCAAGGAGTGAAAAATACAACATTATTTATATAGAGATGCATCAAATAAGATCAAAGGTAACTGATATTTCCAGATTAAAATGAGTCAAAAATCTGACTTTCAACAAATACAAAAATTGTGTATACTAAAGTGGTCACAATGGACAAGAAAAATAGCACAGGCTTTTATGCCAGAGGCCAAAGGGGTCAGTTGCAGCTTAGTGACAATTTTGTATGTAGTTAGTCTTCCTAGTCTAGTTTCGCTCACATTGTCATCGACTATATTTGCTACATGAGAACATTTGTCTCCTTTTAACCAAGGGACACAGTGAGGGAGAAACCAGGCCAAGGACCGTGAGAGGGCAGCAGCTGTTAAACACAGAAAGTTGGTAAGTTTTGTTCGCTCGGAAACATGTTATGGGCTGATTAACTTGTACAAATAGTCTGAAAAGCCAAGATAAAAATTAATTAGGAAAAGGTGTCCCTATCCTCCTGACAATAAAGTATGATATGTACATTCCTCTAAACACATGTACTAAAAAGTGAACTTCTTGGCCATGACATTCTAAAAACTCGGCACCTTGTCCTAAGCTCTTCACCTAAGAAACTGTATTTTAACATTTATCCCTTCACTAAAACCTTGTGCATGAACTGCACATTCAGCATCCACAAGTAAAACTCAAAATCCCAGGTGAGAACAAATCCTATTTAACCCAGACTGGAGACAAACAGGAGGGAAAGATCATCAAGGAGGATGTAAAGATTACCATGATTTTTCCTGGAAATTTCTGGCAAGTCTGACTGGTACTGAGGTGAGTTTCTTGGCAAATGATTTTCAGGTAGTTTCTTAGAGGTCTTCAGAGGACCAAGCTCTCGCTCCTTGAGCTCAGCTATGTTTTCTGAAATTTTAATGTCCGTTTCCTTAGGAAACATACATGTCTGTATTCCCTCCTTCATATGACATTCTGAAGAAGTGGTATGGACTACAATCGTGTTTTTCAGTGCGTTTTCTTCTTTGTTCAGTAAGTTTTTGGGAAAGGTTAAATTCTTTTGCAGGTTGACATTTATGCCACTTGGATACTTGAGGTTGGTCCAGTTCTCAGCCATTATATCCGTGCACACGTCCTCTTTGGGAGCAGACAGGGAGCTGGCCAGGGCCGAGGTCTGCTTGTCCTCAGTGGCCACGGTGGCACTGCTGGCGATCGACGTGCTGGGTTTGTGTCTGCTGTAATAGACTGAGCACTTATGCTTCTTCTGAGAGTGGCCGTAGGTAGCGGGGCTCCTCTTTGCAGCATTCTGGATCCTGCTGGGCGGACTGCTTACCGGAAGGCAGCTTTTCCCCCTGCCTTTATCAGAGGGGCCATAGGTCTCGAGAAAGTTCTTGCAATTGCTTCTGAATCGAAGAGAAAAAGAACAGTAAACATAAAGCCACACCGAATAAAACTCTACCTCTCTGCTTGGAAATCCCCGAGAAAGAGGCAGCACTCGGTATCGTGTGTGAGTCTAGAGTTCTACCTTGCTTCTTCTAAAGCTCCGCGAGTTCGATAAACCAAGATGAAGTCCATCTTATAATAAAAGAAATGTTACAGCTGTCACACCATAGCGAAGAAAATATAATGAAATGAAGTTGGAATCAAATTTTATATTTGATATAAAATTTTATATCGGATATAAAATTATCCTTAAAACAAAATCAGAAATGAGTGATATCCAAGGTGAGAAACACCCGCCACCCCCACACAACACGAGAACTCTTACTTGTGCGGATGAGAGCTGATGGCGTCCATCGGACAGCTGTTTTGCTGCGAAGAGGAGCTGGCGTTTTGCCTCTGCCGTGTTTTCATGAACTCCATGAGGATGTACTGTGCTTGTTGGAAGGCTATTAAAATCACACCCAGCAGGGACAAGCTGAGCAAAAAAGCAGGGAGGTTCATCATTGCATGGGTTCTGACGGGCATTCAAAACACTGCGTTTATTACAGAAGATCAGTGATTGGTTGTAGGTAATGTCTACAGATACGGCATTAAAATTCCATAAGGCATATGACATCATGTTTTCTGACATTTCTTAAAGGTTTTTTTAAAAACCTGTTCTTAAAAAATGTACATATTTATAAGTTTGACATTTCCATTCAATTTTAAAGATGGTTCCAGGATAGAATCACTATAAAAGGGTCATTCTAGCCTCCTAGTCTCCAATTTTAATTGCCACTGAGCCAGCAAGAGCAACATTTATATCTTTTTCTAATTTTATTTTAATCATTGTTCAAGTGCAGTTTTCTGTCCTTTGCAACATTTATATCTTGCACCGTGACTGCCAATGAATGCACAACTGTCCTCTAGGTCCTATGAAACACGTTTCCTATTATCTTAAAGCTTACCAGTTACTGTTTCCTCTACTTCATGTGTCAGGGTTCATATGTCAAAGTGACACAAACTCCCCTGAATCCATGTGCTTTGATTCGCCATGATCATGCAATGACTAGATGGTTCTCCACTCAGTGAGAGCAGGACAGTGAGGCCGGCGGTAGTTTACCTGACAAAGAAGACCGTAAGCCTCCAGAACGACTCCTCCCAGCTGGGCCCTGGAACTACATCTGCACACAAAGGCAACAGGTGATGAGGGAGGGTCACGTTGAGAGTGAAGCGAAACTCTAGGTTGGCCGCAGTGACGAGCGTCAGCTCACGAATGACCCAGGAAGAGGTAAAGTCTGGAGTAAACCTGGCGACAAAAGATTCATCTTCATGAACTTTAATTTTAGGCGCAAGACATAGTAATCGTAATACCAAAATTTCTTACTTGTACGAGATAAATGCTTATATAAAAACAACTTAAGATGCTTTACCAATGAAAACAAGCTGCCCCCTGCCTCCACTGGACATTAAAAACATCACAGAACTTCAATGAGGTTACAGCTCTGTGCTTACACAATGCTGATGTCTCGCGATGTGTTTGGGTGCAGGGAAAACGGATGGCAGTCTAGCACTTCGAATCCATAGCCTTGGCAGCTGTACCCATTAATTTTCAAAGATGTGACCGTGACAGGGAGTGGTCCGATATTCTCGACTTTAAAGTTCTTGGTAATTGATAAAATTTGCTTGCTGTCTTTCAGTTCTGGTGAGAATGAAAAGGGAAATTCAGTATATACAGTCTGTAAAATTGATTTAAAATAATTTATTGAACCAACAAACCATGTGCACATTATTAAAATGTAAAACAAAATTCAATGTGAGCTCAAAGCATATCTATCTCATTTCTGGAACAGTTATAGATTTTGTTATAGTACCAGAATACAATAAAAATAATTAGTTAAGGTTTCCTTAGGTTAAACATCTACCTAGGTACCAAAAGTAATGAAAATCTCTTCTTTGTTTTCTTGCTTATTAAAGGCTAATGTTAAAAGTATAGTCTTCTCAGAAACCAAATCATTTGGATTTGCCACGAGGCCCCTGAACCCTTAGCCCCGGAGATCCTCACTCACACCGGACAGGGACCAGTGAAGAGGGTGTGCGTGTGCAGCTGTGCAAGGCCACCACAGCTACAGGACACACGATTCAAAGACCCTACTACATTAGGAGGAAGGAAGTGATTGAATCCTTGCAAATAAATGAGAGCACATTTTATGTTTAAAAAGGAAGAGTTACCTCGTTTTTAAAAATATTACTATAAATTTATAACCCACAATCTAATATTTTCTTTGTTATATTAGGATTAATATTTTATCTGGTTCTATAGTTTTTACATAACTCTAATTCTAGGTCATCTCTAAAGGAATCAATAAATGAGTAAATAAATGAATGAATAGAAAAATGGCGAAAGACTTTTAATGCAAAATGGCTAATACATTTTTTCAAAGTCAGTGTTCATTCAGCATAGTTTCCTAAATTAAAAAAAAAAAAAAATAGCTCTGGCTGGTGTGGCTTAGAGGATTGAGCACCGACCAGCAAATTGGAAGGTCACAGGTTCGATCCCCAGTCAGGGCACATGCTTGGGTTTTGGGCCAAGTCCCCAGTTGGAAGTGCGTGAGAGGCAACTGATCGATGTTTCTCTTAGCACATGTTTCTCTCCCTCTCTTTCTCTCTCCCTTTGTGACTCTAAAAATAAATAAGTAAAATCTGGAAAAAAACCCAATCATGCATTAAAACGGTTGCTACAAATTATCCAATAATTTCACCAACCAGCTTGCTCCACAGAAAACATACTGTTACATTAAAATGCTTTCAGTATGTTCCTAAAATTAAAAATAATAGGAAAACAAGAATTTACCAGAAATACTTTTCATCTCTTATTTAATTTTTTAGTTCCTAAGAAAGTTCTTGAAATTAATATAAGCGATTTAAAAGCACTGAACTGAAGTACATGCATAATTTAGAAATTTCTAATGGAACACTTAAGTAAATGTGTAAATCTTATTGCCAGTGAACCCATATAGCTACTTAAATTTAAATTAAAGAACATTTCCATTATTGCAAAAAGTTCCATTGGAGAGCATAGCTTTAGTCTTCTCTCTGTCATTTGCGATTTTCTAGATTAGGTAACTGAGAGCCAAATTAACAGGTTCATACTTTTTAACTTATATATCTGACACTATGGCAATAATTTAGCAATTACTTTTTCCCCTCTATATCTATTAAATATATTTACATTGGCTATTGCTCTAATTGAGTGATTCCAACCCATTTAGGCTCAGATGTTTGCTTGATTTAATCCTTTGCAACGATACAATGAATCTACTATAAAAATTGTAGAAGAATCTTCTTATAGAACACGTTTGCTCCTGGCTTTAGCACCAAGTGGCCCCCTGCAGAGTGCCACACACAGGAACTCACGTCGACGGCAGTCCATCAGCGTGGACTCGGGCACCTTGAATCGGAGCGAACCTCCCGCGCCAGGAAGTCTTCCGCCCACTTTCAGTAACTCTCGAGCTCCGAATCCCTCCACACTAATCATGTCCATAACGGTCAAGTTATTCCTTTAGTGAAAGCAGATACATATAAAAAGGGATTACAACAGTCACAAAACACCATGCACTTGAACTTACAACCTCCTAGTTACCAAAAGCATTTTTAATGTTTTCAAAAAGAACGTCAATTTAAATAGTGTGGCATCTCCAGCCATCTCACAGACAGTGAAAGTGGCCACGCCCAGGAGAGTTAGAGCTGACTGTTCAAGAAGGAGGGAACGGTTATGATCACTCTTCAATCCCAGCCCAAGAATGTAAACCCCTGTATTTAATAACCAGCCACCAGGGTGGTGAGCCAACCTTCCAGAGGAAAAAACTGAAGAAATATATAGGGGGTGGGAGGACAGAGAAACAATAGCAAATGCAGACAAATTGATAAAAATTGTTTACAACACAATGAATTAAGGAGTTTTTGCAGTAATTGGACTATAAGAAATTCTGCCTTAGGAATAATTCTAGAAGTAAAATCCTACTGTTTGCTGAACCAAAAGATTTAAAACATCATCCCACAAATAACTTTTACCTACTCCAGTTCTCATTAGTCAAACAGTAATTTTGACTAGCTTTTGCCTTGTCATTGACTGCAGTCTGGATTCCTAGGTTGCAAAAGTTAAGTGGAAATGATGTTTGAATGATGCAGACCGGACTGAAAGCCGGTCATCATTAATGTAAACACTACAGAAGCAAAGAAAGAATTCATTTATAATTATGCAAAATATACAGATATGTTCACATCTTTACTAAATTATTAAAACCCTTTATTTGCTACTTAAAAGCCTTTAAGTGATATTATATGACAGATATTGTTTAGAGAAATATTATGTATCAAAAGAAGACACCCCCAAAAATAAATTAACTACTATAAAAACTTTACGCTTTCTTTTTGAGTCTGGGGTAGTTTACCTGTGATGAAGTAAAGTTCATAGCTACATTTCCTACAACTTTAGTTCTTCAACAGAGAATGGGTTTAAAATGAAATACGTCATCATCGGAACATTTGGCGTCTTAGTTAAAATGCTTCATAGAACTTTCAGTCCATTTTCCTTTTAGCAGTATTCATTCCCAGGACAAACTCATACAATATGCTAAAGGAAGTCCAGAATAGGAAAGTCGTTGCCAGCTAATCTAATACTAGAAAAGCTTAAAAAATTACTAAAGTGTCACTTATTAAATATTAAATGTGTTAGACTTCTCACCAATGCAGAGAGCTTCAACAAAGACCTGTGTTTACTGTAAATTTTGAAAGAAGACTTTCAACAAAGACTATCTAAAGATTTTTAAAAATTAAGAATAAAAAAAACATTTAGCTGCTTCAGTCATTGAGCAATATAATGCTCATTTAAAAGGAAGGAAAAGAAGCCAAAAGCTGAAAAAGTTAGAAGCTGAACTAGGCCCTTCTTCCACTGTCCTTTGGGGCTACCGAGAATTCCAGATGCACATCCAAACATTGTGGAATGAAATGCATACAGCAGTGTTTTAATTATTTTCCCTGAGCTAAGACAGGGAAGTAATGTACGTATGTGTGTGTTTGGGTGTATCTGTGTGGGTTCTGCCCTGTGTGACAACAGCAGATGAGATGCTGAGTGAAATGCACTGCGGTCCTTGGATACTTGGACACACATGCCCTATTGTACACGGGAGGAAACTGAGGCAGAGATTAACTATGGAGCCTCTCGTTGCCTCTCTCCTTGGCTACTGCCTCTTGTTACCAAGCAACACAGCCTCATCAACTGAAGGCCTAAGATATGAGTGTCAATTCCTGACTAAAGAGATCATGGATTCTTGAGAGAAAAAATTTAGAGAGATGAGTCAGCGAGAAAGAAACAGACTCCAGGACCGGGCCACACCTACCGGATTAGTATGAGTGAGGTAACTTTTCCGTAGTCAGCCGGCGTGAACACGACACCGACCCTTTTCATTTCCAAAGGCTGCAAATGGAAGTGGAGGCTGCCAAACCTGGATTCCTCAGCATGCATACCCTGCAAATTTAATAAGTGCAATTCAGCAATTTCAGTAAAGCAAGCTTCTGTCTTCATTACGTGCAGTTTGGAGTATAAATATGACTGTTTTTCTTTTCATTTCCAGGTGTGACCACCCTAGCCAACCGGTTGAACTTGTTTATCCCGAGAGTTCGTTCACACCAATGAACAGTTCCCGAGCCACAGCTGAGAAGCACAGGCGGAGGCTGTAGGACAACTACACGGGTGCTAGAAAGGGGAGTTGCCTTCTGGCCGGGCTGAGAGCTGGGCAAGAAGCCTTCCACACCGAGACGCTTGGAGTGGAAACCATTGCTTAGACCCAAAGCCTCTACTTGAATGCTACAGGGATCCTGCCAAACCACCCATCTGCTGCACAACCCCCAATTCTCTTTAATATTTAAGTTTATATAGAAACCATCTTCATTATACAATATTTAGTCTCTCCGCTCAGGAGAAAGATCTTCATTTATTCATATCCTCCTTTATTCTAAGATTTCTATCTTTCTCTGAATAAATCTTATAGCCTAAATTTAATATTCAAGATTTTGTTATTTATCATTTTCTCTCTTTCCATGGGGGCGGGGGTTTAGCTCCTTCTCACTAAAAACGATTGATTTTTTAAATTTTTAAAATTGTTTTATTGTTGCTCAAGTACAGTTGTCTACATATACCCCCCACAAATCCCCCCCACAGCCATCCTAACCTCCCTCCCCTGATTCCACCCACCCCTGGTTTTGTCCATGAGTCCTTTATAGTTCCAAACGATTGATTTTTTGGAGCTATAATTACATAATCTGCATGGCAATAATTCTCTTTTTTATCTAATTTTTAAATTTGTCTTATCCTTCTGTTGTTGCTAGTGTTTCCCAAGCTATCTTGAAAGAAGAAATAGGGATAGTATTTGATTCATTTTCATTAGAATTACAAACCTCAGGAAGAGAAATACCCTGCTTGATATGTACAATGTGAATATCCAATAGAAAACTGCTGATTTTTAGCATTAAAACTATAATAATAACAGCACCATTTATTAAATGGTACTTAAATGCCAGGCGCTGAAATGCAATCAGCTGCATAAAAGGCTGAGCATTCCATGAACCTAACTGACTCTTTCAACGCTGTTATGAGTGAGAAAGGCCAGGCTTAAAGAGGTTCAATAACTCGCCCAGGTCACAGAGCAAGAACACGGCAGAGCCTGGATTCGGACCCTCGGATGCGCGATTCCCCACGCTCTGAACCACAGCGACATTTCCAAAAGCAAACCAACACGATTAGAACACAGGCCCTTTCTTCACACGACAAAGTGCTCTAATCGGAATTTGAAGTTGAATTCTGAAGTGTCTCAAAGGCACGGACACTGACTACACACTTTTTGTCACTGTAATAAATCACAATGGCAATAATTCCGTTTACCACAAGAGGTGTACATTTCGGGGTGGGGGGCGGGAATCTTCCATGATTTACAAACCTTTCTCCAATGAGTTACACCATTTGTTCAAATCTGAATAGAGTATTTCTAGGCAAAAGGAAGCAGCATTATTGTTGGAATTTCAAATTACCTATCACTCAGTACTAGTGGGACGAGCGCTCTCTCAGGATTCGGACTAATGCGCCTGGACGAGCCCTGGGAGGCGGCTGGGACAGAGCGGGGCGGGCACACTAACAAGGGCAAGGCCACGCGGCCTGGACCGCTGGCAAAGACAGAGGAACATCTGCGGTCCCTGCGTTTCCTACTGGAGATAAGTCTCCCGTAAAAAGCCACTCAAAAACTCGCTCTGACCGATTTCACTTTAACTCAGCTGGAGGTCCTCTGCGGTCCCCCTCTTTCTGTTAGTCAAGTTAATCTAGAGCTAACAGCGTTATCTTCGGAGGGGTGAGCGAGGAGAAAGAAAAAAATGCCCGAGGCAGTTAAATATGGGTGCGTATTAGATAGTTATATACACATGTGTTTGTATGTGTATGTGTGTACTGCTTTTTAACAGAGGCTCCATGTTTGAATGGATGGACACACACGAGTGCCTGTAAGGAAAAACTCAGCTCTGTACAAAGAGCCACAGAACCACGGAGTGAAAACGGAAGAACGAGGCTGCCAAGTCCCCGGTCAAACCACATCCTCGCCACATGACATGTTTATTCCGACTCCTCGGGATTTATGCGCGACCTCGAGAGGGCCCAGAGGCTTGAGGATTTCAGAGAAGTCCTCTTTCACAGATGAGGTGACTATCACAGAAATTGGGTGACTTGCTAAAAACATGAAGCCAGTTCTGTAAGAGATCTTTTTTTTTTAATGTATTTGATTTTAATATCTTATTTGGCCCTAAAAAGAATTGGACGGGGGCCAAGGAATCTTAAGAGAAGTACGAATTCCGGGGTCTCAAATTTTATGGTTTTCTACATAACCCTGATTCAATTGTTATTTCTTCACTTACATGGATCTAAACCATCAAATTCAAATGATTTGCAGGGGAGCAGGAACCAGTGGCTCCCGCTGCATTAGTTAATTGGAAAAACCTGCCATTTACACACACACACACACACACACACACACACACACTCACACACATATAAAATGCCTGGACTATAAAAATAAGAGAGCCACATATATTACGTAAAGACCCTTGAAACATAAATCAGCGAGGCCCCTATGCTATGTGTCTAGTTTGTAAGCCATTATTTTTTCTGTTTAAAGACATCCTACCCGGTAAGGACATGCTTTGGTGAGCTGGAATTCACCAGTTGTGAAATTAATCATCTGCGTGTCGGTGCCAAACCTATAAAGAGAAAAAAAATGTTTAAAATAGCATTCAAATCACCAATCAAGAATAAAATGTGTGCACACACAGATTTTTATGTATGTGAGCACATGTGTTTGCACAGAACAACTCTGCCCCAGCCCCCACACCGTCCCTGGCACATTGTAGGTGCTCAGTAAAGGACTCTGGCAGCACAGAGCGGGAATGTAAAGAGGCAGATGGAAACAGCAGCTCAAAATGGGCAGCAATTCGTTTTCTCCAAATGGTTCACATCTACGGAACCTGCTAGGAAGTGACTCCCAACCAAGGGTAATTTCATCTCCCAGTTTAATGTCCTGTGGACATTTGGCAATGTCTACAAAAATTTTGGGTTGTCACAGCTGAGGAGGTTCTACTGGCATCTGGCATCTATTGGGTAGAAGTCAGAGATGCTGATAAATAGCCTTCGAGGCACAGAGCAGCCCCTCCCCCCAACAGAGAATCATCTGGTCAAACACATCCACAGGGCTGCAGCCGACCAACCCTAGGATGAGGGCAGATCCTACTCAGCCAAAATGAGGAAACACTCTAGGCAAAGCTGTAATGATGCAAAAACAAGATATAACAGACACGAACTAATAGTATCATCATCTTAGCTTGTTTAACAGCACTAGACTAAAACACTACATTCATTTCTTAAGTGTGCCTAGAGAGCATTGTGATTCAGATTGTGAATTTTAAGAGTATTTGTGAAAAATCATGATTGTAAAGGTTGCCTGGTCAAGAAAAGAATATTCTGCTGGGAACTGGACTTGACATAATAACCCTGAAAATGCCACATAACAAACAGAACCGATAATTTCCAACAAGTTATGTGTACCAAGGAGCTGGGTGCCCAAGGCGCACGGGCGAATACCGCATCCATCCACAGAGAGGGCCCAGGTGAAACACGGAAGGGCTTTAAACGGTTCAAGTCTGAACGGTGTTTCCCAGACCGCCCACCAGAAAGTCTTCACCGACTGGTGCTTTACCATTTGTGGAGCAGATGCACAACAGCTTCAGGTTTTGGATACAAGGAGAGAGGAAGCAGCTGCAAGGAGACTGGCAGGGAGGAAGGGTTCTTCACCACAAAGTACTGCACCTGGAAATGGAAAAGGAAAATCAACACCCTGGGAAGAACACAGCATTGCTCCTGAAGCTTTCCTGCAAAAAACTGCATCACCTGAATCGAAGCAGGAGGAGCAATCACAGAGATCAAATTGAGGGACATTCTGGAAACTAAATGGGCTGCATGCTTCGAAACTGTCTATCGAAACTGTCTATGTCATGAAAGACAAAGGCTGAGGAAGAAAGGACGGAAATGACTTGACCACGAAATGCAAGATTCTGAATCGGATCCTGCACCAAGGAGGGGGGGGTGTAGGGTATGTGTGTGTGTGTGTGTGTGCATGCGCGCACACATGCACATGTGTCAGCAGGATAACTGGAAAAATTTGCATATAGACTGCAGAGTAGACAACACTATTACAATTAATGTTACCTGTTCTAATTTAGATAAGTATACTCTGGCCTATAAGATGCTCCTGCTTTTAGGACATTTGCACTGAAGTAACCAGAGGTCAGGAGTCATAATGTCTGACACTCACTCAGTGGCTCATAAAAATACGAGTGTGTGTGCACACGCACGTTGAGAGAAGGAATGAGAAAGCAAGCATGGCAAACGTTAAAAACTGATCAATTCTTTGTGAAAGGCAATTGGGTATTCTTGGTATTATTCTTGAAACTTTTCTCTACATTAAAATTATTTCAAAATCAAAAAAAATGTAAAGCAGTCTTAGAATGTCATCCCTAAGCAATCCAATGAGTGTCGGACGAAGTGTAGAGAGTTCCTTGAACCTAGTGAGATACGTCTTTGGCAATGAGGCTTATGAGACATAAATGGAAGTCGGCTGGTGTCGTTGCCTTCCCTTTTCCCTTCTTCTCCCTGCCACCCGTGTCAAGGAGAGAAATCAGCACACTGAGGATGCGGCGTGAGCAGAGAGGAAGAGCCTGGGTTTCTGATGGTGTCATGGAGTCATTTCACCAGCTTTGGGCCTCTCTCCTGCATGCTTCTTTCATTAGGAAACAAACTAACTCCTAGTCCAGCCAGTGTTAGTCACAGTGTTCAGGTGTTTGCAGCTAAACACTTTCTTAACTGAAAAGATTTTGGACACAAACTTCGTAAGTAGTATTTGTTCTGTGCACTTGCGGTCCATCTAGAGTTTTATTCCTTATTTTGTTATTCTGACACCTTGCTACTAAGCACCGAATGGCATATGTGTATCATTTAAACTGAATTTAAATTAGTTTTGGTTCTGAAACAATATTTAAAGCTGGAAAGTCTCTGGTAACTTAACACCCAGAGTGATGGGCTGTCACTGACAACGGGATCCTCACCACACTGTTCCTAAGGGCGGTCGCGCTGAAGTTTAATACGAGGCCTGGCTCTGCGACCAAACGTGGCAGGAAGGAGACAAAGGCTTCTGGCTCCTTGGGTTTCTTCAAGTGGGCGAACCGAGTCATGCCTAGAACATTCCTCCTGTGTAATTTGTAAAGAAATTATTATGAAAACCAATTTTGACACACACACAAAAAGAGGGAATTGCTAAATGTATCATCCCCACTCACAGGACCAAGGGGTCTTGGGAAAGATGGCTTATGCAGGGTCTGGGGAAAAGAAGGTATAAGATAATTGTGGAACATTTACTAGAAAGCAAGAAAGTGCTCAAGAAATGATGGGGACATGTCAAAGGGACCCCCAAGTTAGCCTGAAGGGGCTCCCATCAGCTAGATGTGGGTCAGAGTAGCATCAAAAATAATAATGATGGTAATGGTGGTAATGACCAAAGAATCCATAGTGATGCTCAAAAAAAAATGTAAAGATGAAGAAAGTAAGTAGAAACATCACCATTTTGTAGCCATCTAAAAACTGATCAGGACAAGGATTATCAATGGATGATAAAATCCTGGTTGAAACATTCTTACAGGACAGGAAATTTATGTGATCTCAAATTATCATGCCCATCTTTATTAATTGCAAAAGGAAAAATGTATCCACCATGGAGAAAGAGCTGTCACACATACAATGGAGAGTCAAATGACTCAGCAATGTCAACACAGAACAAATGACACTGATGTCCCTCCTGCAGTGATGCAATGAGAAGGACACAAGACCAACCACGTATTGAGTACTCCCCCCTACAATGTCTAACATGAATGTAAAGTCGAGGAAGCAATAAAAAAATATCCAAAGTGCTGAACATTCTATGAGACAATCGGCCAGGCCTCTTCAGAATGCGAACATTATGCAAGATGAAGAAAAGGTATGGAAATGCATAACTCCTGAACAGATCCTACATTTCAAAAAAAGGAAAAAGAAAAAGACAGCTATAATGAATATTTTTGGGGAGCTAGGGAAGCCTGAGTATGGACTAAATATTATTAATTAGGAAGTATGACGGGATCAATGTTGAGTTTGCTGGGTATATAATGGTACTGCAGTTATGTGGACCAGAATATGCTCCTTAGGAAGCAAAGTAGTTCCGAGTACAGCGCTGAGGGTTGAACTGTTGAGGGGGAAGTGCACACACAGACAGAAATACAGAGAGAGAGATAAAGCAAATAAAGGTGTGAAGAACTGGTGAATCCAAATGCAATATTTGAGTATTCACTGCACTATCCTTTTAACTTTCCTGAGGTTTGAGATTTGCCTAAATAAAACGCTGGAGAGAAATATGAATTCCTCAAAACTCAGTCCTGCAGTTTCCACCAAGGTGTGTGTAGTTGTGTCTCCTTAGCGCTGAATGAATACAAGGAACGAAGAAAGGTGGAGACCTACTTGCAGCCATCACCATTTTTAAGTCTCTTCCATCTTTCGTACAATTTATTTGCGAGTTCAAAATCCACATCCCAGGTAGACCGATCCAGAGGAAGGCTGTCTTCCCAGTGAGGATTTTCTAAAAGGCAGATCAGATTTCACATTTACGTTTACAGAAAGCACAGTTCCATCGTAAACACGGCCAAGGCTGACTGGGAAACTTCTCAGCCTGCGAGGACCGCAGAGGCAGCGTGTGCCCTCTCCCCTCTGGCTGCGCTGCTCCAAGCCCCTCCCCCACCTCAATGGCAAACGATGTGTCAACTCAAACAAACATGTGGAAAGCAAAACTAAATCGGATTGTGTAAAGGTAGTAACAGAAAAGACACATGGCTCATGATACAGTCTGAAAGAGGTTAAAATTACACTCGGAACATTTTTAACAGCTTTACATCTCAAAGGCTAAACTGCTTCCATGTAACTGCAAGTCATCATCGAAGTCCTTCGGGCTACAACGTAGGATGCTCTCTACTTCTTTGTTCAGTCTCGTCTGTGCTGAAGAGCATCTCGGGGGAGAACAGGAGGACCTCCCCACAGAAACCTCAGGACTGTAATACTCTCCTTGAATTTAACATTTTAATAAACCAAAAGGCAGGAACAAAACAAGAAACAGCTTCTATATCAACACTATGGCCTCGGTCTCACTCAGCAATGAGCACCCCTGCAAGATGCCGATGCTCCTGTAGCTAAAGTCTGCAAAGGCAAGCCCAACTTGTTTTTAATAACTTTTTGTCAACTTTTTTTAATCTTCCAATTTCTCCTAGTGTCAAGGTTGATCAGCCAAGAATGATCAAATAATGTGTCTGGAAAACCTTCCAAAGTACAAGTGACTTGCGGGGGCATTATTTATACAAGGACGTCAGCATGGTTTTGGAGGATTCTGAACAATTTCATGTAGTTCTGTTAAGGAGCATGCTCTTTCAGAACAAAGTATGATGCAATTATGTTCACAGGACTAATTATCCCCTCTACAAATGCTAATTTTCCTCTTGACTTCCCACCCAACCCCCAACTAGAGTTCTACAGAGAGCCTCAGGGCAAAAGACTTACCTGCGTTTGACTTTCCCATGAAATAATGCATGCCACAATGTGCTATCACTTCAAAACCCAGACTCCCTTCCTAGATTGAAAAGTAATATATGAATAACTTAAAACACAACACTAAACATAAAAATCCTAATGCACTCAAATGCAAAGCAGACGCTGGCCTCCGCCTCAGTGAACTTTCATTTAAACAAGCTGAACAACTAGAAAGTGATCTTGACTTCCTTTATCCTTGAATGGGAGCTCAGAATGGTCTCTCACAGGGAGGTTCGTGACGGTGGATTCTGTTCAATAATCAATATCCACAGTGACAACCTTTGGGCCCCTAAGACACCAAGCGGCCTTCTGAATTAAAGGTGAAATCAGTGTCAGGAAATTCTTAGTAGGTTTTTTACAAAAACTGTACTTGAACCCTCTGAGAAACAGCAGACCAACCTATGGTAACCCCTAAGCTACTCCGGGACGCTCAAATTAATGTCCTATTTCCTGCAGGTGAGGAAAGCACACACTGGCTACTTCCACACATACCTGACACCTGCCTGCTCCCTCCCAGTCACTCTCCTTATAAGCATTTCTTGATTAAAAAAAATTTCTATGAAACCTTGCCCGATCAAAATAGGCACACAAAAAAAATTAACCTAACATTTTGTTCAGTTTTCAGAAGTCCTATCTTTAGGCTCATAGCTAAACATGCAGCATTTCTATCTATGAAACACCAATGCTAATAAGTGAGAAAAATCATAAAGATGGTTGCATGAATGTCTCATAGTGAAAAATCAGAACCCAGCGTCATACAGAATAGCTTGAATCAAAAAGAAGCAATAACAGCAACTAAATGAAAAGAAAGAAACATTAAGAAAAAAATGAGACATGTTTAAGATCTAAATTAAACATCATTTACCCAGATTTTAGAAAGCATTTTCTTAATTGTGAATCCTTTCAGACTTTTAGACTTGGTCCACTAAAGAATTCCAAGCTTTATGACAACCGCGAGTCACTTACCAGAAGTCTACATAGACCATTTAACCATCTCGTTTTTCACATCATTCTAAGTATACGCTAGGAGCTGTGTTTTCTACGGCAAGCACTCATTCCTTGCTCCACACATTTTGGAAATATATGGAAATGAAATTGATCTATGTGTGCTGCCTTATTTCATTCAAGAACCTCAAATTACTTTCTGATGACGAGTAACTTTTTCCAAATAAAGATCTCTACATCTAAACAACGCACCATCTATGACTGGCCTGGTAACACCCTTAAAGAGAGCCTTAAAGGACATAGCTTAACTCAGTCAATAAAACCCATGCACTATAGGGTAATAACGAGAAACGGTAATTACAACAAACATTATGACACATACATAATTTTGTAAACGATACCTTGGTCGGTGCAGAGTAAATCTGTAGAGGTATTGCAAAAATGGCACCTGTGTTTGTAGTCAAAAATACATTGGTGAATAGATTTATGGGAATGTCTTTAACAGTAAGTTTCAAAGAAAATATATTCCAACAGCCTGGAGGTAGAAATAAAGGGCCAGTGAAATTCAGAATCTAAAAAAAAAAAAGAAGAAGGAAAAGAAATTATTTTCCTGACGTTAACTATGATTAAAATCATTATAAGGTATAATACTAAACATCTATATTTTGAGAAGTATAATATTACTCAATTATTTCCAGGTCAAAAATTGAAATATTTGTATATAAATTATAGGCTTCAAATAATATTTAATATGTAATTTTGTATATTTCACAAAAGTCATCATGTAATTTTCATAGGTGGTGTTTTGCAAAAACCTACTCTTTTATCATAAACCAGGTTTATTTTTACTAAATCAACCCTTTTAGTATAAATTATACATTATAAAAATTTTAAATAATGGTAAGAGCAAATATATCTGAAGGATAAGTCCTGGTTCCTTTGACTTCCTTGAATAATAGTTTAAAAAAGACAGAGAGATCCTAAAAGTAATTCTGAAAATGTTAAAACTACTTGCTTTAAAATTGGCGAGTAAATATTAACTTTTATAAATATTAACTTCAAAATATCTGACCATACACAGAACTTAAAATAGGCTAAAACCTGGGAAAAAGTACCACTGTACCTTCAGAATGCGCTTGGCCTCCTTGGGCACAAACACATCGTTTAACACCACACTGCGGTCAAAGTGGCTGAGGCACCACACCGTCCACACTCCCGACGTGTTCTCGTGGGTCTCCAGGTGGAACTGGGCTGCAGACGAGTCCATTCTGAAATACCTGTGAACACAGCACATGCAGGCGTCAGCCCTGAGCATAAGACAACCCTCGGCCCTCGAACGAACCTCTAGTTGCAATCATGACACGTCCAAGACTGATGCTAGCACTGGGAATAACCTTACTGATCACCGTCTCCAACCTTCCTTCCCACAAGCACAGCACTGAGGGCCAGAGTGGAAATGGCAGGGCCAGAACCCAGACAGCTAGCTCACAGAGGTGGAACCAGGACCCAGACGTAACGGAGAAACACGCAGGGAGTTTCGCTGGCTGCCTGGCCCAGAAGCTATTTTGTGAACCGACTCATTCAGCTTCCCCTTTCCCATTCTGCAAACAACCCTTTCCCTGGTTGTCAGCAGTGCTAATGCATGCAAGGCAAGCCCAGAGAATCAGACGAGTCTTCGTTATATTTTTCAATCATTTCTACATACACACACACACACACACACACACAACCCATACGATTTCTGGGAAAGTGGAATTAACCTACCCCAGAATCACGGGAGAGGAGAGGCATGCTTTTAGTGTTGGAGCACTCCTTGTTTTCCTCACAATGTCTTTCATTCCACTGTCACACAATGTAGCTGTTTCGGAGGATAGAGAAATAAAATATCAAGCATCACTATATTTTCTTTTGCTACGCCTAAACAAGAACAAGATAGGAGTGTTATTCATAACTTTTTAATTATTCCAGTTTTTGTGTCTCCATTAAAATCACGCATCAGATATAAATGCTAAAATCCTTTCTTGAACACTGTAGTTCTTCTTTCCTGGCTGGCTGCCAATGATCTGCAACAGGGTGTCTGCCACCCCACCCCCTTTTCATAAACCAACCTCTCACTTCTTCCTTGGTGGGGAAGGGTCAATGCTTGTGGCGTTTATTTTACAAAGCTCTGCATTCACCGTAAGTAAGAGGAACGCCCTCAGGTCTGCCAGAGATGACAGAAGTGATGAATGGGGCTCAGCTGGGTGGGGGAGGGGGAGCATGTGGAGGCAGGAGCGAGACAGAAATACAACCTCAATGACAAGAAGGAGCTCCTCCGTCAAGGTGGGAATGCGTTGCACAACACCGCTGCTTTGTCAAAACAACCAGCTGTCCTTGAGCGAGGCCATACTATTAAATCGCTGGTATTATGTTCTTAACTCTAATGCTAACATCCCACTCTTTTTTCTTAAAGTTAGATGTATGATAAAAAAAATGCTAACGTGAACAAAAAGTATACAAACAAAATCTACCTTTCACTCCTGCCTTCCCAATTATCTTAGAGGAGCAGCTGCTAACAGATTCTTGAGCGTTTTTCCAGTTTTCCTATTTCATAAGCAAGTACACGAATACCCTTAAAAAACCCACATGCACACTCGCTGCCTGTGTTACAGGTCCGAGCGTGCTTTCTAACAGCTGTGGAGTACACCCCGCAGATGGACCGCAGCTCAACCAGTCTCCTCCCGGTGCATGTTCATGTTAGTTCTGCTGTCACACACAATGCACATTTGTGTAGGCAGAGCTTTGAACACATGTGTATCTGTACGTAAGTTCCTAGAAGTAGAATTAAGAATTGAAGAGCACATAGGGGCAGTTTAAATTTTCATGGAGTGCCCATTTCCCCTCCAAAAAACACCTGTATCAATTTATATTCTTGTCAAAAACATGAGTGCTTTTCTCTAGTAATCATGACCAACACAGGAGACTAAGGATCCTTTTTTACTTTTATCAATCTAAGTAATAAATTACATCTTCCTTGTTGCTTTCAATTAAATTTTCTTTCAATATAAGTGACATGTTTTCATGTTTAAAACGCACTTGCGTTTCTTTACAGGAATCTCAGCGGTAAGTAAGAACCCAAAGGCTGGACTGGGTTGGCACTCAGGAGGCCTTCTGCACCACACTCTACACGAAGAGTCAAAACTGGGGAGGCACGACCCCTCTCTCTGTCAAAGGGTCTCTCCAAACACATGCACATTCTGGTCTTTCAAATCACCCACTGCGTTTCGCTGTAAACTCAAAATCCCGAATGCAAGTGGCCTCCACAACCACTTTCTCCATAGAATGGTGAAGGCTGGAAGCCAGCCCAGCCCCTTCCTTAGAGCCCTGCCTCACCTGTGGCTGTAAGTCATTTCACAGAAAGAACAGCCATCAATTACAAAAACAAAAAGACGGTCTCCAACATTTTAAAAATCCCTACCTTTACAAGTAAAAGAGGCGATTTTTGTGAAGTTTGTTGTAGAAGAAGGCAGGAGTACCGGTTCAAACTGCAGAGACAGGGAATCTCTCTGTGAGAAGTGATGAACATCCTATAACAACAAAAAAAATCCACATCACCACTCTCGGCTCGGCCACTGTTTGTCTCCTTTGACTCAACTCCATCTCGATGAGTGAGGAGCTCAGACTGCCATTCATTCATATAGCAACTGCCCAGCAGTGGGGCTGCAACAGTGTAAAGGGGGTGCTGACAGCCTGCACCCCAAATGGGTGCAAGCCCGGGAAAGTGGGTTTAAGTGAAAGCAAAAGGGCATAGAGGCAAGTGTTTCTGCATCTGCCCCTGAAAAACCCTCATGTTCTGCGATGAAACGCACGCTTGCAAGTTGAACATGTACTTGATGTAAGCGTTGACCATTACCTGTATCCATATAAGGCTGTTTCCCGAGTGTAATATATACATATTTACGGCCGAATCATCTGTCCAAAAGAATCAGAGGGGTGAGATTGAAACAAAAGCCATCTCATTCTCACACATGACACATTTTCTCTAAAAAATATAACTCGTTTTTCAATACCGCAATTGAAACTGGGAGCTATATTCTGCCAGGTATTCTTTTAAGTCACAAGAAAAAGGATCCTTACGAAAAGACTGACCTGCCAGCCCAGGCTCTCTAAATGATGAAGAACAACCAGCAGAGAAATCCTGAGGCTAGGGCCAGACCACGGCTGCTCTGAATGCAGCCAACCACCAGGCGGCTTCAGGTGAGGCTACGCTGAACCTGAACCGTAGACGAGACAGCCCCTGTTTCCTTTGTGAACAACCACACTTGGGAAAAATGAAGCCTGGGACCTCAGAACGTGGCCTCCCTTCTAACCCTCACCAACAGAAGTGGGACAGGAGTCTTCTGGACACTGATGTCTGCCTGGCCGCTCGGAGAATCACCAAAAGCTAGGGGCCCGAGGACAGGAAAGCCCTCCTGCTGAATTACCATTACTACAGTCAATTCTGACAACCAGAAAGTAGATGATGTTTGGTCAACAGTGAAGACTGCGAATAAAAAAAACTATATTCTGGTGCCGTTTCTTTCTCTGAATATGTACACACATGTGTGTGTGTGTGTGTGTGTGTGTGTGTGTGTGTACACACTCATGTACCAGAACAGGCTGGACGACCAATGGATAACAGCAAATCCTACATTATAATTGTCATGGATCACATAATGTGTCTCCAACAAAAGTTCTTAGAGACATAACTGATGAACTAGGTTATTTCTGGTAAGCAGGACGCACATTTTCAAAGGTGAAACTCACAGAACAAACACTGAAATTTAAATGACTCTAACTTGGCAGGCCTCCAGGACAACCAGTGTCCCATCAACTATCTAAAAAAGGACAAGACAGGAGGCTTTTATCAGCTGAGCTTCTGCAGATCAGTAAAACTGGAACACGATATAAGTCTTAAATACTCTGTGGATATTTTTATTGGATACTTGGGCCCAATTAATTTGTTTACTATCTCCAGAATGCCAAGGAAAATTATTCCTGAGACAACTCAGAATAGTTTGCATTTGCCCCTTCATGTACTCCAAAAATTTACTAGCAGCTGCAGGTTGAGAACCAGTTGCTATTACAATCTCTTAATAATGAAAGCGGAGGCTCTTCTGGGTCGGATTGCAATGATATAATCCACAAGTAAATGCCGGAGAATGATGACGCAGGTTAATTATAATTTATTACCGTAAAAACTTCCAAATGGTCCACCTTACCTGAGGTCTCAGATTTATCTGTAGCTACATATATAATAGAAAGATGATCTAACAAATCTTGTGTGTTTTGTTCAAATTCTTTCGAGGAGTTTTCCATTGTTACAATTATGCTCATTTGTAGCCGTAAAACATCATCTGATTCCAGATAACAACTCTGAGATAGGAGGGATGGGGGGAAAAAAAGGAAAAACTCAAAAAATTATCTGAACACTGTGATCTCAAATTTTAGGGATAAAAAGCACTTCAGGTAGGGGCATGTATACTTCTGAGAACAGAACATGCTACTTTGTTTTTGAATACTAAGCAAAGAGGCAGGAAGAAAGGCAGAAAGAAAACACTAAATTTTTCATTTTTACCTTTAATCGCTGACACACTTTATTATGTAAACTGCATTCCAGTTGCACCTGCAAGAGGCTAGTATTAGTGGTTTCTGCCTAAAAGAAGAAAAAAGGGGGGGAAATGACTTAAGAGCAAGCAAAAGGCGCAACCTAGCATGAACAGCAGACAATCTATCATTTATTCAGAAACCATATTTACTCATTCAACAAATATTTGAGTAGCTGCTAAATGCTGGGTATTACTCTACTTACTGGAAAGACAACAGTGAATGAAACAGAAAAATCTGTTCTGTCACTTAAGTTTACATTCTAATGGAAATCATAAGCTCTCCCCTTGGGCAACAGGAGAATTCCGACTATGGCAATAAGCAGATGAATATGTTCTAAATATACACAGGAACGCTGTAGCTTGGCATCTCATACTTGTTGAACACTGTGTTTCAACATAGGAGTCTGCTGCTATTTTAGAGTAGGGGCACCCAGTGAAAGCCAATGAACTGTTCTTTCGTCTGCCTTCCTTCACAGAATGACCTTAAAAGCAATGAGAAGACCGAAGAGATGTCCACAGTTCAACTGGCTACACTTTTTTAATTTTTCAATTACAGTTTACATTCAGTATTATGTTCTATTAGTGTCAGGTGTACAGCACAGTGGTTAGACAATCATGTACTTTACAAAGTGATCCCCTCGATATTTCCAGGACCCACCTGGCACCACACATAGTTGTCACAATGTTATCAACTATATTCCCTGTGCTGTACTTTACATCCCCATGACCATTCTGTAATTACCGATCTGTACTTCTCAGTCTCTTCGCCTTTTCACCCAGCTCCCCCACCTGCCCTTCCCATCTGGTGATCATCAGTTTTTTCTTTGCATCTGTAAGTCTGTTCTGTTTTTCTGTTCATTTTGCTTTGTTCTTTAGAGTCTACATATATGTGAAATCACATGGTATTTGTCCTGTTTACCTGACTTGTTTCACTGAGCATAATCCCCTATGGGTGCATCCACACTACTGCAAATGGTAAGATTTCACTCTTTGTTATGGCCAAGTAACATTCCATTGTACGCATGTACCACATCTTCTTCATCCACTCATTTTTTGGCGCACACTCAGCATGCTTCAATATCTTGGCTATTGTAAATAATGCTGGTCCCATGTGCACTTGAAAAGAATGTATATTCTGTTGCTTTCGGTTGAAGTGCTCTAAAAATATCAATTAAATCCATCTTGTCTAATGTGTCACTTAAGGCTGCTGTTGGATGACAACAGGGCATTAAAGTCCCCTACTATGATCGCATTACTATTGTATTTCGTATTTTTAATATGTGGGAGAGCTATGAATGGAAGGGACAAAGTACACAAAAGAATGCAGAAGTTCATCAGGTTCAAAGAACTTAAGAGCCACAGGAGACGATACTGACTTATCTTGAAGCAGGAAATGCAGAGTCCCGTGCAGGGACTCAGCCATCTGGGACAGCAGGCGGCGCCTGCAGGGCGCTGAGGAGGCACAGAAGTCAGGCAGCGCAGCCTGCGACTCTAAAGGGCCTGCCTGTGAGATCCCCCCTTTCGCTGGGTTTGACGTGTCTGGCGTGGTTATTACCAAAAGGCACGAGGCTTGGCAGCCACCGTCAGAGCACCAGAAAATCTCCGCAAGGTAAGAAGGCATTCCTCAGATCCTGGGCTGGCTTAATTTCGGGCAAGTGTCTATTTACTCCAGGAAGATTTAGTGAGAAGTAGAATCACCCTAATTATGTTTAATTTGTTAGGTTTACAGGAATTACCTAAGCACGTTATACAAAAAACCCATTTTAACTACTTCAATAGTCATTCAGGCAATTAAAGTACAGAAAAAAAAATAAAAATATTTCAGAAGTTTAACCAAGCTTGTAAATGGGACCAAACATTCACCAACAGCTCTTTTTAAAAGGTACAGTAATTACTAGTATTTGCTAGACTTAAAACAGAAAACCACCACTTGTGAACAGAACCGAAAACCTGCAAGATCAAAGAGATTTTTTAATTTGTCTTTCTGGGAACAAATCCCACTACCAAAGACATATATTTTTAAAAAGCCCAGCACTTCTCTCAAACTGCTTTCATCAAAGTTACAAATGACCTCCATGTCCAAATCCAGTAGAAACTTCTTGTGCCCAACCCTTCGCCCCCACTTAATACCCTTAACCATTTGTCCTTCTGGCCTTTCTCCTTCATCCTTGGCTCTTCCTCCTGGGACCACTGGATGTTGAAATTATTCTGGATTTTGTCTTTTTGCCCTCTTTACTCTCTGGGGGAAGGGGTGGCCAGGGGGGTGGGGGGAGGGTGGGAGGGGTGGGCGGAGAGGCTCTATGACAAGTTCAAGTTTGTTTCTCCAGCTCAGACCTCTCTGCATACCCATACGTCCAACCAACAACAAGGCGTGCACCTGAACCCTCATACAAGCCAAGGTCTCGAACCTTGCTCTGCGCCTCCTCTTAGCACCATGTGCTTATGTAAGCCAGAAATCTGAAAACCAACTTCACCTTGTCAATTACCCTCCTAAAACAAACCCCAAACCAGCTCATACTGATTGTACCTTCTCAGCAGCCCTTGAATCCATTCACTCATCTCCGTGCCTGTGGGCCACATCCAGCCCGCTGCCCACTCTTGGTAATAGAGCTTCATTGGAACACAGCCATCCTCATTCCTTGTGTATTTTCTATGGCTGCTTTCAGGCTACAGTGGCAGAGTTGAGTACTTGCAACAGAGGCCTATAAAAATAGCTACTCTCTGGGACTTTACAGAAAAGGTTTAGGGACCCCTAGCCCTAGTGGGAGGGAGAGACGGAGGCAGGTAGGCTGCTACACCAACCTTCTCCTGGCGTCCCAGTGTTTACCTCTGCCCTCTCCACGCCACTGTCCACAGCGCATCAAGAGTGAGTTTAGAGCAGAGGGTATGGCGGGGGATAAACAGTGATGGAAGGAGACTTGACTTGGGGTGGTGAGCGCGCAATACACACTGACGATGTGTTATAGAACTGTATAGCTAAAACCTATATATTTCATTAACCAATGTCAACCCAATAAATTCAATAAGTGAGGGGGGAAAAGATGAGTTTACAAACATGCAAATCAGGTCAAGCCACTATCTGCTTAAAACCCTTCAAAGACTTCCTGCTTGGCCCAAGTCCCAGATCCTCCACTGTAGCTACAAAACTCAGACGCCTGCCTAGTCTCTACCTCGTGGTTCATGCTCCTGCCTCACAGGTCGACTTTCTGCTGTGCTTTGTCTTCAACCTCTAAATTTGCTGATCCTTTGCTTTGAACCCACATTTCTGACTCACCTTCCCCTCCACCTAGCGAAACCCAATTCATCCTTCATGTCCCGGCTTAAACATCACTCAGGGCGGGTTTCCTGACACCGCAGCTGGGGTAAGTGCCGTTACTCACACCCACAGCACCTCGCACCTGACCTTCCGAAACACTCCTCATTATAATGCAATACCTTGTTCAAGGTCTGTCTTCCCCAGCAGACTGTAAGCACCTTGTCTGAAGGTTTACCGCGATGCCTACTGTTTACTCGGCACTCCATATACAGCCGGTGAGAAAAGAAAAGTGGGCACACAGCTACCTGCTTGCTTGAAAAGGGAAAGAAATGACAACTAATAAGTACTGGCTATAAAAATGGAAGTCTATCAAAACCTGGTATTTTGCATGTGCTTCTGACCTAAAACTTTCAATGAAAGCTTAAAGAAAGACGCATATCGAAACACTTTCAACGTATACTTCATAATTAAGTTGGGTTTTATAATCTACACCAATTTAACCATTCGTCTTAACCTGGTGAGGCAATTCTCTTCCCTAAAATATTTTTTCAACTGTTGAAATAATGTTAGGAGTTCAACATTATGATTTGGAATATGATTAAAAATCCTATTTGCACAGTCATCTGATGTGATTTAAATCCTAATACTTTGTCACACTTGCTAAATTATGGATGCATGTAGAATGGACCATTTTAAGATTCTTCTTTTAGCTGCAAACAAAACAAAAAGAACCCACCACACTGTTTCCTTTGCTGCAGAACATATTTCAGAATCCCACCAGGGGGAGTTCCAGCACCTGCAACTGCCCTATGCTAATTCTTCTCAAAGAGAAATTTACACTGTTCACATCTTCCTTTAAAAAAAATCTATTGATTGCAATCTTGATTTTAGAGAGAGAACTATAACCAAAACAGGAGCCAGCTAGGGCACCCGCACACGCTGGGCACACAGATCCCCCTTGAGAGGACCCCAGCCGGGCCTGTTTGTAATGGCCGCGGGGCATCTCCTTCCCCAGGAGTGTGCCTGTGCAGGTTACGGGAGAAAAACAAACCACCTATTTCTCCACCTCCCACACCACTTGAAAAAGTGAGTTCATAAATTTCATAGCTAAGAGAAAAAAATAATTCCTTAGTTCTCATTAAGTGCAGGGTATTATTATTTCCTTTTAGAAGGCAGGGGCGGGGGCGTTGGTTGGAGGGGATAAGTGACTTACCAAAGGGTCCTAAAGTTAGTTAGTGGAAACAGGAAAACAACAGCAGGCCTTTTAATACAAGTCAGTATTTTCTCCAAGTAAATAAGAATAGACCAAGTCTATTCCTCCTAGGTACTTAAAAGCCTAAAAATTCTGCAACATGGAAACACATTAGAACACATTCCGAGACATAATGCAAAAGACAGGAAAACAGCCATGTAAAAACTCCTTTTTTAGGGCTTTTAGTTCCTGGTGTTGTGGTGAAGGGGTATGAATTCAGGTAACTGGATCTAAGAGAGAGGGAAAAAATCACCTTCCTTTATTTGCTAAGAAATTGGTCTTTGTGGATGGGACCAGGGGAGGAGATTGATTTGGAGGGACTGTGTGTTATTAAACAGGAAAAAAAAGATAGATGGTTTATGACTTTTATTAACAAGAGTAAACCATATCCTAACAAAAGTGTACGAGAACCTGTAACACACTGATCAGACAGAATGAACAACTTACAACAATCCTGGTAATGGCCACACACAAAATGCTCTCATTTAAGAACTAAAACCTGCAAAATACCAAAGAATTACACAGAGAAGTCCCAATCTTAGATTCTGCTTCCCTCAGTTTTCTCCATCTTCACCAGTTTGAGGACTAAGTTGCAGAGGTCCTTAGCAAGGGAAATCTTCTGTGCCGACGTGTGCGTCAGCAGGGACACAGCGTCCACGGAAGCCACGTGCCCGCCCCAGCCAGGGGCCCACACACACAGCGCTGGGTACAATGCATTCTACACAGCACACGACTTCATATAAAACGAGCACTTTCTTGGGTCCCCTCCACACAACACTCAGGCTCTATAACCAAACTCCCAGTTTAGTGTTTCCTGCGTAACAGACAGGCTCAGTGGAGTTAACAGGGAGCACTGTTCGGTTGCTCACCCTTAGGTTAAACAGCAACTGTGTCTCACCCCTTCAGCACTACTACTGCTACTAACCCTTCCGGTCCTCCGGTATCTAACCGCCAAAACAAAATTTACCTACGTTGCCAGACCCATCCCTAAAATATTTGAAAAAAAAAACAGGAATTGGCTGAAATGAGGTTTTTGTTTTCTTTTGTTACAAAGGAAAAGAGGCTAAAGTATATGTACAGCATTTCTCCTTCACGTCTTCTGTGAAGAGGCAGCGTGGCCACATGCCTGCATTCAACATGGACTCAAGATGAAGCCCAGCCATAGACCCTGGGGACATTCCTGCGCTTTCCAAGATTCAGCTTCGTCTTCAATAAAATCGAATCAATGAACTCACAGCCACATGCAAACATTAAATGAGATACACATGCCAATCATGGGGCACGCACCAGGCTCTCACGAGGGAGCATTATTATTTTTACTTGTTCATTCACAGTGAATGCATTAAATTAGTAAAATTCCACAACAAATAATTTAAATGCATCTGGGCAGTATTTTTCTCACATCAAATTTGTTAGAGGGGAAACTCTTCCCCACACCTTTGGTCTTCCCCCACACCTTCTAAGAGAAGGGATTTTTTTTTCCTAAAACACTTCAAATCCTTATTGTCTTATTTCACCATTGGTTGATTACCCAAAAAAAGAGAGAAGTGTTATTTATTGCACATCACTTCCCAGCCCCCCTGAATGTGCCACTAACCCGGAAAGATAAACAAACAGCACTTCAGAGAACAAGGCAGCACTGAGGTACTGTGACTTTTGGTAGGACCAAGTGGCAGTGGCCTGAATTTTTATAGTTGGTGGCCCTGTCTTGTACACTCAGGAGGCTGGCTTTTAACTACTACCACCTCGGCTGGCACTTGCAAGAGAGCCGTGTGGGGTTTTCACCTTGGTGGGTCATGCAGCGTACAGGGGTTCTGTCCAAAGGCTAGCAACTATTTTTATACAACTGGATGCTGTTGGGCCTTAACCAAATGGGAGGTGGGTCCTGAAGACCTGGCTCAGCCCTTGAACCCGGGCCCAGGCTCGGCAAAAGTTCAGGTGTTCGGTGCAGGCTTCTGTAGCTTGACCTTGAGCTGCAAAGGCACAGCTTTCACCTATGTAGAAGTGGTGTGGCAAGGATGAGGCTATGAAGAAATCAGTGAGGCAGTTCCTCAAAAAATTAAACATACAACACCACAAACGTGGTAGGAGGGACTCAAACAGACACTCAGACGCTCATATTCATAGCGTTACACACTGCAGTCAAAAGGTGGGAACAACCCAAAATGCATCGATGGATGAGTGAATAAACAACACGCAGTATGTACATACAGTGGACTATTACTCAGTTTTAAAAGGAAAGGAGATTCTGGCGTGTGCTGCAACAGGCATGAATGACCCTTGAAGACATCGTGAGAAGTGAGAAAGCCAGTCACAAAGGGACAAACACTGCGTGACTCCGCTTCTGTGAGGACACCTAGAACCGTCCAAGTCACGGAGACAGAAAAGGGAGAAACGGTGACCAAGGGCTGAGGGGGTGGGGGCGGGGCGTTACGTGTTTACTGGGCACCGAGTTTCAGTTTGAGATGATGAAGAAGTTCTGGAGACGGTCGGTGGAGACGGCTGCACGGCAACGTGAATGCGTCCGATGCCACTGAACTGTGCGCTTAAAGATGGTTAAACTAGCAAATTTGTGTGATGTATATTTTTCTTTTACAAGAAAAAAAAAAGAAAAAGGAAGAAATAAGAAAGGGAAAGGAAAAGGAAAAGAAAAAGATATTCTACAGGCAGGACTCTTCCCAAAACAGAGCTTCCAGAATACCATCTGCTGCTGTGAAGGAACGGCGGGGTCCCCTCCGGCAGGCAGTGCAGGCAGGCGGCTCCGGGCCCTCTTTTCCGCACTATCTTCACGGCTACGAGTCAGACTGTGAAGGGAGCAGCTGAAATTCTCGAGGTCGGTCCACTGACTCAGAAGTTCCTCCCTAGCTCACTGGCGTTAGATTTACTAACCATGTAAATGCTAACCACCACGTTCGATTTTCAAGATCCAAAGTGAGATAAAGCCATAGAAGGGTGTCAGATTTTATACATAAAAAAGAAAGAAGGTTATTCTTGTTAAGGAGATCCGCTGTCACCTTTGGTTGAGTCACAGAAGTCATTTGACAAAATGGTTGCACGCACCAAGGAGACACCCAACCACTAAGGTCTGTCCTTAGAACCATCAGGTCCACTCTGGAAATCAGAGGTGCCTGGAGGTTAGAGAAACACACTTCAGCCTACTGGAACAAGAGGAACGAAAACCAGAAAAAAGGAAGGTAGACTGATGACGCAGGAGGCTGCCCTTTGGAGGGAAGCTGACATCTTAGGGGACAAGGAGACAGAGCTGAAACAGAACAGGAGACCTTGAAGGCGTAGTCCACAGACATGAAAAGGGGTGACGTAGCCTGGGATCCAACTGAAATGAGGAACATACATCTTTGTGCGTGTTAGAGCTTTAAAAAAAAAAAAGGAAGACAGGGAAGACCTCAGCAGTCTGCAATTGCTCCCCCAAAAGGAACCAGGATTCCATTCTAGGAACCATGGAGAAACACACTTCCAAAGCCAGCTACAGGGCCCACAGGAAGAGCCATCGGGACCTGCACCTTCAAAGGCTGAGACCAAGGGTCACGTCAGATCTGCACGGGCTGTGAAGGGGAGCCCGGGGAGATCAGAGCAGAGAGTTCAGAGCATTTTAGATGAATACACAGTCACTGCCTGTGCCCCGAGGGAACACGTTTGATGTTCGTGGAATTGGACTCCATCTAAGAGAGAGCACAGCACAGAAGAAACCCATTAAAGGGGAACCAGGCAGGACTAGATCGTCTGGCCTCAGGCCTGATTCGGGTGTTGGTCTAATGGGGAGGTCTCCTACGTAAGAGAATGCAATGCAGGGAAGAGAAGATTTATTAAACAGTAGAAGCTTTCAGCAGACTCAGAACAGATTGATTTTACCTCTCTTGCTTTGAGAGAACTCACAAGAAAACATCTAGAGAAATAAGCTATATAATTCTAGACCAAAAAGTAAAAGAAAAAGTTAAAAAAAAAAGGAATGCACCAATTCCAGCAAACAGTAGCAGCTTACAAGTGTCATAGGAAAAAAAAAGAAACCAGCAAACAAGGCTGGTTAAACAGCTAGAACCTCAACCGAGCCTCTGTCAAAGAAGAGGGGCACCCGGGATAACAAGCACATCCTGGAGGCAAGGCCCCAACTGCGGAGAAGGAAGGGCACACTCGCAACCTGGAGGAGACAGCGTGTTGCCCGGCCACAGCCTGTCCTCACGAAGCCCTGAGCTTCCAATGTACCTACCACAGCTCCCCTCCAGGAATCTGCTCAGAGCGATGCTCCATTTGAAATAAGTGGAGCAAAAAAGGAAAAGCCTTCCTTAAGTAGTGGGTTCCAGAAGCTTCGGTGAGTCCCCAGTAAGAGGCAAAGGAAACCGCAGTGTGCTCAGATCTCACCGTCCATGGCCACGGCCACGGCAGATGCTCCATCCCCAAACAGGTCAGCAGCACTCCGCACACCAGTCAGCACGCGGTGTCAGGAACAAAGGCTCCATGCCGACAGGAAAAGAAAGCCACACCTAGTGACCAGCCTGCCACCGCGGCAAAGCTCTAGCTCAGGGAAGACCAGAGCACCCAGGGGCTGCTTCGGGAGACGGGAGGTGATGTGCACAAGTGGCTCCTCCCTCACCCCCAGAGGTCCCAAATCGGCTTCTTAACAAGCAGTCTCTCCCCCATCAAGTTCAAATGCAGAGATCTCAGACTCAGAATAACTAGCATGAATTGAAGCTAAAACCAAGGTGATGCTATCTGTCTGTCCCGCATCCCTCTCTTTGGCAAACAGAAGTCCTGGGGACAGTTTTTGCTTAGCACCTTAAGGGAGGTGATGCGGGGGTAGTATTCCAAAGTTGGTGGATGTCAGGTTGATAATCTGATATTCTTGTGTGCCTTATTAAGATTCTAGACTCAAGAGAGGCTCAAGAGAAACTTAGTATTGAGCTACTGTAATTCCTGAACCTCTGAGGAAGTCATGCACCAAGCCTAGGCCGTGGCTGCTACACAGAGGCATGGAGAGCTCTCTGGCTAAGACAAAAAATTGAAATGAAATGAAATTAAAATTAAAAAATAAGGGATTGGGGAGGACTTCAAATTCTTTGAATGTTAACTCATAGGCCAAGCTAATTTGATATTGGGACTATGGCCTTGAACTTTCATGCCTTGCCAAAGGACTAAATCTCTGAGTTTTAAAATTCCCCAAGAGTTTCATAATAAGAGAGGGTTTACATTCAAATTTTTTAAAAACTTAAGTGAGGAATGCATTTTAGCTACGTGCCAGGTACTGGTTCTAAGTGCTTTAGATGTATCAATTTATTCAACAGCTACAGCAATCCTACGAGTTAGTGCTATTATGACGTATTTTATAGGTAAACTAAGAAACAAGGAGGTTGGGTAACTTGGCCAAAGTCACTGAGAACCAACATGGCCTGTGGCCCGGTTTCAGGATCCACCTTCTACACGCTGCACTGTGCGCATCTCCACTGGGCCACCCTCACGTGGCTGGGGTTTCCATGGGAGCATTCGCAGCATGACTTGATCCCGTTGCAGAAGCTGCATTAAGCTGTATTGGATATCATACTTGGAAAGAGTCTGGGATGGGAAATGGATGAGAACGTGAACTTTCGATCTGGGTACAGTGTGTCTTTGGAGCAGATTATTAATGAATTCAAGTAATCCGTGTCAGAGCTTTCTAGGGGCAAGCTCAGCAGTGTGCCCCAGCAGTTGGAGGGGGATCAGCAAAGAAAGAGGGGGAGTTTGGTTCTCCTGGGAAAGGGACAGGCGCAGGAAGGTGGGCACAGAGCCACCAGATATCAGAGGATCTCCTTGTCAGAGAAGGAGGGTCACAGGCTTAGAAACAGGTCAGGAGTACAAAACCGAGAAACGTTCTCTCTTCCCCTAAATACTCCAGTAATATGAAGGCAGCATCGCAGCTCTCTAACTTCTGATTCTTACCGATCTTCTAGTTCAGAACTTGGCCAGTAAGATAGGTGCTAACTATTAGACATCTTCAAGTCTTCTAACAAAAGTCTCCAGAACATTCAAATCTAACAAATTTTTGAAAGACATCAGAAAAGATTCATGTCTTACAAACTCATAAACAGCCAAGATGATAATTTCTTCCTTTTTAAAGATCATTTATTCAGTGATCAAGCGCTTACTACATGGCGATATGCTCAGGCTCTGTACTAGCGATATGCTCAGGCTCTGTACTAGGTAACAAGGAAACAGATGTTGATTAGAACATGATCCCTGCTCTTAAGAAGCTTATAATCGTAGTGCAGGAATACAGATACATAAAAACAAAAGCTTTTCATATTACTCTTGCTAGGAGAGGGACTGCTCAGTTTTAAGTAAGGAGTGAGTCGATCCTCCTAGGAGGCAAGAAAAAGAGGCAAAGCCGACACTGAATTTAAAGAGGGACCAGGAAGCTGAGCTCTGCCAGCCAGGAGCCTCCCCCACCTGTGAAACACAGAGGAGGGAAGGGAACACCCACACCCACACCTCTTGGTATTTCTCTCTGGGCTTCACCAGCTTCTTTCTTCCACTCCTCCCCTACCCTCTGCCCCTCCTCTTCCCAATCTCCCATTCCATTGCCTCATCCTCACCTGTGGCTCTGATGAACAGAAGACATTTTTTTTAGGTTCAGGCAATTTCCTTGCTTTTAAAAACTATATTCAGAGGTAGGTAGTAGGGGGAAATTAGGTAATAGCATGTATTTACCTAGATGGAATACAGTCATAACTCTCCAGAGTCTGACAGCCTATCATCGTTAGGTAAGAAAGATCATGCCAAGAAATGGGATTAAATGTGTTAGGATGACACACAGACTTGTAGGAATTCTCAGCTGTTCCACCCAGAAATTCTGTTTTATTTCATTTAATGAATTGTGTGAGGCGGCCAGGAAGACACAGCAGCCACGGAGGCCTTTAACCCTTCCCTCTTCTCTATTTTCCACCTCCGAATCCTACACCAGACTTTTGACACTTATTTGCTTGTGATAATTCCACGTCTTTCCCGTCCTCCTCTGTCAAACTGTGATGGAAAAAAGCATTCCTTGTTCTCCTCCCTCCCCTGATTTTACAGCTCCCCTTCCACACTGCCAGCTTTCACGGATGAAGACCAGCACCTCCACAGACAAAGAGCAGGGAGGGAACCTGGGCCCCCCCCGCGCCCAGGCAGCAGGCTGCACGCAGGCCCACAGCTACAGGCTTTGCCCAGCACCTGTCCTGGGCCGGCAGGCCCAGCGCCTGACATCACCATTCCAAAAGCAAAGGCTGTGCCAGTCTTAAAAGGTCAGGAACTCCTGGTCCGAAATGTCTGAGGTATCACACGGAATACCCAGAAATAATCTCCCCTTTACACAATCCCATGACATGATCCCGCGGTGGAGGAGGGGATCTCTCCTCTCACACATGCACACTCAGAAAAAAATACTGAAGGGAGATGATGAAAAAATATTCCTCCCAGTTACCTTCGCGGAATGCGACTGTGGTCTTGGGACATATTTCTAAGTTTTCAGTTCTCTGATTTCCCCTGCTTTCTTATAACTACACTATCATTTCTTATAATCATACTCTTTTAGACAAGTCAATACCCTGTTAGAACACCCCCCCACACACCTTTATTATGTTGCATTATAATTCCATTTCTTACAATAAGTGTTATTTTACAATGATTCCAAAAGTAAGTTCTTTGAACTCCCTGAGATCAGCTTATTGCTGTAGTGACCCTATATACCAGAGTCTGAGACAGTGCCAATTTCAAATATTTTGAAGGCAGAATATGAAATAAATCACTGAAAATTCCCCCAAATCTCAGCAGCTTGGATCCAAGACAGTTCTGAAGAAAACATGAAAAACTAGAATCTCTTGCTTTTTCATGAGCCTAATACAACTAGTATTTACATATTATATCCCATCATACATTTTAAAGTTACAACCATGTGGTCGAGCTTGTAGCCTACTAATGACTTGTCAGGGATTTCTACGTAAGCCTCATAATTATATCTTGGAAGAACTACTTAATATTCTGCTCTGTTGATATTCTCGGATTGATCAAATCCTTCTTTCCACTGTTGAACCTTTAAGCTGTTTTTACTCGTTTGCCATTAGAAAATGCTGCAAAAAAAGAAAACATGCTGTACTTGCATTTATCTTTCCTGTAACGTGAATTACTAAGTTAAAAAAATGAAAATGATTACAACACTTACTATATTTGGGTAAAAACTAAAAACACACTGAGCTGGATCCTGGCTCTGTTCTCGGCCCCCACCACGTAACTTAAACTCTGAGTCCGTTCTACAATTTCTAAAATAAGAATGCTACCACCTGCCCTGGTAGTAAATCTGCTGAAGGTCAAACGGTTGATGTGGCAAAAAGGTGAAATGATGCAAACCTTAGATGGTACGAGGGGTGGAAGTGCTATTTGAGGTTGTCAACTCAGATGCCCATTGACTCGGCTATCTATTAAAAACTCGGGGGCCCTCAGTGTACTAAACACAAAGTTGATGCTGAGCCTGCAGAAATGAAAATGAAACGGACCCTGTCCTGGAGAGCCTCGTGGAGGAGCAGGGGAGGCAGGCAACTCGGGACAGTACCTGTGAGGTGGGGACTTGAGCCAAGTGCCACAGGGACTACAGCACAGAATTGCCTGGGGACCTGGAGAGGTTTCGGAGGAGGTGGTGTCAGAACTGGGTCTCAAAAGACGGGATTTGAAGGAGGACTGGCGTTCGAATGGGTAAAAGCTTATGGAGGTGAGCTGGTTTGTAAGAAGGGGTAGCACATTCCGGCAACGAGGAGAGGGAGGCCCTTGTACACCGAGCGAAGGTGCTTAGACTTTATCCTGTAGACAACAGGGGACCCAGCTCGCACAGCGACCAGGGAAATAAAGAACAGGTTTGTTTAAGAAGTCATGGCCAGCAGCAAGCAGTGTGGCCTGGGGACTAGAAGAAAGGAAGCCTGGCTGGGAGGACAATCCAGGTGCCAGCTGATGACAAGACCGCCACCAAAGCAGAGGAACCTCAGTTCCTCACTTAGACCCACTGCGATGCCTCATCTGCTAGGAATTCTCACTTCCTAAAGGTCAAGACCAATGAAAAAAGGAACAAATGAAAAGGTTTACAAAGAAAAAGGCAATCTTAATTCTTTGGGTTTCCCTACTTTCTTCCCAAGAGCAGACATACGTGCAGCAGACCCAAGTGCACGCCCTCCCCTCCACTGACGGCAATTGTGGTGAAACGCCAGGCCAGTGAGACTTTGGATAGAAGACGAATTACACAAACACTTGTTTTCAGCAGAAGGATGTGAGCCATTTAATCCAGCTCAGTGGAGCCAGACAAACACAAACCTCAGATATGAATGGGCAACAGATGCAAACCAAAAGGCCTGAAAGAGCCAAACTACAAAACAAAAATAAGATAATTATTTGCTTGCACCCTCATTTATTTCCCAAGACAGATACATTTTTTATCATTCCAAAAAACATCCTGGGATCTTAACCTTAAGATTCATTTAAGAAAACAGAACCAGTCACAGCCTATATGACATCATGGATATTAACACTGTTTTTCCCTATTCAGAGAAGTAAGATGAAATAAAATGGACTTATTTTGTTTGAGCATTTTTCCTAAATAATACTTTTATAAAAGACAAAATAGCCAATAATGCCTCTTTCAGAGTGTTTTCACAGAGTTACACTCTCTGACTTAATTGAAACAGACTCACAGGCACAGAGAACAGACTGCCATTGGCCAGCGGGGAGGGAGGCCGGGGGACTGGACGAAAAAGGCGAAGGGATTATGGAGCAGAGATGGGCGGTCACACAACAGCCATGGGATGTAAGGGAGAGCACAGGGAACGGGCACCCACGGCTCCCACTCTGAACGCTGAGGTCCCAGACCGTTCTACAGCTCCAGCCCCTCACCTCCCCGGTGCGCAACCAGAAGCTAGTCCAGCTTCTTCCCACCCCAGACACTGTGCAGGGAAGTGCATCTCGTGGGTCGAATCGTACACATCGCAGCACTGCACAAAGGTATGCCCTGGCTTTCTGGCTGTTCTCCGTTTCCCTTCTCACGATGCAATTTTGTTGGGTTTGCAGCGGCAAAGTATCTGATGTCGCCGGGGGTTATTCTCTCCACTCACGTTGCTTTCAGGTTTTGAAACAGAGAGCTTACGGCCACCTTAAAAATGGCATCTGAACTGTGTCCTTAGTGTAGCACCTCAAGCCAAGCTCACCTGCTCATCTGCTCTGACACAGGCTCACAGTTCGATGAAATATTCCTGCTGGTTTTCCTCCCCTGCTCCACACGGCACAGCTGGGAGGAGCTGGGCAGCGCCTGTGTGTTTGGAGCCTTCACCTTCAGACTATTTATATTCAGGGATCTTTGGGTGCAGGTCTTTTTTTAACCCTTTTGCCCATGTTTACGCCAGATCAATTCAAAATACTCAATAAATTATACTAAAATCCAATCCCATCTAGACCTCTAGGTATAAAAGCTTTGAATGCCAAGAAGTGGCAGCAGCTGAAACGTCCACTGGTTGATAAATGGTTACAGGGACTGTGGTATGTCCATACAATGGTCTAGCATTTGGAACTGAAAAGGGACTGATGATTGAAAATAGAGTAGTGGTTGCCAGGGCCTGGGGGAATGAGAATGTTCTAGAAATAGGTAGTGGTGATGGTTGCACAACTTTGTGACTACTCAAAACCACTGAATTGTAGTAAATGGGTGAATTTTGTGGGACATGAATCATATCTCAAACAAAGCTGTTAAAAAATAAATTAAAATCTCAAATAGGAAGAAAGGCACCAGACGGAGAGCGTCTGGTATTAGCTAACACAAAGACCAAGGAAAGCCAAGTCCCCACCACGGAGGGCCACAGGGCAGGGGGCAACAGAAAGTGCTCCCGACGGGAGAGCTGCAGACCTGCCGAGGCCAGCACTTCACTCAGCCACTGTTCGCTGGGCGGGCTCTGGGCTAGGCGAGGAATGCAGCAGAGAGCCCAATCGGGTAGATCGCCCCTGCTCTTCTCAGCCATGCATTCCACGGAGTCAAGGAAAGAATGGCTACGTAACCACATTATGGGGTGTGCGATTATTTAATGGGGAGAAACGGTAAGATTCCTGAAAGAAGTTGAGTGGATAAAGGAGGAGTGAAATAAGGGTTAATTTGAAGAAAAGTGGGGGAGAGGGGAAAATGGCATGTGTAAGCAAGCAGAGCGAGGCTGGTGTACCTGGAACGCAGACAGCAAGTGCTGTGCCCTGAGACTGCAGAGACACAGCAGCCACCCGCTCCCGTGAGCACTGGCTGCAAATCCTAAGACCTAGAGGAATGCACAGGAAGGTGTGAAGCAGGTGACTGACAAGGTCCAACTTGCACTTCTGGGGAAAGGACTAGAAAGGGTCAGAGTATATGCTGGCAGACCAGTTAAGGGGCTGGTATAGTGTCCAGGAGGGAGACGGTGACAGCGTGGATACGGAAGAGGACAGTGGGCATCACAGCCAATAGGATCTGCCAGGAAGGGTGAGTAACATGCATGCTCTCATCAATCAAGGTCTCACTATGGACCCTTAATTCCACGCCTCCTTAAATTAACCCCACTAACTAAAGCAATCTGAACACCCGCCTCTGCTTCAATACCTGTGGTACCATTAACATAGGACCTGGCTCTCAAAGTTCCTAATCTCAGTCACCAGAGAAACCTAGACAATCTCAGCCACCCCCACTTTGCCGCAGGGCATCCCTGAGATAAGGCGAAAAATGTTCATAGGGGACAAAAAACAATGCCATCAGCATATGTAAGTTAAACCTACCCTAGCTCTCTCAGGTCCTAACAGAAATGAAGGTCAGATCACATTGCTCTCCTGCTTAAAACATTTCAATATGGCCCCACTGGTCTTTGGATTTCAACCAAATCCAAATTTGCTAAGTAAAAGAACTCTTCCTAAAAATCCTTGCAGGAGGGGCAGGACGATTTATCCAAATAAAGATGACATTACAAATGCTTAATGATCTTGTATGTGGTCACAAAGCTCCCAGGCATGACATTACAGGTGAATCCGTTTTGCTTGCCTCGCCCATTGGAATGTAAGCTCCATGACGACAGAACCGCAGAGGTGCAAGGACGCTGTGGAATGGAGGAAAACCCACGAATGCTGTGACTGACCAACAATGTTTCCTCTTCACTGAGCAGAAAGGAAGGGCGGCCAATAACGTCCTAACAACTTTGTATGGGGACGGCCAGGCACCAGACTGATCGTGACGATCACGTTGTAAGTACACCAACACTGAGTCACTGTGCTGTACACCTGAGACTAAAATATAACACTGTATGTGAACTATATTTTACCTTTTTAAAAAACAGTGGGTAAGGTTCATAATATATTGACTCAAGAGTTTTTGTAGTTTCGAAAGGTATTCAGAGTTACAAGGAAATCTGGATAATCGAAGGGAAAAAAATGGCCGAACCTAGATGCTATTAATGAAATGTGTATTAAAAGAATGTGAGGGTATCATTATAACACCTTTCAAAACATCAAAAACATTTCTTGCCACTAAGCCACACACGGGCAGGACTGGAAGCAGGGAGAGGGGAAGACAGTACGACCCGGGGGGGATTTTACTCCTGGTGACGTGGAGGTTTTATCTCCCTAAAAACCAACCTGGCGAGATTCAACAGGCCCTACAAAGAGGTTCAAAGTCTCTAACTACAGGTCTCTCTTTACGAAATGAACCCCAAATTTAAAGGGAACTAAGAAACTTATAAAATGTGTATATGGCCTAATGGTAACAATAACAATGTCCTGGCTGGTGCAGGTCAGTGGATTGAGAGCCAGCCTGAGAACCAAAATGGTGCTGGTTCGATTCCCAGTCAGAGCACGTGCCAGGGTTGTGGACCGGTCCCTGTTTGGGGGTGTGCAGGAGGCAGCTGATCAGTATTTCTCTTGCACATTGATGTTTTTTCCCACTCTTTCTCTCTCCCTTCCCCTCTCTCTAAAAATAAATAAACAAAATCTTTAAAACAAAACAATAATGAAAATCTGGGTACATTTCTAATTACCAACAACAGGCTTAAGCAAACTGAAATGTCAACACCACAGACTATATGGCCATTAAAAAGAAGTATACGGCCCTGGCTGGTGTGGCTCAGTGGATTGAGTGCTGGCCCTCGAACCAAAGGGTTGCTTGTTCGATTCCCAGTCTGGGCACATGCCTGGGTTGCGGGCCAGGTGCTGTCCCCTGTTGGGGGCATGTGAGAGGCAACCAACCGATGTTTCTCTCACACATCAATGTTTCTCTCCCTCTCTTTAAAAACAAAGAGAGAAGGAAGTACACAAATCTCACTGTCACTTTACAGACATACACAATTTCAAGAGACATCAGGATTTTTTCAAAAAAGCAGGAAAAAAGTAAAATCCTCATTCTGATGATGTAAAAAGATACATAAATTTAGAGGGCTACAGAGTTTGGTGTTGACTAGCATTCTAAATAAATCCACTGTTACGATTACCTGTGTTTGTGAAAGCTGAATGCTCTGGACCTGGGGAAGCAGAAAGTAAGCATTTGGGAGCTGCTTTGCAGACCCTTCTGTAGAGATTCTGCGAGTACCAATTCCAGATACCTGCGGGGGGGGGGGGGGGGGGGG
>CM052545.1:19067120-19123729 GCA_028533065.1 Trachops cirrhosus | reverse complement strand
CGGGCGGATTATTCCTTTGTTAGTTAGGAAACACATATGCCATAATGCCAAAATACCTTTCCAAAGGATATTTGCATTCGGGGACTCTAGTTATCCCATTATTATATGTAACTTTGTCTAAAAAAAAAGTAGATCTTAGCACTTAAATTACTTCCTGGCATGTCTTCTAAAGGTGTCACGGGTACAACTGAAGATAAAGACTCCTTACTATTTGAGGGAACAACAACAAAAAGAAACATCACTCTGCCTTCCTGGAGCCTTGATGTGAGTGGTGAGCTCCCTGAGAACTGTCCCCCAAGTACACAATCCAGGTTCCCTGATGAGAAATATTCCTGAGCCCAGCTGGGGAAGAGGCCAAGCCTCTAGAAATTTCCCCCCATAGGTCCCTCCCCCTGGACTGTTTGTGAAGTGGGGGCTGTGAGCTTTGAAAGCCCATTAGATTTTATACTAGAAAACTGAGTGGCAGATTCCACCATTTGGTTCCAGTACCCTTCAAAGGTCCTCGGTGGGAGTTCCAGATCTGCACGGCCACCTGCGGTGCCGCGTGAGGCATAAGATGGCGCAGCCTGGGGAGTTCGGCATCACGCACAGCCTTCGAGTATGAGTGGCACAAGCCGGGTGGCAACATAGCCAAATGTCTTCTTTTTAAACTATCCAAACCCCTTTGTTAAGTCAACAACCAAACTACGTGACAGAAGGAAGAAGTGACTTACATGATAGGAAAGGACTCCGTATGAGGAGGTATTAATAAATAAAGAACTCTCGATGCTCCCTTCTTCAGTAGGTAAGAAAATAATTCTGAAGGAAGTCTTCCCCATTGCTGGAATTACCTAAAAGAGAAGAACCAAATGATCCCTTTGGAATGGCACCCCTTGATGAATTAATTGCCTTTCGCAGACTTTCTTTTTGACAATTTCTGTGAACAGATGTTTGCATATTCTGCATGCTTGATTTAGGAGTTGCAGTAATCCCTAAGAATCCCCCAACCTGATCAACAATCACAATCTAAGAGAATACTTCAAAGAGCATAGCTTGGGCCCTGACTGGTGTGGCTCAGTGGGTTGGGTGTCATCCTGTGAACCAAAAAGTTGCCAGTTTGATTCCTGGTCAGGGCACATGCCTGGGGAGCAGGCCAGGTCCCTTACTGGGGTTGTGCAAGAAGCAACCCATCAACATTTCTCTCCCTCTTTCTCTCCTCTTCCCTTCTCTGCTCTCTAAAAATGCATAAATAAAATCTTAAAAAAAGAAAAAAGAACAGAGCTTGTAGCTTGGACTTATGGCAAGATCACTGCCAAGTCCTTTCACTCTGAGTTGTAGTCACGTGCCTCACAGCTTTCCTTTTCCCTCCTCTTCTACCCCCACGTGCTGCCCACCTTTATCTAACACAGTTCCAGCTCCACTTAAATAAAGAGAACCACCAATGTACACGCACACTGGCACTAAATAAAGGTCAGGGACAGCATTCATCTGGAGAGACAATTATAAACAAAATACTGGTCTCCCTCTTATGTCATTTCCTTAGTCACAATATTTTTATACAAAGTGCATTGGGTAGACATAAGTAGGCAAAATAAGTAAAAAAAACCCACTGGGAATTGGGATCTTCATTAAAAGTTAAAGACCACTGAAATTAAAACTACTGGAACCTAGGTTCTTGATCTCTGTGGAATGGTGCAAACTAGCTTGTTAGGGAGCTATTCCCTACCTCTCAGTTCTACATTTGAAAGAAGTCCTTCCTATCTTAGTAGGTTCACCTGGGGAAGCAATCACAACTATAAACATATATTAGTTACTAGATTCTTCAACACTGGTAGTCATTTCAAAACAAATAACATTAAGTTTCTTTAGTGATAAAAAGTCATACTAAATATGCATCCATTACTATCTAGTTTGGACTCTTAAATGTTTTTTTTTCCAGGGAGATAACAAGAACCACTGAAATCGTGAGCATGAACAACAAAAAAAAAAACAAATGCTAACGCAAACACACAGAAGGAAACAGTTTGGGTAGCAGAAAAAGGGGAGACAGGGAGCAGAAAGTCAAAACTTCAGGCCAAAGAAAGCAAGAAAAGCTGGCAGCCAGCCACGGCATAGTTTCCAGGAGTACATCAACACTTACCCTGCAATGAACAGGAGGCACGTGAAAATGTCTAGCAGCTGTAAACACGGAGTTCACCACGACCTCGCTATCCCGACTAGGGTTATAAGCATAGAGAATCTTCGCTGCAGGGTGTCCCAGAAAACTAGGAGGGGAATCGGGGGGATATAATATATTGTATGGTTATCAATGTAACCATCCAACCATTCCTATATATACTTTAAACCCAAAAAGCTGTTGATGTTCATTGCAAAGTTCAAAGCAACAATTATCAAATCCTATTATTAATAAAGCATTTCATCCATGACAGTAAAAAAAATCTCCTCTGCCCTGGCTGGTGTAGCTCAGTGGATTGAGTGCTGGCCTGTGAACCAAAGGATCACGGTTCGATTCCCAGTCAGGGCACATGCCCGGGTTGCAGGCCAATTCCCAGCAAGGGACGCAAGAGAGGCAACCATACATTGATATGTCTCTCCCTCTCTCCTTCCCTTCCCCTCTAAACATAAATAAATAAAATCTGTAAAAAAATTTTTTTAATCTCTTCTTTCACAAGACTTATTATGCCAACCCACAATAGCACCCCACTGGTTTTTGAGTTAGAAGCATTCAACCCATCGAGGCCTTTACATGCTTGAAAATACTTGTCTGACTCAGGACTCTAAATCAAATGAAAATATGTTTAGTTATGAAACTGTACTCGTAGGAAAACCCAACTGTCTTAGGTTTTGTTTTCTGAGTAATAAATTTAAAGAGGCTTTTGGGTGGGTGGGATGGATTTCAACTAGCAAGTCTTATAAATGGAAAATTTAACTGGTTGCTAAAGACCATTCTTCTAAGAAAAATGAAAACCCTGCATCTCTTTCCAGCAGTGGTTCTTATCCATTTAAATATCATGAGTCCTTCAGAACACCCCGGTGAAGGATGAAGGTCTGGCTCCTCCCTCCACAAACAGGCTCACACAAAAGTTCATACGTAATTCCAAAAGTTTCCGTGAGCCTTGGAGGAAGAATCGTGCTCTACGGGAAACACTCTGGCTGGAGAAGGCCTTCACGTGGCCTTTCCCAGCCAGAGGGTGGCTCTGACAAAGGAACCGAAAGAGAAAAGGAGCTGGTGTCTGGCCCACCTACCCGGAGCTCCCTCCTTTGTTCCCTCCAATCATTTCCCTCTGGTTCCTGGTTCCTGCCGCCCAAGGCCACACTCATTCTAGTTAAGTGAGCTGCCATACATAGAGAGCTGCACAAATTTCACTGAAGTCATTTCTCCAGTTTTCACGCCCTCAGTGGCAGAGGCCTGAATATACAGTTTTCATTAGCAAGACCCACAGATAAAATTATATCCTAAATTTAGCAAAAAAACTCATCTACATAGTGCCTGTATTTCTCTGATTTTATTCTGATTTCTCTGACATTTGAAATGTGCGCTTTTCGAAAAATGAAGCGAAATTTGTTCCGCTTATACAATGGGATTTTCAGCATACTGTATTATCCATCAAATCCTTGGGATTTTTCTTCTAGCTTTTTCTCCTACTTTTAATCACAGGTCTCAACTGAAGGTTTCATACGACCAATGTATATTTTAAAAAATAACTCCTTTACAGCCAGTTCGAAGTCAAGTACACATCAGTGTGATTAAAACCTTGAACTTTCAGTGTTCTTAAATAACGCAACTAAAATTTCTTCATACTACCATAAGCACAAAGGGTCACCCTGGAAAGTCCTGAGTCAGAAGTACGGGGCTCACACTTGCCTCTTCTCTTAATTAAACTGAATACACAGGGGACTTCCTGGTTTTAAGTAAATAGTAAGAATCACTAGCAAAGTTATTACTACTTATCCTCAAAGCCTTATATCCCATTCACATAATTGGAGAAGGGTTTTTGTTTCAAAGGACACAAATGTCTCCCGGAGGACTGTATTAGAAAACACACCCGCAAAATTGCGATGCCGTGACTGCTCCCACCAGAAACTCACCAGACTGGACAGAGAATGCTGGCGGGCTGAAACCTAGTTACCACTGTGCTATTTTTATTCTATTTTTTAATTCTATTTTTAAAAGTGTTATGAGGATAAGCATTTCCTTCACTACTGACAACTGGAAGATGCTCCATTAATTCAATACTACAAAAGAATGATTAAAATCTCTTATGAGTGATTAGCATTTTATATCTCAGGACCAGAAGAATATTAACCCTTAAAATAAACCCTGAGATGTAGGCAAGAGGGCAACTGAATAACATGATCCTGATTAGGCATCCTAGAGGGGAATCAAAGCTACAGAAAGGGATGAGGCTTGCCCAAGGTCAATGTCAAAATAAACAGTAGCAAAAGCTGAACTAGGGCAGGGAGGATATCAGAACTCTGGCTAAAGTCTTACTCTAATGCCTGTAAGTTATGCCATTTGTCGGATGTAAAGTCAAATGGCTAATTTTTTAAGTGTTCGAATTTAGACTCTAGTTTGTCCTGACTGAGATTTTAAAAACCTCAGTGAAAACAATTTATTCCCACATAGATCTTGCTTACAAGAAAAATAGCATGGTACGTGCTGGCTTAGAAACCAGAAGTTGTATTCTGTCACTTCTAGTGAAATGACCATGGGCACACTGTGTTACCCCTCTGCAGTAAATGTATGACCACATTTTAGTTCATGGTCAAATAGAGGCATTGGAAAATAATACACACACACAGACAATACCTATCCTTCCAGGACTGATACAAGATTCAGACAACAAGAGACAAGATTGTACTTACAAAACTATAAAAGCACTACATAAATACAACTAAATCACCCAAAAGTGACTCTAGTCTAAAAATTAACAATCTTTTCAAATCAAAGAATTTGAACTTTTTTTTCACCCATCAGGACTGGTAAGTGACATACAGTACATAGCTAATTAACATACGTAGCTAATACACGCATGCAGCCACAGGCACTGGTGACAGGATTTTTATATTCCCGAAGCGCAAATACATTATACACAGCCAGCATCCTACGACCTGGAACTGTTATCCTAACCTAACTGTACCTACTATTCTCCATCTCATTGTATTTACGGAACTGTACTGGATGCTCTTTAAAGCAGATCCTACGTGAAAATTTCTTTTTACAATAGAGACTTTCCATAAAAGCAAGGAGCTCTCCCAGATTTGAAATCAGTGAGGTTTTATTATAAATTTAGCACCTATAATTTAGTTTCTTGACTTAAGAGTAAAAAACACAAGAACTCATAAGCTAAAAAGCAGGCACCGGGAGTCCTACACAGTTAGCAATCTCCCTTCACACCTTTACCTCTTCTCCCTGTCATGGAATCTCCCTAGAAAGCTCAACCAGGTACTTTAAGTGGAAAATTCCTTCTGCCTCACTGCAGCTCTGGCCTTTTGATGATTGGAAGGAAATGCAAAGAAAGACCCAGTTGAATAGAGAAGGCCGCATCAGGAGACAACCATTAATTCACCCCAATGCTCTCCTAACACCATGGTTATTTTGTTCACGTAACTTTTCTCATAACTCAAAACAGCTCTTTGTAAAACAGAAGTGATGTTGCAGGCTGCTAAGGCAAGCAGAGCTTTTACACCTGAACCCTCTCTCACTTTCAGCCTTGACACTCTACTAATTTGAAATTCTACCCATTCATCCCAGCAATATCCTGCATCCAGGCAGCTGAACACTTTAAGTTTCAAATTTTGTCACAGCCAACAAGAGTCCTTAAGTTCCCTCCTTCTGCAGGGCTTCACCCTTCTCTTCCTTAATTTCTTTGAGTTCCCAGATTAGTCCCTCAACTGCCTCTCATCACATTTCCTTCACCTCATGGTTCTTAACAGGATGCACTGTTAGTAATTACAGCTTGTATGCTGTCTTCCCCACTTAACTCGTTTCCAAAGTCTTAATCATAATACTAATGTCTGTACAGTGTTATTTTGAATCGTGAAGCACTGTGAGCAGTAAAAATGAGTCGGAAAATGAATCTAATTAAAAAAATTCAGAAACTATCAATATTTAAAGTTTTTCCATTATAAAATAATCAGATTTGTTTTAGAAGAACAAGAAATTAATATTAACTTCCTATTAAATTCCAATCACTATAAGTTATGATAAAGTACATTTGTTAAACTCAAGAAAGGGCTAAAACAATTCTTTATACTCTCCTTTGCACAATAAATATTCCCTTAAAAATTCCCAGCATTAATTTCCCTTGGTATTCTGAATATATTTTTAAAGTATTTAACATCATACACATATAAAATATCCTGAAAGCAAATAATGCAAATAAAATAACTTATAAAAATATAAAGAAAAGATACTTACTGAATTCCAAAATCTAGGACTGATGGCTGAAAATGTAAACCCTTTCCACTAAACAGTTTGTCTGAGAAGCTAAAAAAAGAAAAGAAAAGAGAGATTAACTTTCGTTGTAGCTTTGAAATCTGAATGCTAAGCTAAGAGGGCACGCTCAGGCCAACAGCTCTCATGAGATACAATTGTACCCCCTTATAGACGATCCTGAACCAGACCTTTAAATGCTAAAGTTGGGCTATGAGAAATCTAATATAATTCTGCAGTTGCAAGAAATCTAAGATACTTTTAGATTATGGTTAATAGAACTTTATATCTAATACAAAGTTCTGTAAGCATTCAGACAAAAATTGGGGTGGATTTAATTTTTAATAGGCTGCATTTCTGGATGAATGCAGATAACATGACTATTTTCATGAGCCCAAATCCAAGAAATGACATTCAACTAAGGCAGGCAGGTGGGGGTTTGGGATGGGGGTGCGGTGTAGAGAAGGTCTCTCTGGCCTCTCGATCTGTTACATGGCTTGTAACGAGGGAAGGACGGGGCTCGTGGCCGGGGTTGCTCCTGAAGGCTGCATGCGACACCAGATCAGTATTTTTAAGGAAAACAACCACATAAAATTGCATGTGGCAGATCACATTTTCAGTAGTTATTAGATATTATTATGATTTCCTTTTCCTTTAGAGTCCAACGCCACAAATTAACCTACCAAAAAGTGTATAAAGAGAACACATAAAAAAATATAAGGTACAACAATCTATAGGCATACTTAAAGACATAAAATACAAAATATATATAATTTATAAAATACAAAATACAGGGTCTGGTAGAAGTAACGCCTGCCTGAGTGTGGTTGGTTGGGTAATAATATGGATGTAATAATTTATAGTTTTAATTTGAACATTTCACCTAAAATGTCATGTGGTGTGCTTGAGTGTGATATTGTTATGTTACAGAATTACACGCTTACAGTTTTGGAATAATAAAGAGGCATTACTTGTGCCAGACCCTGTACATGTATATATGTGTATATACGTTATGTGTATATCTACAAATGTATGTGTATATATATAGCCAAGTGATCCAAAAATATTTACCTGTGAAGAAGCTCCGAAATGTAACCTGTATGACTGTTTCCAAAGACTCAAGCAAGCTTGCCAAAATATAATCTTTCTGTTTTCTCGGCCCGCCAAAGAGCCCTCCACCGAGCACGGCCCAGAGGCTAGTCCAGGAGTGGACATCTGAGCTGCCAACAGGAGCTTTGTGACCTTTCGCAAGTCCCTCTCCCATCTTCCTCAAAGGGGCAAACAATACAGAAACCAGAGGAGCCCTTCAAAGTCCTCACGTCACAGGGAGAATCCTGGCCGCGGTGTTTTCTTCCTCCCTCCGTTTTCCTGCCTCTGTCTAAGCTTCCCTTCCTCCATCCTCTCCCCTAAGACTCCTTTTTCCTTTCTCTGTTATCTTCTATCGGTACCTCCTTTATTCTATCTCTTATGTCAGCCATATTAATTTTAAAGATGACATCTCAAATCTCCAACTGCTCAACTCCCACCACCCTCTCCCTTATGTTGAGCTTGTGCAGAGAAGAGGCATGCTATTTACTGGGTCCCCCTCAAACCTCAAAAGGCCAGGACGAACCCCATGACTTGCTTTCAAAAAAAGGGCCCTAAACACACCCAGGAGCCTCCAGAATGTTTTCGAGAGTCACAGGAGGTTACGAACATGAAGAGGTTCCAGCAGCAGATGCACCGCGGCTACCCTCCTCCAGACCGAGCTGGCCAGGGCTCAGCCTGCCAGGAGAGAAAGAAAGCAGACAGCTTCCCAGGCCAAACACTATCTTAAAAGAGTCAAGCTGCTGTATCAGTAATAAGTAAAATGATTAATGACAGTCTCCTTCCTGCCTTGTGTCCCAAAAGTGCATTTTTCTTCAGATATCACAGCCAACCTCTGAATCAGGAAGGTTTGTAGGATTAAAGTCATTTACCCAAGATCACACTGCTGCTAAGAGGCAGAGTCAAAATTCCAATGCAGATCTGTCCAGGTCACAGACATGAGCGCAGTCTGGTGTTCGGGTCTGCCCAAGGTGGTGGGACCTGCAAGGAACCTAAGGCAAACTCACCTGCTGGGTGAGGGCTTGGGCTGCAGAGCCCAGGCAAACCTGGATTCCAGGTCCAAGGCCATCACCTTCCCGTCCTGAGTGGGCCAGCTGTCAACCACTCTCAAGTCCCCTCTGTCTGTAAAGTGGGGACGGCAACAGTATCTACACCTTGCAGTCCTCCTGAGTCGAATTCTAAAATGTGATCAAAATGCCTTTGCTTCGTAACTGGCAAACGATTAAATGCAATACATACTAGATCATATCACTAAGAGGATGATTCTCATCTAACAAAAGCAATGAGAACAGAGGCAGAAGCCAGCTGAGCTTGGAGTCAGAGCTGACTCTGGATTTGAAAGTCTGAAATGGGGTAGAAGTAATTACCTCTGAATAGAATAAATGAATATAAACCTGGGCCATCTCATATCATAGCAAATTTTTAAATCCCACAATCAGGAAGTTTAACACACACAATGAAAATCAAACATTTAAGGTCCAAATCAAAGCAGTAAGGTAGAAAGAGCCAGAATGCCTCCAACTTAAAACACGCACTCTGCCTCTCTCTCGCTCTCTCTCTCTCTCTCTCTCAACCTCACAGCGGAGAAATAAAACTATGTCAATGTTTTTTTCCTAAAAAAAGTAACCATCTTTCTCACTGGTTAGTTTCAGCTTTGACTGTTCAGTTCGGAAACTACATCAAGCGACAGGGAGACTTAACATCACTCTATAAATTTAAGAGTTGCATCTCATAGGTGAAACCATTTCAGATGGAGGTACTGACCTGAAGAGTAACTCACACACAGACACATGACCTCAAGTACCCGATAAAGACGGAAGGGGAAAAAAGCTGCAAACCGCCAAATTTTAGTCAACAGCAGACATCACCAATTATCTTCAAGTGGCGACGCTAGCTATGAAATTGCACTGCTTTAGAAGATGCCAAAGTTTTCATTTCTAAATTGACAGCGTCAAAGAACTCAATTAAGCTTTGAGGGTGATCGCAATAAATGATAATTTCCTCCCTTTTCCCCTTTCTCTCAAAAGTTGGTATGAATCATTTCACGTTTGGACCCTTAATAACATGGATGATTCTTTTATGTCAGAGGTCACTGGACCTCTTTCAGCCTTAGGGATCCCCTCATCTGGCATAAAATAAAAGCATGACTCTTGTAAAACTAAATTATAAATTTATGACACATTTCGAATATGCATCCTCTCCCTATCCACAAGATAACCATAAGAAAAAGTCCTTTATTAAAAAAGAAAAATAAAAGAGGGGCCATTTTGCTTCTAGAACGGGAGCTAGGCATAGGGGTGAGAACTGAGCGTAATAATCTGCGGTGAGTGGGCTCTTGTTTACGTGGACACCATCCCACACAGTCTCTGAGCCCTCGTTCTTAAGACACCCGCCTTCCGCCAAGAGCGGAGCCTCCCTCCGCAGCTGGACACGTGGACACGGAAGCCCACAATATCGCTGTGAAAGATTATCTTGGCTTTAAATCACCTAACATCTTTTTCTTTAATATTTTTCTTTTCTTTCTTTTTTTTCACTTTGGCCACCTCTTTTCCCCTGCATATAAAACAAACACAGTTCAAAAAGTGGCTGGTACAAGAGCAAAGAAATTTCGGTGGAAATGAGCAGCCCTTGAGTCAGGTCCCAGCTATGTTATGAGCTCACAGGTGACAGACTTCAGTTTCCTCTTTGGCAAATGGACGGGGCTGGACTCGGAGATCCTTAGAAAACTGGGGGGATGCCCAGGCTCCTCATTCCCAGGAAAATTACATCTACTTGCTGATATCAGACACACCCTTTAGAAACATTCCATCCAGTAACGGAGATCTGGAAATGAATTAACGATAACCAACTGTTCTGGCCATTCACAAATGTTATTTGACCAAGACGCATCATTTCAATGCCATGCTCCACCTCTCCCAAATGAGCACCTCACAGACCCAGGGACTCCGGACCCACCCTCACAGCTCTCGGCAATGTTGTAAGTGCAGCCTGGCTGCACTGGGGCCGGGGACCAGCTCCAGGAAGATTCTCCCCTCGAGGTTACAATCCAGGAAGCCAGACAAAGCTCATCCAAGTTGGACAAGCAAAACTCAAAGAGCAAGAGCATTCAAAGAGAGAAAAGGAGAACCCTACCTAGAAAAGAAGTCGGGGTAGATTTCAAAGCGGGAATGGTCCTCAGTGAACATCGACCATAAATGGAAACCGAATGGAGGGCACGTTCAGCGCAGCTAACAGCAAAAGGGAAGATGCACAGGCCACGCTTGGAGCATCATCTGAGTGAGGAAATCACGCTGGAGAGTTAGCCTGCCATTGGCTCTGGGCTGCAGGGTGCGGAGCGAAAATCAAGGAGGCGAATGTGAGCGGTGAGGAAAGGAGAAAGCAGGGATGAGGGCGGCCCCAAGACAGCAGCGCAGTTAACAAACAAGACTTCGCTGGCCTAGAACCTCGCACAGTGGGGAAGTCGGGCGCTTGCCTTCACGTGCTATGAAACAAGTCTTGTGTACCCTGGCTCTGTGCGGGACCTTGCCCCTCAAGGTGCCACTGCAGAGGGTCAGAAGAGGGGCTGCAGAAGCTGTTCCGGGCAGGTGAAAAACAACTTCGCCTTCCAACAGGGATTTGAGAAACAATACTGACCACCTACAGGGAGGGTGGAACTGTCTTCCTAAACGGACCGGCTTTCATCTCTCTCTAGAAGACCCACCATCTACAGTTAGCTGCCTTTCAAATGTAAACTCTTTCAATACCTGGAGAAAGCAGCATGTATTTAAAAAAGTTTTTTTTTCCCCCCGGGCTACGACAAGGACTTTAGCCGAGGGATGAGGGTAACAAGGTTGTGTGAACAAGAGAAAAGGTTTGGCAGCCATTTCGCACTCAGGCAGGTAACATTTTGGACCATGCATAAATAATGCTATTGTCTAAAGGTTTCAAGGAAAGACCTGCTGTGCTAACGAGCCCGGCTGTTCTCAGAGTCAGGAGACTGCCTGCCCATTCAGGCCCCACGGCTGGGTAAGGTAGGGAGTCCTGCACTGTTCATCTCCTTGGGCCCTGAGCAGGACACAGCTATTTCTAGGACCCTGCTGACATTCCCAGGGACTGTGGAGGAATTTGGTACTTTTCTGTTATGCAAGAAACCTGGAATTGACTCCCCGCACAGATATAGCAGCCCCAGCCTGGGGCAGCTGTTCCTGAAGCTCGCCCACTCCAGAGCAAAGCCTCCGGGTTCCCAGGACGGTTGGCACCGACGCTGCCTGAGGCACCTCTGTGACCTACCAGGGAGTCCGCAGCCTGAGGGCCTGAGGGAAAAAAAACGAAGGGCCTGAGCTGCTTGATTTACAAAACGATGTGACTCATAAATTTCTACATCCTAATTATAGTGCTACAAGTTGTTTTCTGCATTCACTTTTCATTTAAAAAAAAAAGTCCTTCTCCCCAGAAGCTTGAGAGGGAAAATACGAAATACTCAGGCACATCTACTCCAGTTAGAACGGCCATTCTTCCTGGTAGATGAACAACTTGTAAAGAACCACTTAACAATGGAGGCAGATGCCAGTATTTTTCCCTGTTAAATTTCCAGGGCTGGGGGTGGGGGTGGGAGGACTCACTTGGTAGAATGTGATTTTCCTAGTTTCTTTTCAGAAAGCCTGGGACTTCAAGGTCAAAGCAAAAAGGAAAGTCCTTGGAGCAATACCAGCAGTGATCTGTCGGAGGCGCTCTTGCCGACAACAGGATATTGGGTTTTAAGCCACCTTGGCGTGTTGATGGCCAAGCCTTCCCGAGGCCAGTACAAAAGTCCTCCACCATGCAAGTCTGTCCCTTCAGTTGCTGATGACCTCCAAATTCACACCACCCATGGTGGAGGTGTCCCTTCTCTTGAAGACTAACCCCTTCTACCCCTTTCTGGGTGGGTCCTGGACCGATTCCAGGGCCTCATCCCCATCCTGCCCTCCCCAAAATTCCCACCGTCTCCTTCCCTGCTCTGTCTTCCTCCTGCACTCCAAGGGAGACTCATGCCCCTGCCCCTGCCCCGTGTCCCCACCTGCGGCAAGCCCTCTTCTTCCCTCCATAGCCAAACTGCTGGCAAAAGCAACAATGACAGCAAGTGCATTCACTGAGCACTTACAGTACACCGATGCTGTATCCAGCCCTTTATTACCCCACGTAATCCTAAGGTGTGGATAGTAATATTATGCCCTTTCCACACACAAGGAAATGGATGCTCAGAGTATTTAAACAACTCACCAAAGGCCCTCCACCATTGGGTGGTGGAGTGGGAATCTGAGCCCCCACACTGCACTGCCCGCCACCCTCTGGCATCCTGCGCCCTCACTCGACCAAGATTGTTCTAGCTGAGGTCAGCAGTGAGTACAAACTGTGAACTCAAGGACCGAGATCCTGAATCTCTCCACTGGCTACTCTCTCCTGAAGTGCATCCCTGGTTTCCAGGAAATCCTGCCCAGTCTTCCTCCTTCCCTCTAGGGCTGCTGCTTCTCGTCTCCTTGTCAATCTCCACTCCCTCTACGTGTCTTCCTCTCTCTCTCTCTCTCTCTCTCTCTCTCTCTCTCTCTCTCTCTCTCCTCATTCTTCCTTGATTCCCACCCTCTAGGGTCACTTATCACCCATCGGGTGATGCTTCCTATACAGACATCTGTCACTTTTTTGGCTGGCCAGCAGCTAAGCTTCCTTACTGCATTCATAGATTCCCCACTGTCACGCCTTCTGAATTGTGAAAGGACCACCTACTGGCTTTACTAGCCCTGTTGTAGCTAGGTGCTGGCATTTGACTTAGACTTGGCCACAGTCACGTGCCTGGGCGGGCACCAGGTGCTGATGCCACCACACAGGAAGGTGGAGAATGGCTCTGGGGGTGACCACAGCAGCTGGGCAGCGAAGTGACTGGCAGAGGAGCAGTGTCCTCAGCGGCCTACTTCTGCGATGTGTCTCGGCTGTGGTTCTAGCTGCTAAGTCTCCTTTTGGCTTGTTTGTTTTCTGAGCCTGGTTCTTAAGTCTTCCTAGAGATTCCGTAAGCTGCCCAACAGCTTTTCAATAAATTCCTTGTCTGCTTAAATCAGCCAGAGCTGGTTTCTGCGGTTTGACTGATTCATTTCCCAAGCCTGTGTGTCTGTGGCCTGGACTCCTCGGCTGAGCCCCTGACTCACGTTTCCATCGGAGCCAGACGCCCTCCTGCTGAGGGTCCACAGGCAGGTCCAGATGGAATCGAAGATGGAGTTCACCCCCTGCCCTGTCCTCCCCTCAGTGCACAGCTCCGTGATACCATCTCGGTGAGTGATGGCCACCTGCCTGCCATGCCTTCCTTACCTCCGCGTGCCTGCGGAGGGCTGTCCGGGAATTTGGCACACTGGCACCACTCCCCGCTCTCTCCCCACTCCTCACAGGCTCACTAGCAGAATCTTATATTCAGAAGGCACTACATCTGCATCTTAGTTAAAGAATCTTACAATATATTATTACATTTACACATTTAAACTTGTCGTAGTTCGTGTGCTATAAAGGACTCCTACAGGCAAGTGGTTAAGTGACTTTACAAAAACAGATCAAACAAAAGGCCAGTGATTAAGCGTCTGTTTCCTAAGTTCTGTCCCGACTTTCTCCTTTCTCCTTATGGCTTCTCATTTATGGCTTAAAGATTTAACAGCTTTCCCTAAACTCTACTATATGTTAAAATAATTAAATATGATTTTTAAAGCTGCAAAATACAAAATACGTTTGTGCTGCCTTTCAGCTCAAGGACAACAAGTTAGCATGAAAAGGTAATTCAGTGTTGGACGTCTTCAGCAGTAACGCAGTTGGGCAGATGCTGGAGTTTGGCAGGGAGCCAAAGCAGAAATCCCCACAGACGACCAGGGAATGGGGAGAGAGGGATGATGGACTCTTCCTCCTGGATCACAGCTGAAGGTGAAGACAGTGAAGGTTCGGGCAATCCTATAGCTTTTTTCAGAAAACCAACTTTTGAGTTCCCGAAGTGTCCACACGACTTTAGATATCAGTTCTCTGAACATGAACCAGCTCTTTTTGTAAAGCTCATCTCTAACCCTTTAAGCAAATCGGTAGCTAAACTTACTCATCTTATAAAAGCACCAATGCCTAATCCCACTGACATTCACTTCTCACACCACCTGCATTAAGAGAGCATCACCGCCAAGGCAGTTTGACCCAAATCCAAAGAGGGATGGGAGGCGCCTCGCTCCCACAGCTTACAGTCTCACATACCACACAAGGCAGAGCACAGCGCACAGGGGAGAAGGTGGTGTGGAGCGGGTCAGGAAGCGCGGCATTTGAGCAGGGCCGGGAAGGCTGGGCAGACTGCCTCCCAGTGAACATGGAGGGGAGGAGTTCCAGGTGACGGGAGAGACACAAGAAGGCACACGGACTGCACAACGTTGGTGGGATAAAAGCTGAAGTACGGCAGGCGAGTTCTGAGAGTTTCTTGGTACATTAAAAAAAATATTTCTGTATATCTTCATATCACAGAATAATAGTCTAATTCAAACACGGTGAACTGAGTGATTCTGTAAAAATCCCACTGTGAGCAAATGCATCAGAACAATCTTTGGGCGACTGCACAGAATATGGGCAACACTGTTGGAAAAACTAATGAAAATAGTCTAAGCTCTGCAACCGTCCTTGAAGGGCCAGCCTCAGGACCACCTCGGCCCGGGTGCGGGAAGCAGCCCACAGCTTCGCTTCCCACGGAGAACACAGCAAGTGGTACCTTGGCTGCCGCGCATACCAGGACGGTCCTGTTTCTCAGAAGACCTGGGCAACGCTATTCCACAAGCTCAAGTCTTCTCCCTTTAAAGCATATACCTCTGAATATAATTTTTTTTAAACAGGTACGTGGAAGTTCTTTTGACTGGACGGTTCAGTTGCCCACTGAACACACCCTGGCCCACAGACGCACCTTACTGCTGCCAAGCTCACCTCTGTGACACAATCCTACTGTCACATGGTTTGAAAGCTGGTTTTTCTCACGTGAAACCTGAGGAATACGGACTCTGGAGAAACCAGTGTAAAATGTGCCCAGAAAAACAAATACTCCTTAACACAGGTCAGAGGGGCTGGGAGGTTTTGCTAGGGGTGGGGGGAAAGGGGAGGTAGTAACTTTAAAATGTTATGTCAAAAGCAGTTTTCCTTTGAGAAACAATGCCCATGGTTTCACAGTCATTTCCAGGGTTCCACGACTGAGGTTGTTCTTTGCCCCTTAATGTCCCTCTCCTTCCGTAATTGTTAGCTGGCCCATTTCCCAGGCTCCCTGCAGCTGGGTACGGCCATGGGTCCAAGTTCCAGCAAATGGGATATGAGTTGAAGTACCATGTGGCAGCTTCCAGAAACCCTTTGGCCCTTGGCTTCCACGTGCTGCCATGAACACAGATGCCCCCCTGCCCCGCACCCCAGGTCCCCGTTCCCAGGGAGCATGGTGCTCCAGAGCAAGTGGGCCCCTGAAGACTTCCTGCAGCCAGAGGGTCCCCAGCTGTAAACTCTCACAGGAGAAAAACGTTATCTTGTTTTTGTTTTTTGGAGGTAATATAATTTATTGAACAAATCCCCTATTTTTGAAGTCACTCTTTAATTAATTAATATATTTTGATCTTTAAGCTGCGTATCAGAACTTGCACATGGGTCCTGGCTGGTGTGGCTCAGTGGATCGAGTGCTGGCCTGTGAACCAAAGGGTTGCTGGTTAGATTCCCAGTCAGGGCACATGCCTGGGCTGCAGGCCAGGTCCCCAGTAGGGGACATGCCAGAGGCAACCACACACTGATATCTCTCTCCCTCTTTCCCTCCATTGCCCTGTCTAAAAATAAATAAATAAAATCTAAAAAAAGAGAACAACTTGCCTCTGGGTACTGGAAACATGGGGTGGGGGCATTTTGTAAAGTATGTGATTGTCGACCCACTATGGCTATACACCTGAAACCAATGCAAAATAATGCTGGCGGGGGGGAGGCTAACTTGTTTTAAACCACTTGTATTTTGGAACTCTGTTACCTCTCAATTTAACTCTAATGGGAACAGCTACTCACCCTTTTCAAACACCAGAACCTGCCAGTGACCACTGCTCAGCAGAACGGACACTAGGCACCTGGCCCCGGCTCGGGCTCCGGCTCCGGGCCCCGGCTCTGCTCGCCCCGGGGGAGGCAGGCCCGGCAGCCCACCTTTCATGTGGTTCAGAACCAGAGCTTCCCAATAAATCACAAGCTAAATGGCTAACGTAATAAAAGGAACCTGAACATAACCCAACCGGATGGTGAAACGAAGGAAATTCTAAGCAAAGAAAGGATAGTTCCTGCTGCCTTTCACTGGGAACAGTCAGTCACGGGCTGTGGTGGTGGCCTTTGGTGGCTTTGGTCACAGGCAGGTGTCAGCTAAGAAGTGCCACCCAGGAACTGCCTTTAAGACTGGACACACAGAAACGACCTCCTAATTCAGAGCCTTTCATTTGGCCTTAAGGCCCACATGCAGGGACAAGTCCTCATGCAGGAACACGCAAGGGCCGCTGTGAGACGACCTTCAGGGAACCCCGACCGAGGCCACCACACCAGACGTACAAGAGGTGCTAGAAGGAACACACGGTGACGTCCCCACCTGGCCCTCTCGGAAGAGAAGGGGCCTTGCCGACAAGAACCCAACACACCTTACACTGCAGTGAAGGCGAGGAATAGAAAGCACCCTACTTTTTTCTTTTAAAGATTGCTTGAAACTTCCTCAATTATTGGGATACATTACCTCCTTCCCCTCATTTTGGGGCACGCACCCTAAAAAGGAACCCGGCTGCCTCCCTGATCTGCTTTGTCCTTTGACATCATGTCACACAGCAGAGCTCTTGCAAAGCCCGAGAGAAAAATTGGGGGGAGAGTGTCCTGATTCCTAGTCAGCATTGGGAAAAAGGAATAAGGGGGTTAAAACAGCGGAGACACGTGCTAAGGTCCCGGGGCCTACTCACGAAGGCGAGCGAGCCGGACAGATTGGTACAAGAGATCATCTAATGTTCTTGTGACCGGAATTTCAGCTCCCACTGCCTTAACATTAAAGTAACACCCTGATTTCATGGAGTCCACTGGGAGGATTCAATGAAATCTGTTTGTAAAGAGCTTTGCAAATTGCCCAGCAGCGTGTTTCCTGGGCAAGGGGAGCCAGCGTCAGTTCCAAGGGGAACAGAAAAGCAAAACGGTTTCCTGCTGAGTCCCACAGACTCTACAGAAGCAAATCAGTCCACACCAAGGCTGAAAGGTGTGTTTCAGAATTTCTCGCATGGGGTGGGGGTGGAGGGGTGGGAGGCAGACCGCCTGCAACCTCATTCAAGGCACTGACAGCTCCAGGCGGCACCCCCGCCCCCCAGCGCCAAGTAGCAGGAGCCTCCCTCTCGATTCAGCCCAGGGAGTTTAATTGTTCCTAATTATACAGACGCCACTCATATGCAAATAGTGCATGAAGGGTTTTCCTTTTAAATTGTAATTTTTCTTTCAGACTCTTGAGGCACTGAAGTGTTGTTGCTGAAGATGTCACTGAAGAAAGAATGGCCTCACGGTCACCGGGGTAGGAGAGAGGCCCCTCTTCCCTGGCCCACCCTTCCTTTGTCCCGCCCGGCAGGTTGTCACTCCCCCAGTGCCAGGCCGGCCCCAGCCCAGCCCGTCTCCAACACCTTTGCCTCTCTGTCCAGCCCTCTCCATCTCCAGACAAAGCACAGTATGGACCTGGCAGCAGAGGAGAGAGGGGAAAGCAAAGATCAGCTGGGTGAAATGCTGTTTTCTCCATTCAATCCCTATATCAATGAACACCAACCCCCAAAGTAGAACAACGTGCAGATAAAAATTGTTTCGAAGATAATAATAGCAACATAGAGGGGGAAAAGGTGTCATGTGCAACATGATTACAACCAAAAGATATCCAGACGAAGATGAGAAAGCAATTAGCAGAATATTCAACACGGCAATGTTAGGATGAACGAGACATGGGTACCATTTTCCTTCCCCCAATTTTCCAAAATTGTTTTAAGGAAGAAAGAAGGAAGGAAGGGAGGAAGGACAGACAGACAGTTTTATAAACCAATGTTAGGTAAGTTGCTTTTTATTCACCTTAAAATAAAAGTCAAGTCTAGTTGTGTCAAGGGTATGAATTAGAGTGACTTACTAAATCACAAATGCTACCATTGTTAATGAAATTCAGAGACGACTAAAAATTTTAAAAAGAGAGGAAGGATAATGAACCTGTTGAGAAAAATATGGCATTGAATCCGACACTGAAACATCGTGGAGCAGACTGAGCTAGGACCTGAAGAAGAGACCCAGTTTGCTAAGCCTTGGCTAGGCAGCATCTGGGCCTGGGTCTGGTCCAAATCCTTGGACTGACAGTCTGAATCAGCAACACCAGTCACTGCAACGTGCCTGAGATGGCTCTTCTGGTCCCACTGCTTGAATGAGTGGATCCACAATCCCAGAATGAAGACCAAAACCTACAGTATTTCTCAACACCAGTTACACAAACGTAGGGGCAAGCTGAGCTGAGGCCTGGCACCTGACCCTCAGCCTCACTTCTGTAGCTGCATCCCTGGCTCAGGCACCAGTGGGGAACAGATGTGTACCCCCACATCTAGTCTCCCCGCTGGAAAGGGGCAAATGTGGCCCACGTGGGGCTAAGAGATCTGAGAGATGGAGAGAGAATCCCTGAACTCACCTATTCCTAAAGCCAACAACCTTCCTTCTTCCGGGTCATAAGAGCTAATAAATTCCTTTTAATGCTCAAGCCGAAAGGTTGAAATCTATCACTTGAAGCTGAAAATGTCCCAGCTAGTAGTTAGATGAACCCAGTAACGCAAATATAATTCATGAGGTTGGGCCCAGGAAAGCAGGAACATTAAAATACATTTTATGACTAATTGGGAAAACAAAAGCTTTCTGAGAAAATAAGATGATTCTGCAAAAGGCCAAAGACAATCTGCATCCCCACCAAAAACAGGGTGGGAGGGGTGCGGGAGACAAGCAGAAACTGCCTCTTCTTTATAAAAGAACCAATAGCCTGTTTTAGGAGAGACAAAAATGTTCTCATATTCGATTATGGTGATGGCGGCGCAACCCTGCAGATACATGAGAACAACGTGCCAGCCTCCAGCTTCAAGTGTGCTGCCAGGATTCGATGTAGGAAGGGGAAGAGGACGCCCTCTCTGCCTCTTCTCCAACGTGCACCCAGGCAATCCCTCCCCACTCATTTCCTTTCCGCGCACACAGACGCCGCTCCTGCACAGTGAAAATGCCATCTGCAGATGCCTTTGATTAGGGCCGGCCACATTTCCCATCATTATGCAGCACTTTGTAAGCTGCAGTTAATTCCTGCCTATTATCCAAGTGCAAGATCAATCTGCTTCATTTCAGGCAGCCTGGCAGCTGCAGAGGAAGAACCGCGCTGCCCTTCCGAGGAGGTTCCTTTGACATATAACCCCTGCTGCTACAAGGACTCGACTCCTCAAGGGCTAATCAATTTCAATCGAGAGCAAGGCGACTTCCTTCTTCCTCTGTGAGCCTGTACCTTCAAAACCTGTCATGAGAAGATAAAGGGAAGGGCAGATACCAAGACTAGTTTCTTTTTGGGGGGTGGGGGGAGCGGGGGTGGGGGGAGGATGAAGAAATCAAATGAGAGCAGACCAAGTGCTTACACCAAGCCCTGCGCTGCTATCAGCATCACCATCACCTTGTTAATCTTCACGGATGTGGGAACCTTGACCCTTAAACCACCTGGCCGCCAGAGCTCAGCGACCTCCAGCTACTGAACTATTCTGCATTCGCCTGTTCTCCAAAGAGTCCCTTGACCTCTCTAGGAGGGGGCACTTCCCTATTTTAAATAGCTCCCATTGTGGTTTTCCTTTAACTATAAACAGAGATAAGAAAACACTAACAGTACTTGCCACAGTGAAATGGGGCATTACACTGCCAAGTGCCATACTTATTCAACGAACTACTGTAATAACGTATTTAGTGAACTTTTTAACTCTCATTACAAACAACTCCATTTTTATTGAGTATTCAGTGATACTTTCAAAATATATTTCTTTCCTCTAGTAATAATGAGAGGGAAGTCCTATACCCCCCACGCTAGAAAGACTGCCACATTCTGGCAGCAACTTCAGAATTAATCCCTTTAAATTCAAGAAAAGGTAAATCCCCCGCAGGGGAATCTTTAAAATGTTAGCTCCTAAATGTTTCCTCCCTTAAAAAAGAAAAATCATGAGCACCAGCTCAGGGGGTCAAGACATCTGGGACACTGATACCCAATTTGGCATCTCTCAGTGGTAACCAGGGGCAGCTTTCAAAAGAAAATATGGACCCCAGGACTCAGCTAGTTCTCTGGGCATAGAGACTGGAAGTCTGGATTTGGGGCACAGCTCCCCTGAGGAATTCCACTGTCCCTGCTCCCACGGAAAAGCAGGAGGAGTGTGCGCATTTGGGAGCCACAGGCCCATTTATCCATCTATCTGCCACTCATTCTGGGACCCTTTCAGTGATGCCTCTGTTTCTAATGCAACTCATTTCCCTACAAAAGTCTTCCGTCTCAGGGAGAGCCAGGTTGCAGGAAACAAGCTAGCTATTTTAAGCAGAAAGGGGGTGTTTATACAGGGAATTTGGTACTTACGTGATTGTTGAAAGGGTCAAGGAAGCAGGCTGCAAGCAGGGCTCCCAGGAAGGACTCCCAAACAACAGGAAACTGGCCCCCAAGGGTGCTGGTGCCTCTGGCACCTGGGGAAGGTGGAGCACCTCAGGGAGCTATCCTGGAACCACTGAGTCAGGAATATCCTGCCAGCTGTGACCCCAGGACCTGGGAGCGGCATCTGCCACCATTTTGGTCCTAAACCGATGTGCACTAAGTCAAACCATGGGAAGAATCGCTCACTTTCTGCTGCACTCCAGAGGCTGAACTGAATGGTAATCGCACGTGTTTCTGGTGCTACTGTACTGACCAGTAGTCACCAGAACTGAGTCCAGCATGCCAGCCTGCCCCGAACAGAGGACCCCAACAGTAAAACAGACTAGTACATCACTCACTTTCAAGCAGTTTCTAACTTTCCCAAGTCTCTCACCTGCCTGGCTTCCTCTGCCCTTTTTCTCTCCACAGTCCCTTCCTGTAGGGACAGCTGCTAATCCAAATCCCAGTAGGGTGTCTAGTGACACCTTCTGAACTTCTTCTTCTCCCATTCCCCTTGCAATGCAGCCTGTCTAGTGTTTGTTTGTTTTAGGCTCCTGATTTTTATCATCCAATAAACTGGCTGTTTGCCCCCAAATCTTGTCATTCACCAAGTTAATGACACTTAAACTAAACAGATAGTAATACAAAATATACTACCACCACCTTCACTGGAAAATTCTAATCATCACATTAGCAAGATCTGCCCAAAAGCAACCAGCATTTGTGACACAGCATTTTCTGGACCAGATGTCCAACACAGCATTAGATGCTATGAATGCACAAAAGCCTCTGACAAGCAGCAGAGACCTAAGAAAAAAGAAGGGTAGAAACAGTAAGAATTTTAAATGCTGCAAATCGAATATTTGACACCAATATGAACTATAAGCTACTCAAATTTGAAAGGATAGCTGTCCTTTTTTTTTTTTAAAGCATGCACGAGTCTTGTACAGGAACATATGGTGACGTCTTGTGTAACAGCCCACAGGGCCCATTTTTGCAATCAGATCTTACTTAATACAATACACTGTGTGACTTCAAAACACAGGCATATGTCAAATATGGAAAATCTCCCACCGTCACCTGGACAGGGTGGGGAGTGAAGGGAGATCTTTAAAGCAAACAAAGCCACTTCCGACACAGTGAGTCAGGCCCGAGGATACACCACAGGTGTGATCAAAAAGAGGTACATGGGCACTTGATTTCTGAATTTATTTTCTCCTGTGAATAAACTACTTTTCCTTCTAGATTTAACTTGGTGTCGTATTTGTGCTCGCATTAGGGTCCCCACCCCCACCCTGAGGATTCAGCTTTCTCTTCTCTTGGGTTTTTCACCTTTTGCAACCCACTCCCTCCAAAGCAGCACCATCTGTTTCTAAATAAGGTGTCCACATAGGCTTCTTAATTTACATATTTACTTTTAGATGGAAGAGGCACCCACAAAAGCTTGCTAATTTGTTTTAAGTGGAAACTTTTTACTTTCTTTTGTAAAAGGACTCCACCTTGCCTACCACCCTTTAGAATCATGCTGTGTGAAATTACCTAAAATAGAAAATTCAAAATAATCAATCATTTCTTTTACTACTGCAATTACAACCAAGTCTATGTGGAACAGAATATTTCCGTCTTCTGGAGATGAAAGTCAAACGTTCACAGACACCAGATGAAGTGTCATTTCCCATAAACCTTGAGATTACATTAATCACAAGATATCCTGGCAATCACCAACGATCCTGGGACAGAGGAGACCACCAGGGGACTTGGGAGCCCTCTGGGTGGCGATGGAAGGACCTTCTTCATCTCATAGGACCTCCCCTCCTTACCCAGAGGATGGAGCCCTCCCAGATCAGACTAAATTCATACCCAGTTGCCCTGGGTACAGAAAGGGAGCGAAACTGCAAGGCCCGGCATGACCTACACCTTATCAGGTAAGCACGCACTGGCTGGATATTTCTCTTGAGTTTCAAAGTCTACCCTATCTCTCTCCCACACTCTCCAAGGGAGGGGCTGGCTCCCCAACCCCAGCCAAATCCCTTGCTCCCCATACTATTTCTTAGTGTAGGAAACTCTACAACTGAGGTATACCTTAGAACCGCTTTGCTTGATACAGCAACTTTGATAAAAACCCATTATGAGACAGGCCTGGGAAGGGAACCTACAAGAGACAAGACCAGGGTTTTCAGGGAAGCAGGAAGAACACAGGAGAAAATGGAAGGGAGAAAGTTATCTCCTCCATAAGTTCTAAAGTAATCCTTTTTCTCTTCCACTTGCTTTTAAACTGACACTTGTTCTCACCTTGTTTTTAATTATTTTGTTGCTTTGAAACCTAGAGGTTTTCCCCTAAATTTCCACAGGTGAATGTGTTTATGTGCATTTCAGCGACCAGACTGTACACTCTATTTTAAAACCAGTCCTCTTCTTTCAGTATGTTAAAACGTACCACAATTTTCCCCAGTCACTGGAAAAGAATACAGTAAATATAAAACTTATGTTTTTCGACCCACACAAATCTATCAACACCAACTGCTAGGAGCTCAAACACAGCCTTACTCTGTTCTGTTTTCATATACTGGGGTTCTCCCTATCAATAAATTTCCATTTTTACAACTCGATAACCCACTCTTTGAAGAGGCAAGCTGTAACCTGTTTTATATCATCTGATATAAATCTAGAAGTAAGCCAAGGCTACACTATTTCACCACACCTACCCACCCTGCTCTCCATTTCAGAGACTAGAGAACTCGGTGAGTGACGGCTCCAGCAGTGTCTTTTGTCATGCCAAGGAAACGGGGCCCAGACCAAGGGGGGAAAGCAGCTGCTTATGTTAATGGTATGGCTCGATAGTGCTCTAAAAACACACAGGACAAAAAAAAAATCAAAGGAGCCTCTAAAAAGATGGAAGCCAAAAGATGAAACTGAAGGGAAACGAATTCGAGGTGATCCACGAAGGCAGGAAAAACGAGCATGCGCACAGTGGACGGACGCCGTCAAATGCGCGGGCAGGGTGCCCTTGTGCACACTCAGCGTCGTGAAGCTCACAGCACTATCCGAACAGGGCGGTCTTGGAAAAGGGGCCGTCCAGTGAGGTCTCGTGCACAGGGACCCTCCCCCTCTCCCTCCCTAGCATGTTCCTAGAAACATAACACACGCAAAGCCAATCCTGTTTTCCCACGGCAACTACTTTGAAGTGGAAAGGTTACATCCTGGCCAAAAGCACCAAATAAATCACAGCAACGACAATGTTGCACAGAATCTACGACACCGCTACCAACCCTCTAAATAATTTAGAGTGATAAAATCAAGCCATAACATTGCGATTGGATGTAAAATGTGACCTTATAGACCACAGGGTCTAAAGCTCATCTCCAGGCCAGGAAACCCAGAGAATGACTCACCCAAGGTCAGGGATCTAGTTAGAAGCCAATAGAGAAACAGATCCAGGCCTCCTACCAAACAGTCCACGACCTACTAGACGAAAGTCCCTTAAAACAGACCAAAAAAAAAAAAAAAGGCATACTCTATTATTATAGAAGCTGCCTCCAAAATAAGACATACAAAAAACAAACTTAAAACATCCATATTAACACATTTTACCTGCAAACAGGGTCAGCCATTAAAAATTCTATATGGGTGCTTGTTCTCAGCCACCATTTTTCTTTTGGGCCTTTTAAAAATTTACAAAGCACTGTGGGAGAAGACTTGGACAGCCTCCTCCCTGGCCACCAGGCCCTGCGTGTGACCGAGGCAGGTGCACCTGGGCCCTTGCCAGGTCCATGAGCACTAGAAAGGAGTCCTCAGGGTGCAAAGCTTTCAGAAGGGCCATCTAGTGCAGCCAGGGGCCAAACTCCCCGCCAACTTTTTGCAGGAGAGAAGGCAAAAGTCAAACAGAAGTAGCAGGTGGGAGACAGAAAGACAGCCTGGCATACCCACGGTGAGATGTGCTACTAAAACAGTCTCACGACGGGACGGGATGGGATGATGACTTCCACCCTCTTTGTTCTTCCATGAATGACCTAATCTGGCTGCAACTGACATGAATTTTGGAAGGAGGAATGCAAGGACAAAACTGTGTCATGAGCGAAGGGCAGGGCTGATCCTCAGCTAGAAGGGACTCCCCCTCCACTGTCTGTCTACGGCCTCTTCTGAGTGGGTGGGTCCTTGGGTATCACCCCGAGCATGGCCTGGAAAACAATAAAACGTTCCATAGAATCCATAAGGCCTGACTGCAGGGAGGAGGGTGAAAGCTCCTTTTCTGGGTGTGGCCCTGATCTGGGCTTAAATTTTCATTCTCTTGGAATACTAGCTCGCTGCAGACCTTTTCCCACAATCCTTTGGGTAACAGTGTGTTCGTTCTTAGCCACTAGGAAACCTGGGGCTAATTTACAGAAGTAGCCACCCCCTCTGTGACAGCTCTCCTCCACACACCCTTCAAAACCGTTAGCCGACCACCCCCGCAAACTTCAGTCTTCGCGTCTCTGAACTTTAATTCCTCTTCCTCAAAGACTTCCTCTTCTTTTTACCTCACGTCTTACCTTCAGACTTGCATCAGGTTTGGTTTCCTGCTACACAAGGCTGGGCTGTTTCCCTTCAAATTTTTAGGGGGTTTTTTTGTTTGTTATGTTTCTCTCCCCTGTTCATTTCATTCCTGAGACCACTGTCCCCTTCTCTAGCTTTAGGCAAACTGCCCAACTTCATGTCTTCTAGAAGGAATTTCATTCAACAGACAGCAACGGAGACCAACAGGGGAAATTCCTCAGTGTCACCAGCACTTCTAGTTAAAAAGCAACCTAATTCCGACAGTTTTAATAAACATGGTTTGCCAGTGCCTGACATAATATTTGGGATTGATATTCTGAGGAAACTCTATTTCTGGTCTTACTTTGACATAAATGCTAAAGACACAACAAATGCTAAGGACAAAAAAAAAAAAAACAGGTAATCCTACAGCCACATGGTCTTTAGCCTTTGGTTTTTTGTTGTTGTTGTTTTTTTGACCAAAGAAAACACAGAGCCATAGAAATATTACAGGATGGTTAAATGAACAAACGAAGCCGCGAAAGCCTACTCAATCCTGAGTCCCGTACAGGCTGACCAGCAAGCCCCAGAGGGGCTCCGGGAAAGCCCAGGAGCTCTGCAGCCCTGGCGGAGGCCGCGGGGGATTTCCTGCGCCCCAACTCACGGAAGGCACTTCAAGGCAGGGCCTCAGGCAAACCCAGTGTGGAAAGCGGTCTGTGGAGTGGGAGGGTGGGGAGGGTGGGGAGGGTGGGGCAGTGGGGGTGGGGAGGGCAGGTAAGAACAGAGGGACAGAGGCGGACAGGAGAACTGGGGGCAGAGTCCAAGTGGGCATGGCCCAGAATGGGGCCCAGGAACAGCTACTTTCTGGGCAGGCGCTCCATTCCCTCAGGGAAACATTTATTAAAGAATATTTACAGCTAAAGCACCCAGCTAAATGCTGGGGATGCAACATTTCAAAGTAACATGAGGATCTTTCTCTGAAAGAACTCCATCTCCCTGGGTGGACACAAACCAGAGACTAGAGAATCAGGCAGACAGAGCCCGGAATGTTCTGGCAGAAGGAACAGGGTGACTGGGGGAGGGGGCGGCTTCCCGGAAGCTTCTCCCCACTGTGCTGAGTCTCAGGGACCAGAGATACCTTCACTTCCACCTGGTCCCCTCCTCCCCCAGGTGCTCAGCCCAAAGATCCCCTCCCATCCCACCCACCTTGGAAAGAGAGGGACTATCCTTGTGAGGTCGCCCAATGTGGGCACATCATGAAAGCCAGGACACCTATTTACGACAAACTTATGAACTTAGAAAGTTGAAATTAAAGGGCACAAAACAGGAACTCAAAACCCACAAGCTCGAGCTTCAAAGGTGAGAATGTCCCGTTTCATAAAAGGTGGTTGAGGGTTCCCACTTCACTGTTCCACATTCTCCCCCACTCCTCCACCACAGGCCCACACGCACTCACGCTTCTCTCTCACCGTCTTCAAAACCGATGCTCCGGCCTCCCTCGCACTCAAAGAGAAGGCCAACGGCCCCAGGACACGGTGGGGGGGGGCCGGTTTACTCCAGGCCAGTCCGCTTTAAGAAGACCCAGCCCCAGTAGAGGCACACACAATGGAAGAGCAAGAATTATGTTGGATCAGAGACTCATGGGATGTTTTCATTCTTCTCTATATGGTTGAAAGGCTTAAATGAACATGCATGTCTTCTGTAATAGGACCGAGAAACAAAACAAAGAACAACAACAAAGCAAAAGCACCCGTGCTGCCACGTGGGTGAACCCTGCAGACACAATGCTAAGTGTCAGGAGCCAGCCCCCAAAGCACACGGCTGTGTGGTTCCACTTCTGTGAGGGACCCAGAGCGGGCGAACTCACAGGGACAGAGAGCAGGACGGTGGTCGCCGGGGGCCGGGGGTGGGGGTACTTGTTTAAAAAGCACCGTTGCCGTTTCACGGATGAAGAGTTCTGTGGATAGACGGCAACAGTGGCCACACAACAACGCGACTATACTCAATGCCTCTGTCTTATACACTCACAATTCATTAAAATGGAGAATTTTATATTATACATATTTTATCACAATTAAAATGAGTAAAGTTTTTGTCCTGCTGGTTAGAGCATCATCCCAACACACCAAGGTTGCAGGTTCCATCCCCAGTCAGGGAACATACAAGAATCAACCAATGAATGCATGAATAAGTGGAATAACAAATCTCTCTCTCTCTCAAATCAATAAGTAAAAATTGTTTTAAATGAATAAATTTTTAAAAAACAGTCTTCAGGAATTTATTGTGTCTAAACTAGGGCCCATCTGTATTTAACAACACTTGAGTAATGCACAACGGTTCTGGCATCTACAATGGGGACTATCCAATTCCGAACTAAACACCACGGGTGGGCAGGTGGACTGAGCGAGTCCTGCCCAGGAGGCCGGGGCCCAGAATTTTCCCTTCAGAAATAGCTGCTGTCTTCCCTCCCGAGGATATTAGAACCATGATGCTCAGCACGGCCGCCACCACCATGAACTGGTCCCTAACACATTCAGCCGAGACTCATCAACTCCATCCTCACGACCACCACCACCTTGAAGAGTGGGCATCACCCGCATTCTAGATGTGAAAGAAAGCCCAATTTACACAGATGACAGTGGCTCAAGACTGTGCACCACCACCCCGTAGGCAGTGCTGCTCCCCACTGTGGACTCTTCCCGCCCAAGGTCACACCCACAAAGGGCTGGCTTCCCAGGGTGAATTAACGTCAACTCACTTCAGCCACTGGTTCCTTCAGCACATACACACCTGGGACACCTGGTCTGTGACTTCAGGGTACTGTTTTCACTTCTTAAATGTATTTATTTACTGATTTGAGAGAGAGTAGGGGAAGGGGGAAGGGAGAGAGAGAGACAGACAGACATACAGACATCAATTTATTGTTCCACTTATTTATGCATTCACTATTTGATTCCTGTATGTGCCCTGACCAGGGATTAAACTCACAGCCTTGGTGTATCAAGACAATGCTCTAACCAAGTGAGCTACCTGGCCAGGGCTCGGGACACTGTTTTCAGTGCTGGATCCAAAGACCTCAACTGAAAAAGCAGAAGCCACCACCCGTCCCCATGAAAGGTCCCCCCGTGCTTCTCATGAACTAACTCCAAAGCAAAAATACTGTAAGTGGTGCTCCCGCTGTTTACACTGAATGATTACTCCAGCTCCGTCATGAAGCCCTGGCACCTCACTCACCTGCACGGTGCAGGGAAAGCGGCTCCCCTCTAAACCTGCCCAGTCATTAGGGAAAGGAGAGGGGCCGTGTGGGCTGGCCTTTCCTGATCTCCTGTCATGACTTCTCCAACTTCCCCCCCGAAATTCCCCTGACAAGAGAATTCACCTCTCAGGGATCCAAGGCCTTCCCAATTTCCTACCTAAAGTGTGAAAAATAGTTAAAGGATAGTTGTCTGTTGTTTTTAAGATGGATGCAAACTGAGCATTTTTCTTTTAGGTTTATTTTACTATGAAAATCTTCCTTCCAAAGTCTTAAGCAAAATTGGCACCAAGAAACATGGGACATGGACATGCAAAGCCTCCAGAAACCTTCCACCCGCAAAGTTCACTCAAATGAGGAAGCAGAGGAAGCAGGTCTGGTTGTCCCAAAAGGCAGAGGTCCTCAGCGCCGGCCCCCCCCGAATTCCTGGCAAGATCTTCCAGGAGCAAATGACTGCTTGGCATTTATGCACCGGGCTTTACCCTGGTGGTTTTGTTTTCAAGTGAATAAATGTGTAAACTCCCTGTGCTCAAGGAGGTCACACTTCCCTATCCGTCTACAACACTGATTCCCGTTTCTTACACGTGACACACACGCGGTAGAGCAGGTTCTTCAAAAAGCCCCCGTGTGAAAGTACGTGTGGAGGAGCCGCCGGGCCACCTCTCTGCAGACTCCCAGTGACCTTCTGCCTCCAAGCCTGATGGGGACAGCGGGAATCCGTCCCCCTGCCTGTGGGGGCCATGTTTTCTTTGTCCCCGCCACCGAATTAGGCCAAATTATATACGTACTAAATGCACGTATTTGCTTTACAATTACATTTGCCTGTTGTTTCCTTCCTAGGTAAACCCAAGTATTAAAGTTGAAAACTGCTCATTCTGCCCTGGCCTGGCAGCTAAGTTGATTGGAGTCTCATCCCGCACACCAAAAGGTTGTGGGTTCGAACCCCCGTCCGGGCACATATGGTGCGGGCGGGGGAGGGGTGGACTGATTAATGTTTCTCTCTAACATCAATGTTTCTCTCCCTCTCTCTCTAAAAAAATCAATAAACATATCCTCTGGTGAGGACTTTTAACAAATAAAGTAGCTCATTCTCCATAGTCTATATGTGTCACTAATACAGTCAGACAGGCAGCCATGTTTAAACTCCTTCCATAACAACTTCAAATCTCTCCATACTTTTATCCCAGTTTTGCTTCTTCTAAGGTGTCCACGTCACTGGATGTCAGAGTAAAACTTCACCATCCCTGTAGCAAGAATAAAAAGTGGAAGCCCTAAGCCCTGGCTGGTGTGGCTCAGTGGTTGAGCACCGGCCTGAGAATCAAAGGATCGCTGGTTCAATTCCCAGTCGGGGCACATGCCTGGGTTAACGGCCGGGTCTCCACTGGTGGGCATGCAGGAGGCAGGCACACACTGATGTTTCTCTCCCTCTCTTTCTCCCTCCATTCCCCTCTCTGAAAAATAAATAAATAAATTCCTTAAAAAAACAAGTGGGAGCCCTGGTCACAACAGTTCCCGTGACTTCCAGCACCATGACATATAACAAACCAGCTTCGCCCAGGCTGACAATGCAAACAAGAGTGAAGTGGCTACCCTGTCATCAGCATCATAACGAAAGGACAGTGCATGAAATGACGTTATTCGAGGACCTGCTGTACAAAGTCTTCGGCTTCAAAACTACTTGTGCTAGGCCACGAAATAACTTTCTATCACGGCTTTTGTCACTTCAGCAACTTTCACTGAAAGCTTGGCCCCAAGCAAGCAACTGCAAAAGACAATATTTACACATGACATCAGGCAGCTGCTGTTGAAATCCCAGAGGACTTTTTCTCCCAAATCTCTGGGCCAAGAACACAAGGTGCCCCACACAGGTGCCACGTCCCTCCAGCTCACGTGCTGCCCGCTCACGGCTGCTGCTCACTTTTCCTAAGGCTGCTTTGCTTGGTTACGTCACCAATTTGACGAGGCCTTGACACACAGAATTTTCCTCCCCGACCTCAGGAAATGTAAGAAAGGTGTTCAGAAGTTTAAAACGCCGCAAGTAGACCACAGGTTCAAGGCTCTCGATGTCTGTGTGGCCACAGCCAGGCCCGGGGGTGGCCGCCCCATCGGCAAACAGCCCGGGGTGTCGCGTGCAGTCATAAATTCCAGCGAGAAGCTGAACGCTCGCACTGATCCACCCGAGGGCTGCTGCAGATAGTGTCTGAGCAGCAAAGGAGGCTATCGATTTTTACCGAAAACCTGTGCCAGCACGTGCCGAAGACTGTCTTTGTTTTTTTGAAACGGTTACTCATGACTTTACTCAGTGGTAAATTTCTCATGAACTCACCGAATTTTCCCTTTCCATGGGGTGGAGGAGAGTCCCACTGTCTCCCCACCCTGCAACATCACACACCTTGCATTGGTTGGTTACGTACCTTTCCTCTCAAGGAAAAGCTACGGCTGAGACAAAAATGAATTTCTTCACTATGTTTTTAAGCTTTTCTACAGCCCATTAACAATTTCTCAGCTACTGACATCTGCTTCTTCCTTTCACAGACCTCACTCCACAGCGGGCTCAGCCTCTTATGGTTCTATTTTCTCTTTGCACTGGCTCTTGAAGTCCGGCATCACCCCGGGCTGCCACAGCTTTGTGTTACACCCAAACACTGTCTTTTGAAATACTCAGCAGCATCTTAGATACTACCCCAAGGTGCTCGGAAACGAGCAGACGTTTTTATGCTCAAGTGGTCAGTCCTGCAGTAACAAGGCACAGCACGCTCTAGGGGACCTGTGGGAACTCGACACCTGCCGACCGACCTCGGTTCCCCACACGAACCCGGCTGTCGGACAAAGCCCCTCGTGTTCCCCCCTATTCTCCGGTCTGAGCTCTCACTAAAAACAAGTTAGAAACATTCTGTTCCACCAAAAGTGTATTGGATGGTTTTTTTCCACCCTATTATTAAACAGAGAATTAAAGTAACATAGGCAATAGGGAAAACTGGTAAACAAATCACCTTGAAACCCCATCACTCAAGTTGGGCAAATTCTCAAGACAGAGAAGATAGGATTCCAGAAGACCCCCTGCTCAGTGCAGAGGCTCGAAAAGACGAGAGCCCCACGGTGAGTCAGCCCAGAGGCTCTCTGGGCACCGAGCAATTTGACTGGGTTATCACAGAAAATCAGGATTGTAGCTAAATGGGCTTTCGACTTCCGGTTAAAAGGTGTGGGAACCAGGATCTCATAAACACACACACTGCACACACAATGTATCTTACGTGCTAAAAACCTTCCAAGAGCATTTCTTTCACTGCTACCACATTTTTCATGAGCCTACGTGGAACCAAGCCTCAGAGGAACAAAAGGCTCCTTGCCTAAATGCTAAAAAAGCAGCACACTGCGCGAGTTCCACTCAATTCCACTTTTGTTGAACACCTAGTATGTCCCAGGCCAGAGCAGATCCAGCTATCTCGGGGCTGAAACCTATTGTGAGGGCAATGGGGTGTATAAGGGGGGAAATACATAATATATCTTGCTTTCAGAGATTTAATAGAAAACATAACTGTGTGAACACACTTCTAGAATCCCTCCCAGGCTTCGGAAGGGCCCTGTGCAAGTGAGAGGGAGACTGCTTTTGAGCCTGTGCAGGTGGGGGTGGGGTGGGAAAGGCTCCCCAGCTCAAGCATGTCCCTCCAGGGAGAGATCCACCTGGAGGAGGTGCAGGAGGAAGTCTCCAGGCTCGGGAAGCTAGTCCAATGGTGGGAAACAAAGAAGAGACTTCAGCCAACTTCGTTAGTAAATGAATGCATGTGAAAAGAGGTATACTTGAATTAACAAAGGCTGGACTTTTTTCCAGGCAGACCTCAGATCAAGTTTAAAAACCGAGTTACTGTTCATTTCAGTGTTATTTACAATAGCCGTGCTATGGAAGCAGCCCAAGTGCCTGCCCGTCAGTAGATGAGTGGATAAAAATGCAGTGGTACACTTACACAACGGAATACTACTCTCAGCTGTAAAGAAAATCTTACCCTTTGCAACAGTGTGGATGAACCTGGAGAGCATTAGGCTAAGTGAAATCAGCCAGTCAGAGAAAGACAAATACCATATGATTTCACTCTTACGTGGAATCTAATGAACAAAATAATCCAAAAAACAAAATAGAAACAGACTCAAGGATAGCAACCAGACTGACAGCTGTCAGAGGGGAGGGGTGGAAGGGCTAGGTGAAAAATATCAGGGCATTAAGACAAAAAAAACCTTATAGACACAAACAGCATGGTGACTGGCAGGGCAAGGGGGTGAGGGGTGGTAGGAGAGGGTAGAGGGGGGATAAATGGTGATGGAAGGAGATGACTTGAGGTAATGAACACACACTGTAATATACGGATGATGTATTATTATAGAATTGTACACCTGAAACCTATCATTGTATTAACAAATGCCACCCAATAAAATCAGTGAGTAAATAAAAAAATAAAAGTATATAATTAATTATATTAAAGCCAAAAAAATCAAGCTACACTAACTCAAAAAGATACCTGCACCCCCACGTTCGTGGCAGAATTATTTGCAACAGCCAAGACACGGAAACAACCTAAATGTTCATCAACAGACCGATGGATAAAGGAGTCGTTATACATGCACACAATGGATTATTATTCAACCACTAAAAGTGGGGAAATCCTGCCACTTGCAACAATGTGGACAGTCCTTGTGGGCATTTATGCTAAGTAAAGTGAGTCGGAGAAAGACAAACACCGTATAATCTCACTTACGTGTGGAATGCAGCACAAAGAAACCAACCAAACTCACAGAAAAAGAGATCTTGCTGTTACCCGAGGTCGAGGCCGGGGGTAGGGAGAACCAGAGGAATGTTTTGTTGAACACACATACTAGGTGTTCAACAAAAGTGGAATTGAGTGGAACTCGCGCAGTGTGCTGCTTTTTTAGCATTTAGGCAAGGAGCCTTTTGTTCCTCTGAGGCTTGGTTCCACGTAGGCTCATGAAAAATGTGGTAGCAGTGAAAGAAATGCTCTTGGAAGGTTAATCGAAAGTGCAAACTTCCAGTTACAAGACAGACAAGCACTCGCGACCTCAAATACTGTGTCACATACGGGAGGGTTTTTAAGAGAGAGATCCTAAAAGTGCTCCTCACAAGAAAAAATGATTTTCTTCTTTTGCTTTATTTTTATTATATCTATATGAGATGATGAATGCTAACTAACCTTATTACAGTAATCATTTCAGGACATATGTACTCAAACTATTATACTGTACACCTTGAACTTATATAGGGATGTGTATCAATTACATCTAAATTAAACTGGAAAAAAGAATAATCAAGTTATAAAACAGTATATGTCAAAAATCCCATTTAAAAATAGCAAAAATATTATATGCTATTAATAGAAAAAAAGTCCTGGCACAATACATTAAAACCTTATCGTACACAACTCAACAATAAAGATGCAATTAGTTCAATTTAAAATCAGGCAAAAGATTGACTAAACACTTCTTCAAAGAATATATACAAATGGCCAATAAGCACATAAAAAGACTAGAGCAAGGCAAACGCAAACCGCAACAAGGTACCACTTCATACCCACAAGCAGGGCTACAAGCAAAGGGCTGACTAATAAGTGCTGGTGATGATGTAGGAACACTGGAGTCCTCGCACATCACCGGTGAGTATAAAACGTAGACACTTTAGACAGCAGTCAGCAGTTTCCCACAGTGCAACACACAGAGTTACCACGTGAACCAGCAATTTCACTCTTAAATATACACCCGAGAGAACTGAAAACAGGTCCACACAGAACCCTCTACACCAGTGTTCACAGCAGCATGTAGCCCTAAACAGGAAGCACCCAAACGTACATCAATTGGCAGACGGGCGGACAAAGTGTGGAATGGCCATACAACGGCACGTTTTTGGTGATGCAAACGAATGAAGTGCTGGTGTAGGCTACCACGTGGGCAAACCTTAAACCATCATGCTCAACAAGGGAAGCCAGCCACAAAAGACTGCACGTTGTATGACTGTTTACACAAAATGTCCAGAGCAGGCAAATCCAGAGAGAGAGAAAGTGGAGCCGAGGTCGCCGGGGGCTGAACAGGGCGCCTGGGACGGGATGCTGATGGGTGTGAGGTTTCCTTTGGAGGTGATGAAAATGTGCTAAAATTAGATAGTGGCAAAGGTTGTACAGCTGCTAGCATGCTAAATACCGACAAATTATACATTTTCACAGGGTGCATTTATGTGGATTTGTGTGACTTTTAGCTCAATAAAGCTGCTATTTAAAATAATAATAGCAGTTATGCCACCTGATGGGATCAGTGAGAATACTGTGTCACTCCTGGGGTATTCCTGCCACCGATGCATAACCTGCACCTCATCAAGCACCAAACCCAAACAGAGGGACATTCTACAGAGTAACTGTCCCCACCTTTTCAAAATGTCAAAGCTGAGGACAAAGAAAAACTCCGGCTGAGCCGGATGAAGGAAGGCTACCAAGACGTGACAACTGAAACGCGACAGGTGATCTTGGGTTGGACCCTGGATGTGAAAAATTCTTACTGCAGGGGACAAGCAGGAGGACAGTGGGTGACACCAAGTCGGAGGGTCAGATAACACAAACAACGAATTAATTAGTTAATAAAAATACAACAGTTATCTCTGTACCTATAGTGGCTTTAATTTTCTCCCTTGCTTTTTATAGTATTTTCTAAGAAAAAACATTTAACGAGAGGCATTAATTACACTTATCAACTGGGCAAGCTTTATAAAATGGGGGTAGTAATGGGACCCATCATAACAGTACCTAGTGCATAGTTTTATTCGAAGGATTAAATGAGATTCCATTTGCACAGGGCTTTAAAGTGCATCTAGCAAAAAGCAAGCACTCAAAAATTAGCTGTTATGGTTATAAGCTTTAAAATAAACAAAACCATTTCCATTTCGAAAACGGAAACATGACCTCCTGCTTACATCACTACACATTCTTGACTCGCTTGTCATCTTTTAAGAAGCAATTCTCATCTCAGCTGGGACGAATGCCAAGTGCAAAGCAACTGAGATGCAAGCGTCAACGTGACAAATAATGAACTGGCCTCTGGTCCAGCCGTGGAGCACTGGCTATCGTGTGGGTCCCCCACCACGTGCCTTAGGTGCCCTCTGCCATTAAGCCTTCTCAGCAGCGCTCTGGGGTACGCACCGTTAGTCTCATGTTACAGAGGAGGAAACCAAAGTTCGCACATATTTATTTGGCCAAGGTTGTCCAGGGCAAGGGGCTGAGCCAGGACTCAAACCCAGGCTTAAATCAAACCCAGGCTTAAGTTTCCAAAGCTTGTGCTGCGCCACATCCAAGGAAAAACTGGTACCTGGAAAAAAAAGCCGCTCAAAGGAATCCACTTAACATCCACAATAGTGAGAGAGAAAAAAAGAGAACGTTATCTGAGACTTGACATCTTAAAACATAAAACTGACTTATAAAAATAAGTGTTTCACATTTAATCAAGTTTGTTATAATCCTAACCATGCCCTGAGTCTCTGTGGGAACAAAGAATGAGTCAGGAGTTGAGAATTTTGAACTTGATTGTTGACAAATACTAGCATGACAGGACGTAGAGGGGATCCCAGAAAGGTAATTTTTGCTAAATTATAGAAGGGCCCTATTCATTTGCACAAGGGCATCTCTTAGTACTTTGACATTTGAACTGCCCTCTTTTGAAACATCAAATACATCATCTTTGTCAGTTTTCTCTCTTTCAATGGCCACCACAAAGACACAGCCTCGATGGGAAAGGGTGGAACAGAAGCCAGTATGAAGCAGAAGACGTGTGAATGAAGGCCAAGTTGACAGTGCTATATGGATTCGTGCCTATTTGTCTGTTACGACGACTCCTGCATTCCTATGAAACCTTGGTCCTGGAACTCAGAGAATGAATAAGAGAACAAGAACGCGAATACTGTTTCCCTAATACCCAAACTGCCCATGAAATGGGAACAGCGACCTGAATGCCTGCTCTCCTGATTCAGTCTTCAGGTTACTCGTGAGATGATTCTCCCTTCCAAACTGGCTGCCCCACAATGATGGAGCAGCACCCGGTCCTACCCGGCAGGGACCTGGAGCCAGCAGAGGTAAGCTGTTCCCAGTTGGGTCTCACAGTTCTCTCCAGTAAATGTGCTCTGGGAAAGGCACCAAGAAGGCACGAATACCACCCCCTTCCCCACTCAGGCTACCATGACGGTCTGCAAAGTCTCTGTGAATTCAAACGGCTCGCCGGCAACCGCGCCCGAATGAGACCACAGAATACCTGGACTCCGTCTCCTTCCTCGGGCTTTCCCCTTCTCTCCACGCGCCTTCCTAACGGCAACCAGCAGACGAAAAGTGAAAATTCGCAAAAGATGAAGGCATACCTGAGCATGACAAACTGTCGCGTTAAAACCCTGCTGCCGTCTACTGAGAACACGGACATCCCGCATAACCAAAACAACATGGCGAAAAAGAAGAGATTCTTGAGTGGAAGGAAGGCGGAGGACACAGAGTCGTCAGCAATGACACTGACCAAGGCTCAGAGGAGAAGGGTGGGCCTGGAAACGTTAAGTGATCTTGCAAGCAAGAGTGTGCGTTTCTTGACGCCATATTAAAGGTTGGCAACTATCCCCTGGGTTGTTTAAATATTGCTGAGAGGTTTCACAATATCCAGTCATATCATCGTTCCAGGTATTTTAACCAATAAAAATAAATGAAAGCCCCTGTGCCCCCCATCATGCTTGCCCCCATGATATAGGCCTTACTGCCTAGGGTTCTTTACATTTTTACTCGCAAAATCCCAAAAAAGATCTGGGAGGAAAGAAAGATGATGTACTCCACACATTTTTAAGTTAACATTCAAATTTTCACATTGTAATTTAAATGGTTGCAAAAAATGTAATTTCTGGCATATTGTAACATTAAGTTTTAAATAAAACCATTACATCACTTTTAAATGTAGCTATTCTGGTCTAAATTCCATCACCATTTCCCACATACCAACATCCATTTTAAAAAAATGAATAAACTCCTTAAGAGTTGGAAATTGCACCTCATTCCCCTTTCTCCTTGATCTCATCCTTCCACTCCACTTTCCCTAGAGTATTCCATCCAAACCTACTTCAAAACTGAGAAATCTATCACACCTCTGCAGCAAAAGTGTGCATGCAAACTGAGATTTAGGCGTTCAGCCACAGAAATCAGTGTCAAGCTTCTCCTAAACTGAGTTAAACGCAGTTATTGTTGCAAAGACAAAACTGACCAAAAGAGGTATTATAAATGAGTCACTGCAAGCAAAATTGTATGGGCGATGTGTATTTTAACAGCATGGAGAGGACTTTCCCTCCCATGAGTTCATTCTTTGTAGAAGATTACTATTGAAGACAAGATTTCACATGAAATCTATTAATGAAGTTTAGTTCTTACAGATGTAAACACTAAGAAAACGTTTTCAAAGAAATAGGTGGATAAAAATGGAAATGAAGTTTTCTAGCAAAGAGTAACATGCTTCTATAGGTATAATAGTCACTAACCTATCAGCTGACCACTCAATTCTGTATTCTCTCGATTTTATTCAAAGTAAAGAATGGGAAAATCATTCACAAGAGAATCCTTTACCCAGTGTGTAAGGTCATTCATTTTCTCAGAAGCCACATCAATATCTTAATTATCCCTCTGCTTGGCACCCTGATGATTAGGGGTAAGTGAGAGGTGGGCCTTCTCTGTAAAGAACCGTAATTCTGAAAGGGAAGTGTGAAAGGAGAACCAGCAGGCCACGGGGCCACCAGGCATTTTCTCAGGCAGGTCGATTTTAGGACTAATTACACTGAAGATCTAAGAATCTGAAATCGATTCTCTTAGATTATGGGCGTCTGCATACCCCTGGGTGTGTGCCTCATCTAAAGGTCCTTGCCCTAAGACTCAGGCATGGAGAGACCTCAAATTCAAAGGCAGGTGGGGATGAAAGGGAAGCCCAGTATAAAGATCAAGAAAAAATTATCCACAGTCTGATTCTCATTTGGGCTGTTCCATACACATATTCTTTGACAAAGGAGAGTCAGGTATCAAAACCTTCCCCTAAAGATGGGTGTTTTGCCCTGGCTGGTGTAGCTTAGTGGATTAAGCACGGGCCTGTGAACCAAGAGATCACGGTTCGATTCCCAGTCAGGGCACATGCCTGAGTTGCAGGCCAGTTCCCAGCAGGGAATGCACAGGAAGCAACCATACATTGATATTTCTCTCCCTCTCTCCTTCCCTTCCCCTCTGAAGATAAATAAATAAAATCTTAAAAAAATAAAAAAGATGAGTGTTTTCATCCCTCTCTCACACTGTCAGACGGACTCTCATTTCAAAATGAAAATTTGGCCTTCCTCAACACACACTCTGCCATCCCCTCCCCGACAGATCATATTCCAGTCAGTGAGAGCAAAACAAGGGCACCGTAAAAGCTGTGGCTGGTCCATTCCCAAAGCAATCTCCATGCAGCAGCTTCCCCTCTGGCAGCCCATATTCTCACCCATCACCATAGGGTGAGGCCAGTGGCGGCAGTGTTTTTGTTTAAAAAAAAAAAAAAACAAAAAAAAAACCTCTTGTGGTGGAATCTGTTCAGAGAATGGACTTCCTTCACCCGAGAAGTGACCGTGGAAACTTCTGCAAAGGGACTGGGCCTGAGCGGTTCGCATTTTGTTTGCAGATCTGAGACTAAAACCCAGGAAAGGTCAAAGATGGGAGGAATAAAACCTTCCCTGTAACTGTAACTGGAAGCTCTTGGAGGTGGTTTTCTGAGGGTTCTTAGAAGTGGACGCTGAGACAGCGTTTGGTGTACAGGATGTTTGTGAAGGATTAACGCCTGTGGAAGGGAGGGGGCAGAGCAGGACTGGGCGGCGAGAGAAGTCAAGATGCAGTACAGGTCTGCAAAGCCTTGGCCAGCAGCGCACGGAGCTTTGGAGTGTTTATGGCCCATCAGGGTTGTCCAGTCTTGGGCAAAAGTGACTGGGCTTTATACCCTTGTCTTCCTCGGTCACTGGTGTGGACTGCCTTTCAAAGGGCATGTTTTGGGGTGGATGGCTGTCTGTCTGTCTGTCCACACTATCCGCTTAGCACATCTCCATGACCGCCACACTCGCTTTTCCTTCAGAAGACAATGGTCAAAGTGGCGATTTTCAAGGAGATGAATTTCTTCTCCTTGCTGCAGACCTCTGTTATTTGGTGATTCCCCAGAATCTTTTGAACATACTGTCCACATCTGGAGAGTTCTCTGTATTATGAATCCTGACTTCCCAACAGAGAATACACAACAAAAACCAAAAACATAATCTACCAACTTGTATTACTCAGCCTCTCTTGTTGTTCGGGTAGAGACATAAGACTAAAATTCTCCCTATCCGAAATCTCCTAGCAAGACTTGGGTTGGGAAGTGAAGTGTGACAAAGCAGACAAGGCTTCCAGGGTGCATTCTGATGGCCCTGGTGGCCTCAGAGGCAGCCTCCTGATCCTAGCTGAGCTGGGGTGGTGGCTGCTCCCTTACCAGCCCAGTTCTACCATGTGACTCAGCCTAGACCCTGGGACAGGGTATAACCCAGTACCCTGCTGCAACAAGAGCCTTTCAAACACACAGAGTAGATTCTGGGATTGGCGACTAAGCACAGGACACATGCAGAGAATGGATGTGGGGAAAACAGCTCGGAGGCAGGGAGACCATCAGTTCAAGGACTACATAGTCCAGGCTGGGAACCGGGGAAGCCTGAACGAGGACAGACTTAAGAGAACATTAAGAATGGGTATAAGGAGAGGAAATGAATCACATTTAACGATGGTTAGAATAAGGAAATGATGGAGGGGGATCAGACAACATTCAGCATTGCCTCAGGGCAATGGGTTTGGGTGTGTTGTCAGGGTGTCTGTGTATATGTAAATAATAGGGAGGCACACACACTTTTCCATTTACACCCTCCTATATATTGTTTACTGTATGCTTAGAGTGTTTTCATAACTTTAAAAAAGAGAGCCAAGGTTTAAGCCAGGATGATTAGAAAACTTGGAATGTCCAAATAGCAAATTTTGGTATGCATCTTATACCTGTGTTTGAACATTTTTTGTTTGGTTGGCTGGCTGGGGTTTTTTTGTTCTTGTTTTTGTTTTACACAGTAAGTCAAATGAAGAAAGGCTATGAAGACTGGCATTGTAAAGTTAGAAACTTATGTAGCTGTTTGTCTGTATCTTAAATTCAGAACTTGAAAAGCATAATGACTGAGTTTCTGGTGTGCACCAAGCAATGTGCCAAAATCCTTGAATGTTTTCTCATTAAGGCTTTCTTCTCACCTGTGTTGTAGATCATGTCACCCCCTGAATAGAGTCCCAATACCAACTGAGGAATGATGGATATGTCATAGGTTTCCTTGAATTGAGGGAAGTGAGTTTTCTGTTTTCTTTCCATATTAAAGATTTGCTTCCAATCTCAGCTGTGACTCTGCCATAGCACACCCTCACATTTCATGACCCTTGATCACTTTCAAAGCACTTCCATAACCAGTGTCTTACTACATTCTTGCAATGAGGCTGGCAAGGCAGACATGAGCCTTATTTTGCTTGTGGTAATATAAACTCAGAAGTCACATGACTTGCCCCCAATCACACCACTAGAAAGCTGGAGGACCCAGGTTCCCTGACCCTTTGTCCTGGCTTTGGTCATGAAACTGAAATAAGCATTAACTTAATACATACTCAAAATTTTTCTTAACTATTAGTATTTCAGTTTATCTAACAGTATATCCTAACAGATCTTTCAAAGCTATCTCCTAGTAGCTGCTGTGAAGAGAACTGAGTATAAATAATGTTTGAATTTTAAAATAACAGTAACTCAGACACAGTCTACTCATTTTGTTATATCTTAAATAGCTCTCCTCTTGAGCCATTTAACTATACCCCATTCTATCTTGCTTAACATGGTTAATATTGTCCTAGTTTACATTTAAAGCTATGCTATGCCCCAAATGGAAATGAAAGAATAATAACCAAATCCTTGAAATGTGAAAATCCCTTTGCATTCTACACTTGACCTTAGCCAAACAGCCGAGAAGTGACCCCTTTGCATTCTAAAAATGGATAAGGAAAAAAGTGAATTAAACAAGAAAGTTATAGCAATGGAACACATCACATGAACACTTGCTAAGTATCGAGGTTCTTGAGAATTTTCCTAAGTGAGAAAGCACTCTCTAAGTGTGAGAAACTAAAATTATGCCTTTGTTTGTATTCATGTACAGTTTATGGAGTTTAACATTAACCTTTGGGCATCTCTGAATTTTTCAAGCTAAAAATAAATCTCAAGTATTTGGGTCAATAGAAATAAACATGGTCAGGAAGACTAGGGGGAGAAAGGGTCATCCAGCAAGATGAGGCTTTGCAGTAACTGGCTTTCTAGAAATTTCATATCTAGGAACAGAGTCATGCCCTCCCCACCCCCAGCAATGCTCCTAACGGAAGTGAATAAAGTGAAAAATCAAAGATATAGATTTCCCAGGAGTGATAATGGAGCGCTATAGCACTCCCAGGGCAGAGAGATCGAATAACAAGAACTTATGAACACCGAATGCTGTGAGCACCCTCTAACAGTCAGCAATCTGTACAAATCGTCTCCCTACCAAATCACGTATGACTAGTACCAGCCTCACAAGATGGTCTCAGTCATTTCCAGGTTTCTCCTTATCTGATGGTGTTTTCAAAAGTAATGTTAAGCTGAACCTTTCCAGCAGCGGCCACTTAAATGTATTTCAGCCAGATGAAAAGCTTCCGTGGTTTTAATACCTCATTTAACACATAATAATTCACGTCAATCAAAATATAAGTATATATATATATAATGGACGTTTGTGTTAATTCTGAAACAAATCCTAGATTTCAGAAATTTAGGATCTAAATGGATCGATAAGTAAAGGCTGACTGTGAGAAAGAGGATGCTAGCTGCCTACCCCAATAGCTGTTTTCCGCTTTCTCCTTCAAAGGGATTCTTAACTAGGCACATGGCTGCAGAAGAGATTTCTTTCCCAGCCAAACTTACAACTGAAGTGCAATCACGTGACTAAGTTCTAGAAATGAGATGTGCGTTGAAATTCAGGGCCTGCTTCCAGGAAGTGAGCTGAGAGGGTAAGCAGGTAAGCAGGTGAGCAGTCACCGTAGAGCAGGGGCCAGAACTGCCATGATCCCCAACTGCCACGGCAGCTCGGGGCCGCCCCTGGCTCCCTCAGGGAAGCAGTCTAGAGGGAAACTTCTGTCTCGGTCATTCTACTTACATCTTATCGATGCCACTAGGTTTTCTGTCTCTGGACGGTGATCCTAACCTAACAGATACACGTCTTCACCATCACATCGGTAGCAGTGACGGTAAGAACAGCAGTAACACCTGTAAACATATGAGTGCCTGGAAACGCAGTAGGGGCTTTACAGACGGTATTGCACACCTGCACCAGCCTCATGGGGTGGGCATTCTCAGTCCCATATCCTCAGTGAGGCATCCAGTGTGGCCAAATCCTAAGTCCCAGAACTGTGATGTCTTCATTAGTGGCCTATTCCCCGCCGAGCCCTGCCCACCATCCCCACCCCACCCCCAAATACCTTTGAGACTCTTTCCTTCATCCTTGTCATGCTGAAATTTCAAAGTATGCTTAGTGGCCCTCTTCATCTTTCCTGGTGTAGGCTTTTCTGTCTCCATCACTTAACCATCTCATTCATTTTCAATCTCCCGGAATTTTTGTCATATTTCTCATCAGCTGTTAGCTCCTTTCCCCAAACATGTCTTCATAATAAGCCTTTTCTACCTTTTAAATTCCTGTCTGTCCTAATAAATGAGGTCTTGGGAGAAAGCGGAGACTAAGTCATGGGGTCATTCTGGAATCAATTTTCACAATTAGGAAAACAGTGCTCGTGCGTGTGTGTGCACGTGTGTGTGTGCGTTTCTTTGATCTCAACAGGCTAAAGCAGGTCCAAATCAGCAAGATGAAACCTTAATCAGACCAAATGTAAATACTTAAAGTTTTTTTTCTTAAAAAAGAAGGCAATTAACTACCTAAGTGTATATTGAGAAAAAGAACCTAATGGTTCCTTGTTAAAAAAAAAAAAAAAAAGACGAGAAAAACAGAGGAATAAGGGTTTTTTGGTTTTGTTTGGCCATCAAACCAACATGGTTCAAGAAGGAAGTGGCTGATATAATCGCTAATGAAATCTTAGTCTTCATTAAAATAAGGAAGGAAGGAAGGAAGGAAGGAAGGAAGGAAGGAAGGAAGGAAGGAAGGAAGGAAGGAAGGAAGGAAAGAAAGAAAGAAAGAAAGAAAAGAAAAAAGAAAAGAAAGGGAGGAGAGAAGGAAGAAAAGGGGAGGAAGCAAAAGGAGAGAGAGAAAGAAAAGAAAAGAATTAATTCACCAGATATGGTGCCATTCAGATAACAACTAAATCATTTTATCCAGTTTTGGCTAAACTTAAGCTAAAAAAAAAAGAGTTCTAACCAAGTTAACATTAGAACTGGAAAAAAGTGAAGAACAGTTTAGCCTGGAAAAAGTTTTTAAAAACTTAATTAGGTATAATCAACCTGGAGTGGGATTTCATAAGTGTCTCCGAATCTGTGCTGGCCTGTCCTCTGACAGAGAGTGAACTTGTCCCATGTGGCTTCAGAAGGCCTCTGGGATCAACTGGTGGAATGGCCCCAGATGGCAAATGAGACTCCGAGAGCGTCTTCTCAACGACAGAGGCTCACTACAGAAGTCAGTTTCAGAGGTGGTGAACTCCCCATCCATCACCTGAGATGTCCAAGCCGAAGCTGAATAATCAGTCACGATGCCAGGATTTATTTCTTCGTTGGCACAGACTGAGACAATACCTGTCGAGACTGATACACCAGTAAAGGATGTACCCTGGCCTTGCCTAGCCACCGGCAGGTGAGTGCGGGGCAACTTCCAAACGTCCCAAGGACGATTCTGAGCTTCAGCACCTGAGCACTGAGCATCACACACTGTGGAGAAGGGACTGCCCAGGACCTGTGCTCATAAGATGTACAGCACAGCCCTGGGGCCATGAAACAGTGAGGTCAGGTCTGACTCACCCCCACACACTAAAAGAAGAAAGAAAAGAAAACCGAGTTGTGCCTAGAGTAAGCCAGATGAAGGTTTTGGAAAATGAGAGGTAGTCCCGGTTCTCGACGGAAGACTGCGTTCAGAGAGCAGGACAACAAAACCAACCCGGGCTTAACACACCACATGCTCACACACTGCAAATGCAGAACCGGCCATGCTGGGCCACCCTGTCGGGGTCCTCTCAATGCTGGCAGGTTGTTTTTCCAAGAAAGGTTGGCCAAAGCTGGAAGCCGACAGAACTGCTAAGTTTGAAACAGACTCTGTCCTGCATTATGTCCCATAAACTTCTAAATGGCAACTTCTCTGCTTCCAGCTTCCAACAACTAGTTTCCAAGTGACCGAAACAGAAAAAGATGAGGGCAATTGGGAAGCCCGGCCTTGCCCAGAAGGGCCGAGTGAGCAGCTCCTAAAAACTCAGAGAGCCACAGAAGCTCAACTCCTCACTGTTTCCACTCCGCACAGATACTAAGGGGGGAAAACACTGCAGCATGTGAGGAGAGTTTAGAAAGAACTGCATTCACCCTCCACCTCCCTACCCACCTCCAGAAACACACACTACGCTACACACTCGCACAGTGCAGTGATCTGTGAGGGCTGTACCAAAGAATGTGCAGCCTCTATTCCAGAATCCTGCAAAAAACATTTTTATGAACCAATTCACTAAAACACATGTTCCAGGATTTCAAATTAAACAGCGAACCGGAAATGAGTGGGAGAGCAGGCAAAGCTGGCCTCGGCCCTTCTTGGCTCTGCTGCTCCCTCCGGGCTTTTCAGCCCGAAGTGGACTTTTAGGAAAAGTTCCCAGCGCCGGGAAGCCCCTCCCAGTCTCTTCATCCTCTTAGAGGGCGAAAGCATGTAAAGGAAGGCCTGCAGGGACAGGACTGCCTGTGCGGGACGCCTCCAAACCCCTGGCCGTGGCCAGGACCCACCGAGCAACATCTGTGCATGAGCGAGATGCTCGTTTTCCACGCTCCGACTTCTCCCACCCGCCTCCTGCAACTCACACAACCCCGGGAACGGCAGGCAGACAGAAGAGGAGCTGCGCTTTGAATCTGACAAAATACAGAGACCCAGAAGGCAACACAACACTCTTCTTCAGTTAGCCAAAATCTTCCAAATGTTCCAACCTTGGCCTCTGCTATCGAAAGCCTCGAGGATGTCCAAAGAAGCCGAATCCGGGAGGTGTATATCTGGGTGGTCACTGCGGAGCTCTTTCAAGGTGTCCTTATTTTTGAAATTTTCAGGAGAAAGAAGTATTTCAGTATGTCGGTATTTCGTGTTATGTCTTTGTGAACACAGACGAGAGTGTGCAGAGGGGGAAAGAGTGTAGTCTGTGGGGAAGGAACCAGGCGCTAATGTCCGTCATCACTTTCCAGTTTCAAGCCTGTGAGTTCGGCCCACAGACAACTTCCTTTTGCAGGACAGGGCAATACGGTACCAAAATACCAACGGGCATGGGCCACGCTGTACCTGCGGTGCATGCTTCAAAACTATGCCTTGGAAAATATAAAGAACATAAAATCGAAGGCCCAATTTAATCAAATTAACTCTCGAGGTAGATGAGTCCATGGAGCAAAAAGTGTCAAACTAGGTTAGAGAGCCGCCGGTTTATCTCGGGGCAGCTGGACAGGCGCCTAACACAGGACAGGGGTGTAACAGGATGTTCGTAGCCTCCAGCAGTGAGAGGCCTAGCTCCGATCGGGATCGGGGTCAGTGCGAGCATCTCTGTGCCTCCACTCGCAGGAGCTGAAGCCCCGGAGCAGACCATTCCAGGGCAGGCTGATTGCAGCGGCTCAACCAGTCAGGGCAGTGGTCCTCAAGCTTTTTGGCTGCAGGGACCAGTTTCGTGGAAGATAATTTCTCCACAGGCCGGGGGGTGGGGAGGATGGTTTCAGGGTGACTCAAGCACATTACATTCAAGCTCACCTCCTGCTGTGCAGCCCGGTTCCCAACAGGCCCTGACCGGTACAGGTCCGAGGCCCTGAGCTGGGGAATCTTCCCACCTTGCCAACGCCTTAGCATCATGTCCTCACTGGTGTTCTTTAGAAGTAAGGAAAACTTCCCCCAAAGTCCTCAAACAGCATTCCCTTCCAAACTGTCTTCGTTAACATCCAGTTCTAACGCATCTGCTGGCAGAATGGAGGGGACCACCATGACATTGTCGTGGTCACAGCACACACACATCTGTATGAAGGGTAGTGACTTGGACGCCTTGAGATCCATTTCTGGGGTGGGGAGAATGGGGTTGGTCTTCTCTGCCATGCATGGCCACCGCAGCGGAGCGACAAGATGCGGGTGGGGGCATAAACATCCGTTTGCCTCAGCGGGCCTCCCCACGCCAGGGTAATAAAGCAGCCTGCATTTCTCTTTTGTCCACCAGGCTTCTACAGAAAATGCTATTTAAATGCAGCACTCAGTGGCTGAAAATGTTTTGTTTTGTTTCCTGAAGCTGTCCTTTAGGCCAGGCTTCTGGAGTAACGCCCAGGTAAGACTATTTGACACCTTTCTAAAGAATTCCTACCCATTAAGTCCACAGCCTAATCTGTGTTGATACTCTGACTCTGAATGGGATTCTCTTCCACCAACCACCTTTCGGACTTTCAGTTGCACCAGCCGGGAGGGAGGTTGCCTGGGCATTCAAAGGCCTTGCTGGCACTCTAGGAATTCATCTCGAGACTCCTCTTCTGGCCAGGGCTGAAACCCACTCTCTCAGCCCAGGTACAGCCATGTCCTTGTCAACATGCTGAAACAGCTTCTGGTAAACAGCTACTCCCCCCCGCCCCCAGCATCCCTCACACCTCCCCAGGACTGAGCGACTAAAGGGGAAACACCTGGCAGAGCCGGACTGCCCCCACAGCCACGGCACCCCGGGCACCCCTGTCTCGGGCCGGTGTTCAGAGCATCTCCCTAATCAGCCCTCTGGGGTCAGCTCCATGCGAACTCTGACGGCTCAACAATCCCCACGTCCAGTGAAGGAAATAGCACTTCTCACTCTCTCTTTCCCACGGCCTCATTGTCAGTCCTCAGCGAGGCAGCTGGAAGCCAGAAGTAAGGTGTGCCAGTGGGTGAGAAGCACCTTAGCAGACGGACTCTGCCTGGCTCCCAGCACTCAGTCTGCAGCAGGTATATCCATTAGTTCTTTCCTGGCTTCCCTAAGTTGAATGCCTTATTATTTTAATGCACCTATGGTATAATGAGCAAGAAAGAAAGAGGAAGGAAAGAAGGAAGGAAGGAAGGAAGGTAGGTTGGTTGGAAGGTTGATTGGTTTTGCTACCAAATGAAACACTTCACATTGTTAAGTGTCTTCTTCCAGACGGCACAACTGTGTGTGTTCACATAGTGTCGCACAGGTCGTCTGTGCTTTCTTGAGCGGCCCTGGGAGCTGTTTTAAGGACAAAACAAAGCAACATATGGGAACCTGGCACAGGCCACCCCCCCCCAGTCAATGTTCATTCTGCCCTTCAACATAAATGATTTTAGGGTGGTGTGATTGACTTAAAACGTCATACTAGTTCCAGGTGTACGACATCATGACTTGATATTTGTATAAACTGTGGAGTGATCAACACAGTTCGCCCAGTTAACCTCTGTCCATAAAAAACTTCAGCATCATGGACGTCTTTCTCTTTCAAACATTTTATTGCAACATTACCTATATGGATGTAGTGTTCTACACACATTTATATTATTTCTCATTTTTCCCAATATAAATAGACATTGTAAACTCAGTCTACTGTGTCCTTAAGAAACTCTTAAAGGAGTAATGTTTTAAAGCATCCACACACTGTGGTATGTGCTGCCTACTGCATACACAGCTCCGAAGCATTTCTTTCGCATGAACCGCTTTAATCCTCCCGCAGTCTAGGGAGCAAGGTATGACTATCTGTCCCAGTTCTACAGATGAGAGTATTGCGGCTCCAGATCACGCAGCCAGTAAACCACAGAGACAGGATTCAGACCCTGAGCCCGGGGCCTTCCCTGCACCAGTTCTGACTTCTCAGATACACAGTTCCTTTAAAAAAAAGAAAAGAAAAGGAAAGGAAAAAGGAAAAAGATTCCCTGCTGCAAGCCAGAAAGGGCACGGGCCAGACCAGATCGGGGTACCTTGATGTCACTGGCAGCCACAGCTAAAACAAAGAACCACCTTCTCAGTCTCACAGCAGGTAAAGCTGGGGCACTTACATGCATGTTCTAAATGCCTTACCTGTATTTATTTAATTCTTACAACAAACTCGGCGGGTGGTACTACACATGATACCCATATTTTAAAGGAGGGGGAACTCAAGCACAGAAAGTTTTGGAGACTTGCCAAAAGTCACCAGCTAGTAAGTAGAAAGTCAAATTCAAACCCAGACGAGGGGTTTGCAAGCATAGCCCTGAACCACCGAGCTACTACTACCCTAACTTGAGATTGGAAAAAAAAAATCCCCTGCCTCACATAATCTTTACCACTTCCACCTGTGTCTCATTCACAGCCTGCTCCCAACCACCTCAGGTTCCAGGCAAACAGCCCTGACCTTGGCTCATGAACTTCCTTGCCCCTACTCCTCCTTACCAGCTATCTCCTCTCAACTCTGCCTGCCACTCTCCCTCCCACCACTACTCCTCAACCCCCTCATCTTTGTCCCACTTTCTACTCATTCTTGCCACCCCATCCCTAGCCCTAACCCAATAGTATATGAAGCCAGAAAAAAAATATAAGCAAAATAGAACTAAATTAAAAACTACGCTCATAAACACTCAATACTTCATGAGGTCACCAAAGTCATGTGCTCCTTCTCTTCAAACTATACATTCCTTGAGAGCAGGCCTGTGTTTGTAACCTACTAGTTTAACCAACATGCTTTGGGCTAATAACCATGCAATGTCGGTCTCCTGGTACCAGAACACTGTCTTTTAATCATTGATTACAGCACAATATGTTTTCCCAACGTCCAATTTCGTACAGTTGAGATATTATTACATGCATAATTTTGAGGCTCAGGCAGTGATTGAAGCGAAGTTTTGTGCCTATTTATTAATGTAATACAGATTCAAAATAGCCTCTGAAAATCTCTCCAACTGAAGCATCATTAATCTGGAAAATATAATGATTTGGAGAAGGGTAAACAAAAACTCAAAATTTCAACTAGCTCCCTCTATTTTTAATCCAGAGTGAACTCAAGAGGAAAATATTTTAATACTAAGCATTTAATCATAAAAATAAACTACACTCAACCCAATATGTTAATTGCAAGTCACCATCATCATGGGTGTTTTGATCAAATCCCTTGAGCTAAATATGTATTTTTTTAACTGTTTTTTTTTAAAGCCCTGACCAGTGTGGCTCAGTTGGTTGGGAGTTGCCCTGCAAAGCAAAAGTCCACTGGTTTGATTCCCAATCAGGACATATGCCTGGGCCGCAGGCCAAAGCCCCGGTCAGGGCACGCGAGAGACACAACTGATCAGGGTTTCTCTCTCACTTCGATGTTTCTCTCCCTCTCATTATCTCTTCCTTCCCCTCTCTCTAAAAATAAATAAATAAAGCATTTTTTTAAAAACTGTTCTTTTAAATAACCTTTAGGTCAAAGTTTACCTAACTTAAAAACTGCATTTTCCCAGCTTGCATGAATTAACAACATATCAGTATACATAGATAAGCAATACTGTTCCACCTTGTCTTCTAGTCATCTTAGAACAGAGGGATACTAAAGACAGAAAGGAGAACGAGTGCGAATTTTCTACTCATTTCCATTGGCACCGTGTCTGTGAATGGGAGACATTCAGGTCTGGGGGCCTGACACCTGGACTCCAGGCTCAGCTGGGGCACTCCTCCATCAGAACAGGAGCTGACGTGCAACAGCATGCGTTTCAACAGTCACAGGAAAAGGACGCTAAGCCTGTTTTCTCTCGGGAGTTTCTATGAATTAAATCAGCTAATACTTATTTAAAAAAAAACATGGTAATGTTGACTGTCTGATAAATGTTAGTTCTCTACACTCAGAATCGTGGTTCCCCGACCCCTGTGTGCCCGATCAGATCTGCTTCACAAGGTTGTGTGGCTACACAGCCCTGTGCTTTAAACTCAAAAGTGCGCTAGGTTAGCATCTGTGCAGAAAAGCCAGCAGGCTGAAGCATTTGAGTTTTAAAAATTAACATTTTCCAGCTAATCTCTAGGTAAATTTTTTAGGCTACAAAAGGAATACATACTCAGCGGAATAAAAATGTAGCAAGCAGCGTTAAGCTCAGGGCTTGCCCGCATGGTGCTTCTGTACAAGTCTGAGCAAGAGGCCCCTCTGGGAGGACAGAGTGCCAAGGGCGCCGCGCAGCCTGTGGGCAGGGCCAGAAAGCAGGAACCTCCAGTCAGCCGGGCCCCTCCCTGTAGGCAGAACAGACTCAGCTTTTCAGGGCTTCAATTCCCATGAAAATGTTAGGGCTTCAGTTTTTATAATAAGATGTATACAGAAGCCTCGTAACCAGGTTTCTATTTTATAGCAGAAATGACATGTGCTGAGTGCTGCCAAATATATCCCAAACGAAACAGTACAAGAAAAATACTCTAAGAGCTATACAAGTTCAGAAAACTAACATAGTAGATAGAATAGCCTAAATAACTTTCAGCTACTAAAAGTCTTTATTTGGGGAACCAAAAGAAAAACCTTTAAAAAAAGAAAAAGTATTCTACCAAAGAAAAAAAACAAGTAGCACTCAAAAGTACTACTAAAAAGTAACCTTGAGATTTAACTATGCAGGGTGGAGCAAAAGTAGGTTCAACAGTTGTTCATATGGAAAAATAATACAGTAATGAATAATTATACAGAAATAAACTGTTTCATGTACTCCTGACTGTAAACCCGCTTTTCCCCCAAACTGTACTGAATGTGCATGGTGGACTTTTACTATAATGTTATAAAATAAATGCACACACCATACAAAATATTTAAAACTGTCCCTAAACAGACTTACAAGAATAAAAATGATTTTTACTAATCACCTGAATGGTTACAGAGGAACAGAAAACTGACATGGATCACTTAGAAAACAGTAACACAAAAGACTGGTGATTTGATTTCACATGGTTAACACCCACAATTGTCATCTACCTGGGTATTGTGGGATTTAATCCCGTAGGGATTAAAATCCCTAAAGGGGCATGTAGACCAAAAAAAAAAAAAAAACCCCTGCAATATAGACTGTCTAGGAGATGTTTCTTCCTCTTCCTTTCTCTACCAGTTCCCCACTCCACTTCCTGCCCATTCCCCCTTGTCTCCTTTTACTACTCAATGTTACAGGTGGGCATGTCTCCGGGAACCTCTCCCCTTCTCCAGTTTCCCCTTTTAGCCCCAATTCTAAAGCACAAATAAAATGGACATCATGTGTGTTTAAATGACACAGGCCTTCCACTCAGCAAGGGGCCAGGGGGCCGGCTGACTGGACATCTGTGTGTCCCTATTCCATCGCCAAACACATTTCTGAATTCCTGAGGCCAGTCCGCCCAACCCACCTCTGCATGGGTTTTGTTTTCGTCCTGCTTCTTTTATTTGGTTTTAGGCTCATTTTTTCAACCTAGAATTTCATTTTCCAATGAGGAGCAATGCCACTTTAATGAAGCCTCATTGCACCCCACGGTAACTTTAACAGGGTTAGGGGACTCGTGATAACCTTCCTCCCTTCATTATGGTGAATGTGGTGAATTAAGCAACCCCGGCCCAACTACCTAACCATCCTTCCAAATTAAAACGAAGCCTGAATTTACAGCCCAGGTTAAATGGATTAAAAGATTAAGGAACAGAGAGTGAATGTTCTCTCCACCCCACTCTCACATTTCAACCTCAAATTACCTTCGCCCCCTAATGACTAGAATAGTCGCTGCGAAGGCGCCTAATTACCATGAATTACACCAACCGTAACCAATTTCAAGATCACAGATCAGATTTTCCCAAAACATGAATCTGCTAATTAAGTTCCATGAAAGTCAAAGTAACAGGCAATTTGGACGTGACATTCATCCACCTGAAAGTAGACTTATGGGTGAAGTATTAAAATTCACAGCAGCTATTCCTATGGTTAGCACTATTACACGCCCGGATAATTGCAGTTCAAATACTGTCTGTGGAAGCAGAGAGAGACTCCCCTCGACTCCAGCACTTCCAAGGAGCACCAAAATATTCTCCCGCCAAACCAATAAACGGCTCACAGGATCTGCTTCGGCATGCGAGTCAACCCGCAGGTTGAGCTTTGCGGGCTGAGCTTAAAGTGAGAATAAAGCAAGTCTGAGATCCTCAGGCGGACGCAACCCAGCACCAGAGCCTGGCACCCGTGTCAGTGGTTGGGCTTCTCTGAAGTCTAATCCGAGGGACGTGGTCTGACTCCATGGCTTCGCCTACTTGCTAGGCTTCAGTATACATCAATACATTCCTCCATCTTCCCACTTATTTCCCACAAAAAAAAATCACAACAGAAAAAATAATGGTCCCCAGAGCTCCCAATTTGGTATAAATAAAATGAAGAACTAACCTTGGCTATGCCCTTACAGACATGCAAAGAAACAACACAGAAACAAAAGCCATTCGCTCATTCAGCCAGGTTCAATGAGATGGTAAGAAAATCTCAGGGGGCTCGTTGCTGCCCTTAAACTCTGGCAATCCAAAGAAGCAGCCAAGCACAACTCTAAGTGAAAATTCACAGCCAGCCCCTTAGGGCACAGGCCCAATACCAAAGTTATTTCCTAGGGGTCCCAGAGTTGGGGGAAGGCAGGGAAAGGGCATGGGGGGACCCTCACAAGGGCTCACAAATGAATCTCCGTATATTATAGTCTGCATTGTGTCCCTTTAAAACGACATATTGAAGTCCTAACCCCCAGTATCTCAGAATGTGGCCTTATTTGGCAATAGGGTCATTGCAGTCATAATCAGTTAAGATCAGACCACATGGGTGTGGGCGGTCCGTTGACAGGACTGGTGGCCTGAGAAGACGGTCATGTGCAGACATGGGACACATAGGGACGTGATGACAAAGACAGAGATTGGAGTGACAAGCAGAAGCCAGGAAGAGGCAGAGAAGGGCTCCCCCACAGGATTCAGGGGGAGCATGGCGGTGCCCACACCTCGCTTTCAGATTCCAGCCAACAGAACTGAGACAGAATAAACTTCTGTGTTAAGCCACCCAGTTCGTGGTGCTTTGCTACGGCAACCCCAGGAAACTACTATCCCACACTTGACTCGGGTTTCTGCCTCTTGCCCTCCTTCATCCTGCCCCCTCAATGGGCAAATGCTCCCACTGTACAAAGAAAGAGCCGCAGGGAATCCCCAGTCTGTGGTTTGGGGAGTCACAGGACAGGCTCAGCTATCCTGGGCCCCCGTCCCAGTTTTATTCCTGCCCTCCCACCCATGCCCTGCCCTGGGCAGCGCTGCTGCCGCTCCTGGGGGTGGGGGGAGCCGGGCAGGAGGTGGAAGTTCCCTTCAGTGTGGGCAGTGCCCACCCCAGTTTCTCACAGAATTTTTAGAACACTTCTTTCAGTTTTACTTAAGTAATATCCTTCCTCATGCCCAAACACCCCCCTACAGCGTGTCTCCATCTTTCTCATACACACACAGACACACACACACACACACACACAGCCACGTGCCCAGAGGGAGCTGGGCCAGGAGACAGATCTCAGTACACACACCACCCTGTACTGTGAGCAGCCACTCCCATCCAGTAACTGAGACTTTTTGTTACTGGGCCAAGGTTTTCGACCAGACTCACTTCCCTTATAATGAATGAATTATCCCTGAGAAAGTGCCTCAGTTCTCCCCTGGAAGCCGACCTGCAACGGCCCGCGCCACCTGTTCCCCAGGCATGCCAGGGCACGGTGGACCCCAGCGGGTAGTCACTGAAGCTCGACCTGGAACCCCACCCCCGTCCCCAGAACCGTGCCAGAACTCGCTTTAGAAAAATGGGACCAGCTGGCTGAAACGTGATAACATGAAAAGAACACCTACATATTCTAGGTTTGCTAAAATCCAGGGCTGGCGAGCGGTGCTGAAAACCAACCTCCACCTTCCAATTCCACTCCATTGTTCTCCCTACAACACCATTTCTGCCTCTCATTATTTAATCTTCAACCAAGTGTATTCTGAAACGTGCTTCCTTAGCTGCCTTACCCTGGAACCAATGGTTCTCAAACCTGAGCAGGCATCAGGATCACCTGGAGGGCTTGTTAAAACAGATCGCAGGCCCCTCCCCTAGAGCTTCTGATTCAGTGGCCCTCGGGTGGGGCCTGAGAACTGGCCTAACAGGTTCCCAGGTGGAGCTGATTCTGCTGATCCTGGGACTTGGAGAAACACTGCCCTAGACTTCTCACCCCTCACTCAGCACAACCCACAAGCTCTGGTCCACCCCTTCTCCCCCATGGGCACAGTCCTGGTGTGTTCAGTGAGCACCACCCCCAACAACGGGGTCAACCCTGCCACAGAGCGAATCCCAAGGGTCCCACCACTCCCTAGGCCAGGGAGTAGCTGAAGGTGAGCAGGAACCCATTTTTTGACCTGTGACAAAGGTTCTTGTAGCCTGCCTTTGCGTGTTTGAGCAGGAGGGTGCGGGGCTGTGAGCCTGCCGTCCACCCATGCCCTGAAGGCAGCTGGGCTGCACGTGGAGCCTGAGGAGCAGACCAGTGGGAAAAACCCGGCTGCCTGCTGCTGACGCTCACCTGCTGAGTAAACCAACCCAGCACCACCCGGTCCTCCTGGTTTCTTGTTAGGTGACCTAATGCATTCCTTATTGTTCGAGCTGGTTGAGTCAGGGCTTTCTATTCCTTGAAGCTGACTATCTAATCACAAAGCAAAGCAAGCTAACAGGATCGTACATCCGCCCTAGGACTGACTAAAGGACACCTCTCGCCACACATTACAATGGCACATGATCCACAAGAAACCATAAAAAAAAAATAAAGACTTAAAATTGCCAAATTCCCTCAAAAGCTATGCAACTGCATGTCAGTGGGCAACAACACCTAGAAATAGTGTAAAACCAAAAAAAGCTACTTAGCACACAACAAAGGATTACTGAAGACCCAACTCTGGGTCTTTCCTATAGGAGCCACGCTCTTGTTCTTCAGGAGGTTGCTAGGAACCACATGATACGAGGGCTCATTAAAGGGTTCACTTGCTTCCAACATCAATCTTAGACCGAGTCTCCTGCTACAGAGAGCAGACAATCGGCACTCATGATTGGGAAAACGGCCCCCAGCCTCCTTCCGTTTAGATGCAAGGTAGACAAGCGTATTAGAGAGAGAAGACACCTCGGATTACGTTCTGCCACCTCACAGCTCTGCAATCTGAAACTGTTTTGCCTTTATGAACTTGCTTCCACATCTACAAAATGGGAATGCAGGCCTGGCTACCTGAGGACAATGCGTGGGAAAAGTCCTTTGGACGCTGTAAAGTACCATACAACAGCAAGTCCTGAAATCCAACTGAATGGATTAACCTGATTCGAAGGGTCCCAGTTTAACAGACAAAGATGAATCAGGATCCCAGAAGCAAGACTGCACCAAAGG
>CM052545.1:19049343-19067020 GCA_028533065.1 Trachops cirrhosus | reverse complement strand
GGATTGAGCGCGGGCTGCGAACCAAAGCATCGCAGGTTCGATTCCCAGTCAGGGCACATGCCTGGGTTGCAGGCCAGGTCCCCAGTGGGGACCACATGAGAGGCAACCACACATTAATGTTTCTCTCTCTCTCCTTCTCCCTCCCTTCCCCTCTCTAAAAATAAATAAATAAAATCTTTAAAAAAAAAAAAAAAAAGACTGCACCAAAATACCACGTACCCCCGCCATAACTATTAGCTGAAACGCTGTCCAGTGGTCATTCCCAGTGGACTCCGCCTGGTAGCAATTGCTTAGTGGCAGCTAGAGGAACCGACATCCGCCAGGTGGCTCAACCCCCACGTCAACCCGGGACCAGGCGTGCCCTCCACGTGAATTACTGCCCAGGCACCCGTGCACAGTGGTCGGCTAGGGAGGCCGCATGCGACGTCTGTGCTCTTCCTGACGCTACTCTCTGGAACTACCTGCAAACGCACCTGTGGGTTCCTCTGGAGATTTCACAGGTGGGACATCATCCATCTATGGAAGTTTAGTTTCAGGCCAACAGTCACGTGCCCTTCAGAGCCGTGTTTTCTAAAGAAAATACTTGAACAAGCTGGGCAAAAACAACAGGGGTGGCACAGAGTCCATGTTGCTCACACTGGCGTGTGTATCTGCCTAGCACAGCAAATAATGCCATGAGGTAAATATGGCCATCTTCCGGAAACATGGATTTTACTAAAAGATTTTTGGAGGAGGGAAAAAAGGAACAACCAGTGAGGAATAATTAAATGATGAAAACGTCTCAATGAATTTTGAATTTTTTTTTTAATTTCAAAGAATGCTCAAGTCACCCTAACTGCTATGGCTCAGTGGGTTAAGCATCATCCTGCAAAGCGAAAGGTCGCAGGTTTGATTCCCCGTCAGGGCATATGCTGGATTTTGAGTTCGGTTGGGGCATGTACAAGGGGCAACTGATCTACGTTTCTCTCTCACACTGATGTTTCTTTACCCCACGCCTTCTCTCTCTAAAGATAAATAAATATAATCTTTTAAAAAAGAATTTTCATATTCAAAACAGACTTTGTAATACCACATTCCTACTACTTTGGGTGAAAACAGAGGGAAGTAGTGCAATAAACAAACAAGACTTTTCCTTGTATCATTTATAAATTAGTGGCAAAGGCAATCCTAAAACAAAGGGTTCAAAAGCACCTCTACTGAGCACGACACCTGTGAGACACCTCTGGACTACCACCGCAAGTACTTGTGAAGTGGCAGCTTTCCTTTTTACATTTACTGGGGGGAGGGGGTGGGGGGGCTCACCATTTCCCCCCTGTAACAACACACTAATAACCTGATGACAATTCATTTAAAACTAAAGTAACAAGCTCCCAGGAGGCCCCGCTATCCTCACACCGGTGTTCCTAGACAGTGCGTACTGCCTCAGGGAATTCCAGTTCTCCCCCGGACCCTGAAACCCCCAGCCCTGCCACTAAGCAATACAAAGCTGATGTCACAACATGTCTGGACCCCTTTACAGAACTAATCGGTGTTGCTGCCAATATACTGGGATCCACCTAAAAAGTGTTTTTACCTGGCTGGTGTGGCTCAGTGGATTGAGTGCAGGCCTGTGAACCAAAGGGTCACAGTTCGATTCCCAGTCAGGGCACATGCCTGGGTTGCAGGCCAGTTCCCAGCAGGGGATGCAAGAGAGGCAACCACACATTGATATTTCTCTCCCTCTCTCCTTCCCTTCCCCTCTAAAGATAAATAAAATCTTTAAAAAAAAAAAGTAAAGAGTGCTTTTATTTCTCATCAGCCCATCGAGATGAGTAAAGAGCAAACCAGAGCACCACACTCCCTGCATCAGAGGAGCGCCCAAATGTCAGCTCAACTCTGGCAACAGGGCTCTAAGCTTTCCGGAATATGGAGTTGTTCCCTACAGCAAAACACCCACTGTCTCTTGCTCATGGTGGCACCTTCACCCATCGGAAAGAAGACTCTCACAAGTCTTTTATGTGCTTTTTAATAACCATGTTGTCATTTCCACAGGCAGATCTCTCGGGCTGTTGAACCTGCCTAGCTCTTTCATCAGGATGCGCATCTGACCGAATGGGATTCCACGGAGTCACGTTACTGTTACACAGGCTGTGACGAGTAGCAATTATCAGTCAAGCCACCAAGCAGCAGACGGCACGAAGCCCGCTGACGGTCACACTTTCAGTGCCCAGGTAACCAGCCCCTTCTCCCAAAGGCATTTCCTAGTCTAACGAGCGCCGAGGTTCTGCAGCCGGGCACACCACGCCTCTCCAGACCTCAGTTCCTCTGTTTTGGTTCAAGATTGTCAACATGAATGAAGTGTTTTGCCTATTTTTATTCTAGATGAACCCTTCAAAGTACACCTGGAATTACTAAAGGTGGTTCCAATCTCTTGTTCAACATGAAGATACAAATTAGTACAAGCCTAATCGATCCAGAGTCTACAAAAAGATAAATCTAAGAAAAGTTTCAATGCAAATCAGAATTAGGATCCCGATCCTTTTATGCTCTTTTTCTAATCAGTTCCAGTTAAGGGCTGAATGATTACATAAACACCAAAAGCTCTGCTAAAGCCCTGACCGGGCTGGCTCAGTTGGTGGGGCAGCCTCCCATAGACCGAAGGGTCGCTGGTTTGATTCCAGTCAAGGCACAGGCCTGAGCTGTGGGTTCAGGCCCCAGTCAGGGTCCACACAAGCAACAGCCTGTCGATGTTTTCCTCACTCTGTTTCTCCATCCCTTCCCTCTCTCTAAAAATGAATAAATAAAGTCTAAAAGGGAAAAAAAAAAAACCTTTACTAAAAATTTAACAACCTAAAAAACCCAACAAGGTTTTTGTGGTTTGAAAAGAATTTTTAATATATCCCAAGAACCCTGATTCAAAGCTTTTATTCTTTTTTTTATTGTTGTTCAAGTACAGTTGTGTTCATTCTCCTAAATTATGAGCTCTATTACAGTTGCAGAAAGTTCCCGTTCCCCATTATGGCCAGGAAGCCCATGACTGAATGCATTCACTGGGCAAACCCCTGGGGGCCCACACGCCTGGCAGGAGGAGGAGGGGGCACATGTGGAGAGGGCTACCACCCATTCTCTTTCAAAACACACCAACTGCAAAAACCCAATTGAAAAACCACAGACCCTCATACTAATATCAGTACTGCAGTTTCAATGGCAAATATGGTTTGTGAGCTTGGATATGAAGACCATGTGAAACATGACAAGGAATCGACTTGTGAGATTTAAATTTAAGAACAGAAACTTGCATTCCTTCCATTAGCAGCTCTTCACCTAGGTGTCAGGTACTAGGTTAGGTGCTGGGGAATCGGGTGATGGCGACTCAGACAGGAACTTGGGTATCCTGACAGAGGCGACTGCAAGACAGAGGCTAAGTGCCCTGTGCAGGGAGCCCTGAGTGCATGGTGCGGTGTGGAGCAGGCCCCAGGAGGGGGTCAGGTCGGGGGGTTGGCAGGGAAAAAGAGTGTGTTGGGGGAGCGGAGAGGGGACCCTGTGACTGGGGGGAAGTGAGAAGCAGGAGAAGGCAGGCTGAAAGAGGTGAGCAGGGCCCACATCACAAAAGGCCTTCTGTGCCACTCTCAGGCCTCTGCCCTTCACCCTGCAGGTAAGGATTCCACAAAAGGCTGCTTGTAGGAGGACCGGCAGGAGAGGATATATGGATTATATATATTACTCGAAGAGGAATGTGGAGAGCAGGCTGGGGGAACTATATAACATGGAGTCAGGGAGAGAGGATCCAGCCGTACCTGATGGTCCACTGGGGATGGGGAGTATGAAAGGGGTTGGAGGGGGCATCCAGATTTCTGGCTCATGCAAATGAATGCTTGGTGCTGCTATTCACTAAGAGGGCTCAGCCAGAGGAGGAGCAGGGGAAGGACTGAGAGAGGGGAAGGATGAGAGGGGAGGAGTTGTGATGAGGAGGGCAGAGGGGGAGGGGCTGTGATGGGGAGGGATGAGGGGGGAAGGGCTGTGATGGGGAGGGATGAGGGGGGAGGGGCTGTGATGGGGAGGGATGGGGAGGGGCTGTGATGGGGAGGGATGACCAGAAAGGAGCCCAACAGCTCAGTTCACGACACACTAATTTAGCAGCAGGGAAGGCTAAAGGAAGGCCTCTGGGCACCTGAACAGACAAGACCCCTGGGCAGGGGCAGAAGGTACAATCCTAGTTCAAGTTCCTCCTGTAGAGGATAAAAAACCCCAAGAGAGTGGGTGAGATCACCTAGGGAAATGACAGATGGGAAGAGAAAACTGACCACAGTGGACTCGTGGGGAAGCATATTCAGGTTCAACATGGAGGATCCTATCAACAGGTCAAGAGCTTGGGTCAACCTGAAAACACAGCTTTATCTTCTTTAGGGGAACAAAGAGAAGTCAAGAGTAGTGCCAGCCCCTAAGGGGACTCTGAGATCCCCTCCACTGCCTAAGAAAGTTTCCCTAAAGATTAAGTCATTTTTGTCTGCAATTACATCTTTCAGTATGTTGCTGAAAGGTTAACAGGATTTTCTTCATGTTCTGACTCTCAGGATCTGCCTTTAACTGATATAAATGGTTTTAGGAAAGCACATTTTGCTGTTGTTACTAATCAGACAAAGGCACAATTAAAAAAAACACACACATCAAAAACCAAAAAAGAAACAAAAACAAAAACTTTCCACAGACACTGTACCTAATCAATTAGTATTTCCATAGCCATTTTTTAAAAGCTGAAATAATGTATTATTCGTACACTGCCAATGCTTAAACTCTGCACATCCTAATAAACAGACCCCAAAAAGGCTTATCGGAGATACGCCCAAAGAGCCAGCCAAGCTTCCCAGAGAGGGCTCAGTGCTAGTGAGGGCTGAAGCCAGCCCTTACCGCTCTCATCACCCAGTCCCGGCAGCAGCCCTTCTTTCTCAGCAAAGCAGTAGGTCACTGCTGATATCTGAGAACACCCAGGAGGAAAATGGGGATGGAGAGGAAACGGGGAAGACGGTTTTTCAAATATTGCTCTTCTGGCTTTTGACCAAATACAATTACACAGCATTAGCAGAAGATGAAATCAAGACACTATAAACAAAATCTTCAATGAGGCCAATTTCCCTGAAAGCTTTCCCAAACTTGTGTCTGAGCTCGTAGGCTAGCCAGTCGAGAACCCTCCACCCCAGAGTGCACGGTGGCCAGCTCCTGGCCCTGTCTTGGCCAGCCTGGCGGGTGAGACACGGAGCTCCTTCGCCACCTATGTTCCCTCCAGGGACACACGTCGGTACCTCCTGCACTTTTCTCGGGACATACTCAGACTGTTCTACGGTCAAATCTATTTCTCAAGTCCCCAGGGCAGCTGCTCCTCCGTGTGGGTTCTTTCAGTGACAGTGCATTCGTTCCGGAGAGTTCTTAAGTGTTCACCCCACCGACTTCAAATCCATCTTAATATCATTAAGAGTTGGCATTATAGGGTAGTAATTAAAATGAACATCAGAACAGTGTTGGAAAAATGTGTTAGGAGATACTAATAACTTCATAAATGTAGGATTAAGGATAAATGACATTAAAATAGCAGGGCAAATCCAGTATTGGGTAACCCAAAGTATAAAATAAATATGCATAAGTCTACAGCAATATAAATAAATGACCAAATAAATAAAGAAGTGAAGGAGAACAGACACATCTCCCACACAAAAGGAATCTAAACAGTTTATGCAGGTGGAGCTTAATTCCGCTTAATGACTTGTCTCCAAAGAGTGCAGCATGGAAAGAGGTGGAGAAACAGTAATTTTACAGAAGAAAAACCTGACAAATAATATCAGCCAAAGTCACCAGCAAAGTGATATGTCACACCAACAGTAGGTATATGATATGTGACAAGAATGGCAATTTACATCCGTGGTCCTCCTTGCCCAACCGAGAACCCCAACTGACCTCAAGGAAAACATGAGACCACCCCAACTGAGGGACATTTTACAAAAGACCTGACCAGTCCTCCTGAAAACTGTCAGGATGGTAAAAACAAGCCTGACAAACTGTGACAACCCAGAGGATCCTCAGGGGACATGATAACTAAAAGTAAGGTGGCATCCAAGATAGGCTCCTTGGGTAGAAAAGGGACATTAGGGAAAAACCATGGAAACCCAATAAAGTGCAGGGCTTGGTCCACAGTCATGCGTCAATGTTGGTATCTGAGCCACGACAAATGGACCACACTCACTAAGACGTTAACATCGGAGTGAACTGTGTGTGGAGTATAGGGGTACTCTCTTACCATCTCCACGGTTTTCTGTAAATCTACATCTACTCGAAAGCAAAAGGTTTATTTTAAAAGTAGCAAGACATTACATGAGCCTTGGGGGTATTAAACTTTTCATTAAAAAAAAATTCCCTTCTGCACAGTGAAGGTAAATAAACAGCAAGTCCTAGGAAGTACTCACGACTTTACCCATCCCAGGACATTACACTTACAGAGGTCCTTCTCTGGACAGAACTCCAGACGCTACGTTTTCAGAAAACGGACACAAAGAAGGTTTTCTAGCAGCAGCATCCAACCTGTGTCACGGTCTTGTCTTTATGCATGGGGAACAAATCTCGACCAAGTAAAAAGCCAAAAGAAAGCAAAGAGGCTTGGAAGTTAAGTTGAAAGGAAAGCAACTAGGGATAAAATAATAGCAACATACTAAAATTTTTTTATATCAGAAAGATATTGTATAAATCAGAGTTGATCAAAGTGTGAATCATGATTAAGGAGTTTTAAAATTAATCCAGTAGCAGCAACCAGCATTTTTTTTTTAAATGAAACAGAAAATGTCTGGGGAGAGGGTACTATAATAATGGGTGCATAACAGTGTGAATGCACTCAATGCCACAGAACTGCACACCTAAAAATGATTAAAATGGTAAATGTTATATATTTTAGCACAAAAAATGAAACAGAAAATAGAACATGTCACAGTTAGTAAGGGTAAGCACTGTGGTATAAATAAATCAGCAGGCATATACATATTCACACATCCACACACAGGCCTGCGGGAAAGTAAGTAATCATGACGTAAAGTGCATCTCTCACCATGAGCCACTGACAAAGAGTGCGGAGCCACTCTTCCAATTCCCTGACACAGTTCTCCCTCACCCCACACCTCTGCTCTGATAATCTGACACTGTGTCAAAAGAGACCAGTGAGGATAAAGTCCACTAATACTTTTAAGTAGAACAGAAAATTGGCAAAAAGGAAAGAAATGAGATCGAATTCATGAGAAAGGAGAGAACTGCGTTTGCAAACAAGGCCAACAGACTCCGAAGCATGTGCCACAGGGCCCGCTGCAGGACGGGCACGCCCGCCCCCGGAGATGCAGCCCCGGCCTTCCTGGCTCCACACGCACATCATCACCTGCCTCCCTGCCGGCTCCGCCTGGACGTGTTACATCAAGCCTGAGATTCCTGGGAGACAACCAACGACACTTCCTGATCTCGCTCCCACAAATCCTTCCCCAGCCCAGTCATCCTCCCCCCAAATGCTCAAGCCAAATGCCAGCAGCCCTCGGTGACTCGTCCTCTCCTCCCTCTCCACCGCGGCGTCAGTGATGGATCTGTTCCACCCCGCAAACTTCATCTCAGCACGTGGCACATCCCTCCATCCCCACCGGGGCCAGCCTAGCCCGACCCAGCACCCTCACTCCTCCCAGACTTTCCTTGCTCCCATTCACCCAAACAGGATTGTGACAAACCGTGAACTCTGCCTGACGTACGAATGTGATCTCCCATTTTAAATTTCACGCTGAGTTTAAATGGTCACTAGGACATTAATATTGTAAATATTGGCATTTTTAATAAAACAATCACTTGTTAAAATATCTTCAATGGAATCTAAATACCACCACTACAATATCCATCATCATTCACTTTTTTCAAATACACAAATAGGCTTTCTTAGATTGCTGGATATTCCCTCAAAGAATTTTATCTATTGTACCTTTGTGTTCAAGACTTTGCAACGAACCTATGGACTTAAACTGAAATCTTGGGGATTTTAAAATTTTTTCTGTGACCATAAGATCGAAGTGTTAAAATTTTTTCTTCTGGCCTTGCCAGGTGTGGTTCAGTGCATTGAGTGCTGGCCTGTGAACCAAAGGGTCCCCAGTTTGATTCCCAGTCAGGGCACATGCCTGGGTTGCGGGTCAGGTTCTCATTGTGGGGCTCATAGGAGGCAACCACACATTGATGTTTCTCTCCCTCTCTTTCTCCCTCCCTTCCTCTCTGTCTAAAAATAAATAAGTAAAATCTTTAAAAATTTTTAAAATCTTTTCTTCTGAATTCAGTTATTATGATTTTTATTAGCATGCAATTGATTAAACCAGCATTTTACCAAATTTTTATTTATTTTTTACAACATATTTTATTATTTATTATGTTTTTTATTTTATTTTTGATAGGTAATTAAACATAAGTCAAATTTTATTGAAAATGCATCCTTTACTGATATGGATGGAACAGTCTTCTCCCCTCACCTCAAATAATTTATGTGAATATTACTTACTACAAGAATGAGATCCATTAGTTGGTTAGCATCAATTTCATCTCATTTTCCTTGTCTTTTTTGTTTAATATGAGCACTGGAAAAGCTTGTTTACATAAATAGACACTGGAAGGAGCTCTGCCATAGCACCGCCTCTACGTACTCTAAACTCCCTCAGTGTTTTATCCAAAAATCACAGAGACCTATTGTTAAAAATAGCTTTTGATGACCTAGCAACTGCCAGTTTGACTGGGTCCTCCTCCTTCAATTTTGTTGAACATCAATATCTGTAAACCGCCAGAGAGTTACAAATGAATTTGTCATCCAACCAGAGTGAATCGCCCCCTCCTAACCAATACTGCCCGCCCAAGAGGAGGCACGGGATAGCACAGGATCGGGGCCAGGTAAGAGGTCTGCCTCTTTTTTGGTGAAGTGGAGAAGGATAACAAGCAACCTCGGACGAATCAATCTTATGAAATGATGTAGATGCTGAGGATCCAGAGCCCGATTCCCTGAAAGTTATCCCTGTGCGCAGGTAGCACTGAGTCTTCGACTACCTAAGGGATCAACAACCCCAGTCTGACAGCTGACCAAGACTGCCCCATGACAAAAAAGTATTCTCTTAAAAAGGCAGTTGACATCTTTCCATCTGCTAGCCTTTGTTTCAAGTCCTTTAACAACTCATACCACAAACTATATTTCATTTTATTAAAATAAAATTCAAACTCCTTACTGTGACCTCTGAGAAGGTCCTACCACAGCTCACTATCACAGGAACCACAAAGGCCTTCTCCGAGTTCCTAGATCGCTGCCAGGGCTTCCCACCTCAGGGCCCTTGCACCTGCCATCCCCTCTGCGCACAGCACGCTCCCTCTGCCTGCTGCGTGGCTGCTTCTGCACACCCTCCAGAGCTCAGCTGAGATGTCCCCTCCTAAGAGGGGCCTCTGCTGACCCCCAATCCACCTCACGATTCTCCACCACAGCAATATAACTCTTGATAGTTCTTTTTAAAAGCATCATTCTTTTGTTGTGTATACGGTAATGCCCAACTCCCCCACTACATGCAACACAGGTCTTGTTTTGTGTTTTATGTCCAGCACCTGGGACCGTGTTTGATGCTCCATGGATGTGTGTGAACCAGGTGGAGGGAGTGAGCATGCCACGGGAAAAATGAACTTGGCGGGGTGTGTGTGTGTGTTTTAACAGCTTTCTGTACAACCTTATTTCCAAACGAGGTCATATTATTAGAGAATACAGATACCCCAAATGCCAGTGAGAACGGTACATTACAGAAAATATTAAATACGTAAGCACAGACTTATACAAGACTTCAGGGAGCACCCCGTGTGAGCAGGGATACTTAGCAGGTATTTGCTGCCATGTCTTTCCTTACCTCTGTTCTTGAGAATGCTCCTCCATATCCTCTTCAGAATCACCCTATTGAAAAAGAACATGCTTTAACAGTTGTTTCAAAGGAACACAAAATCTCCAAAAGAAAGAGTTCTTCGAACCCCACAGGAGCGATGAACATGTAATGAGCATCTAAAATTGTGCCCGATGCATGGCTGGCATTCCCTGAGTGTTCACTGAGAGAGAGTGACACCAGCAAGGACACTACCAAGCTGCCAAGTGCTCCTTAGATTCTCCCCCTAAGTATTCTGCCTGTTTACAATCCCGACCTAAACGTGATCTCAAAATCAGTTAACGTCACTTCTCTCCGAGAGCATTTTTTAACCAGTGTGGTTTAAGTTCAATCACACAAGATAAAGTTTAATAATAATTAAAATTCCCAAGTGTAGAAAGTGTACTCTTTTACTCAGAATTCCCTAAACAAACACCTGATATATTTTGACATCAGGGTAAAAAGGCTGCTGATACATGTTATAAATGGCATAAAAATCACACTCAAAAGTGATTCCAAAATCTTCTCCCAGATTTCCCATCGAAAAATACGACCACATGTATCATCCCCAAAAAAGTAAAAAAAAAAGCCTCCGGAAACAGAAACAAAAGGGCAGATCCAATGAATACTACATTGTAATCTGCCTGATGGACATGACCTTGACTATCCCTTCTTAAAGCTCGTCACTGTTCTTCAGGCACGCCGACCCTTGCCGTTCCTCTAGCTTCTCCCAGACCCCCGTGTCTAGGTAACGCTGCCTTGATGCCCTCTTCCTCCCCAGGCCTCCTGGGCCCAGGCTCCTCTGTGCAAATTCCTGCCAATTGTTCACCCACACATGTAACCATGGGGCCCAGTCCCCATCACCAGTCCCAACTTTTCACTCAATCACACACGTAGATACTCAGTAAATGCCTCTTTCCACGGGAGCCAAGACTCCCACGGTTTTGGTCAACACAGCACATGGTGGCCACTCCGCCACGAGTGGAGCGTGAACTAATTGACAGCTCCAGCGCCACTGCCGAATGCCTCCGGGATGTGTGTACCTTGTCCCCCCAAAACAACTAAGACTGGCATCAGGCTTACCAACATCAGGGGTCCCTGCCAGGTGGCTTCCATTCCAACTGGCCTCTCCTTCTGTCAAAGTCACCGTGACCCACAGGCAAACCTTAGGGTCATCTGACACTGCTCTCCGCCCCTCACCACAGACTACACTGACCCACCCACTCACCCAAAATACACTTCGGACCTAGACTCTCTTCTCCATCCCTTCTGTCACCAAACTAGCCCACACCGTCAGTTGCCCAGGCCACCACTGCCACCACAGATGGGGCTCTGTTGTCTGTCTAAGACATGAGCCTCCAATTCATTCCTGGGGGTCACTGCAAGACCAATCTTCCTCAGTATCCATCATTTCACCACCCACGTGGTACGGACCCAGCGTTCGTTTCACTGTGTTACTCTCTGCTCAAGGTCCTGCCATGGCTCCCCAACTGCTGGGCAGATATGTTCCAAGCTCCTTAGCCTGGAATCGAGCAATTGTCAATTGACCTCCACACGCCCATCTCCATCTCCACAACCAGGCTTCAGCAGGGGCTCTGGGCTCCAGGTTAACACAGCAGCATAAAAACACTGAACCTTCAGCCCCATGAGTGAGGCTCTAAGCTAAGCCCCGTCACACATCTGCTAATGCAGATCTCCCCAGTACACTCTGCCCCTCCACTCTCCTCGCAGTGCCTGCGTGTCTGCTAATGCAGATCTCCCCAATACACTCTGCCCCTCCACTCTCCCTGCAGTGCCTGCATAGCTGCTAATGCAGATCTCCCCAGTACACTCTGCCCCTCCACTCTCCCTGCAGTGCCTGCATAGCTGCTAATGCAGATCTCCCCAGTACACTCTGCCCCTCCACTCTCCCCGCAGTGCCTGCATAGCTGCTAATGCAGATCTCCCCAGTACACTCTGCCCCTCCACTCTCCCTGAAGTGCCTACATTTCAGCCCTTGATTGTTATCTCAGGGTATTACCAGCCTTATCTCCCCAACACCACCAAGCTCTTAAAAGGCAGGGACCAAATCCTGTAATCCACCCCCTCCACCAGAAGCAGGGGTGGGGGAGGGCTAAATGGGTGGAGGGGGTCAAAAGATACAAACTTCAGTTGTAAAAGAAGTAAATCAGGAGGATATCATGTACAGCATGGTGACTACAGTTAAAAATACTGTACTACATATTTGAAAGTTGCTAAGAGTGAATCTTCAAAGTTCTTACCACAAGGAAAACCATTTTTGTAACTGTGTGCTATGAGAAATGTTAACTAGACTTATTATGGTGATCATTTTGCAATAGACACAAATATCAAATCATTCTGTTTTACACCTAAAATTAATATAATGTTATATGTCAATTATACCTCAATAAAAATGCTTTAATAAAGATTTTTTTAAAATACTAGTGGGTATGACCATTTTTGAAAACTTCATTAGGCAAATTTTCCTAAATCAAAACAGAACCTGAAAATGATTTCCCTTAGGCCCAGGAATTTTATGCCCACAATAGATTTTTCTGGCCAGACAGTGAGAAAATTCGTACAATAGTGTAGTGGCCAAAAGCATAGGCTCTGGAGCTAATACCTCCTGGGTTTAAATTCCACCACGCCCACTTTCTGAAGGCCTTGGGCAGTTAGTTATATGATGACTTGGGGCGGGGCCTCAGTTTCCTCATCTGCAAAATTGGGTCTTCCGATTTCATAGTTATTAGCGTGTTAACAGGAGATAATACTTGTAAAGTGCTTAAACAATTCCAGTTATTATTCAACCCATGTTATTATTTTTTTATGTTGATAGTGGAGGTAGATTAAATCAAAAATAAATCTCTATGACAAAAATATTTCCAAACACTTGTTAATGATTTGCTGACTGGTGCGAGATGCCATTACATAACCCAGTACCTGAGATAATAAAGAATTCTCATCTCAGTGGCCCATTTCCTGTTTCACTTTCTATCAATTTCCGTTATCTACACTCGGTGTCAATTTAGGGTAAGTTTAACAAGGCGTGAGATTTTTAAAGCAGAGACCTTCTGATTCATCGCTGCATCCCGGGGTGCTCAGTGGGCCAGACCCCTCTGCGAGGTGTTCAGAGAGGAACAGACGAGACGGGGAGAGCAGGGAGCCTGCCATCCCAGGCTGGAGCCCTGGGCGGCTGCATCAGGCACCAGCTGCTCCTACACGGCACCCATTTCTGTGTCCCAGCCCAACCAGGGACATCGGGAGTGAGGCTTCTGCTCTCAGAAAAGACTAAAGGGATTAAAAGAACAAGTTCTACATTGCCCTTCCAGCTGCTAGAACTGAAACAAAGTGTAATTACTCAACAATAATAGAAAACCAATGCTTCACGCCCTGGGCCTGACATCTTCGGAACGGAATAACCTATGAACAGGGGACCTGGAGAACACAGACAACTGCCTCTCCTCCCCAGGAAGAACTCATGGACTAGCACTCCACGCCTACTGCCTACAGAACACTGTGGCCGCAATAAGGGCCACTGGGCTCAGAAGCCCAAACCCTCTTTAGGGGAAGGAACCAAGTTAGGGCAATGAGACAAAACAAAAAACTCAGACGCTCAAGAAACTCGCAGAGGGGAAATGAGGGTGCCACTGCCAAGTTAGGAAGCCCCATCCCTGAAAGGCAACAGCGTCCACTCTCACTCAACAGATCCGTGTCGGGCCTGCTCAGCCAAGAGTCGGCGTCCCAGACACTGACCACCAACCGGAGCGGCAGTCAAGGGCAGAATATAGAAGGCCCTCAGGTCAAGTGGATGGCAGGGAATCGTAGCAGGTTTTTGACCTTGAAGGCAAAGAAAGAAGGTGCACAAGGCAGGGTCTTGCACACACACAATTACTTCTGGACAGTAAGCTAATGAAAACGGTTGTTTCGTTTCTACACCCATCATCACTTCGGACACAGCGGGATGAAGTGCGGTCACATGACGCAAAGTCAAAGGAAGCAAAAATTCTATAAACCTAAGAATAAAACCACATGTTTTTTTCTTCCTTCTCATTGTCACCGTGGATAGTTTTTATGTTCCTACACCGAGCTATTAAACAACATAAAGAGCATATAACAAAAAGATATGAATAATACTATTTATCTGTACAATCGGAGGGAACATAATAATCCCAGGCTATCTGCACTGGTTCAGCCCCTTCAAAGCAGGATGCTCTCCAGCTCCATGCTCTCCAGTGACCAAATCACCGGGAGACAGTTGGCTGCTGCCAGAGTGACAGGTATCGTACAGGGTCCAGCAGAAGTAACGCCTGCCAGAGGGTGATTGCTAGGGTGCGTGAATGACTCACACAAGACGGACAGCAATTTTAGCACTTCACCTAAAATGTCATATGGTATCCTTGAGTGTGATATTGCTATGTTACAGAATTACATGCTTATGATTTTGTAATAAAAAGCGGTGGACCTTGTATATTAAGGGCTTCCTAAGTTCAAGGCGCTTATTTCTCTGAGATCAGCACCAATATTACCTTCACTTTGCAGATGAAGAAACTGAGGTCAGAGGTCAAAAGGGACGAAACAGGGAGTCAAATCCTAAGGCTGGGCAGAGGGTCAGGCAGTTTAAAACCATTCAATCATTATATTTTGTTTTGCTAATGATGCTACTCAAGTTCTTGATCACTGAGAGACCCAGGGGGTGGGGGGTGGGGCAGGGCAGGTCCAATCAACAGAAAACATTTCCAAAATAAATAATTAGTGTTGGCAAATGGTAGTATTCGATTTTTGAGTGCCACATCTTCTGATGCTCCTATTTCAACTCTAATCGAAAAATCTTAGCTTCTGAAGCCATCTTTAATTCTTCCCAAATGAAAGGAACCCAACCTATAAGTTAACTAAGCAGAAAACCTTCAAACTTAAATAACACCTATGAATATTCTCTTTCCAACAGACTCCATGACACACACACAAGGAAACCTTTTCTGAAAGATATTCAAAGTGCTTTGAGAAGAATTCGCTAAAAAGAACTTTCTTCCGAACTCTCTGCAGTTTTACATATGTGTAATATATACATATACTGTATGTGTATATCACACAGCACAGTATATATACTGTATGTGATAGTTTAGATAAACACATGCGTGTATACGGTATGCAGTTCAGATAGATAGCTATGATCGATCTACACCTATCCTCATCCCCACCCCAGGTATAGGCAGAGCAAGCATCTCTAAAGGATACTCATATAGGTAGAGATAAAGTATTTAGGAAATTACTTTGAATATCAGTTTCACTTTCATTACAGCTTTGATGAAAATAGCTTAGTTATAAATGCTTCTATAGTGAACATTCCAGAAAACAGCTTTGAAGTCTAACATTTCTACCAAAACAAACCATATTATATATATAAACAAAACTAGAAATTAGGCATTTCAAATATAATGTCCGAGCCTATAATAAAAGCGTATCACAGGCCTGACATTTCTGTCTCTGAGCAGAGTGAATACATCTTCAACTAATGCTAATAAATCAGTCTGTAGTTTACCTTCCTTCAGCTTGGGTTGCCTTCTACCACTAACCAGTAAGGGACAGAGGCTACAGTTGAGATCAAATGCACATACATAGAGATATACGCCAGGGCTTCTCCACTGGGGCGACTTTGCTCCCCAGGGGCCTTTGGCCCTGTCTGGAGACGTGTGCTAGCTGTCACAGCTGCGGGGAAGAGAGGGAGAGGTGAGCACCACTGGCATCTGGTGGGTGGAGGCAGAGATGCTCTGGCTGACTGAAATCATACAGGGCCCAGGACAGCACCCCCGAAAAAGAATTCTCCAGCCCCAAAAGTCACAAATGCTGCTCCCGAACAACTCTGATATAGGCAAATAGAACTTTATTTTTTAATAGTAAATACTTCAAGTGTTAGGTGTGGTTCTCTCAGTAGGATTATGAACAATGTCTATTCTGTTCATTTTATCTTTCTGTATGGTCTAAACCTTCAACAATACACATCTGTTATTTATAATCAGGGAACAACTCCATTTGGGAATAAACTTTTAAGAGAAGGGCAGACTATTTGCTTCCCATCCTGCTGGGGCTTTTTCTCAAAGGACTGGTCTTATTCAGCCTGCTGGCCTTAGGGAAGGTCCAGGAAAATTTTCCTCTAAAAAATCACCTCTCCGCCTTGAAGCTGTTATTCATTAGCCCTGGTTAAAATGAATATTCCAAATATCTCAAAACCAGCACTCCAACTGCTTCACATAGGAAGGAGAAAACTGAAATGTAAAACTGCACAGCCTCTCCAGTGAAGTTACAGCTAGACATCCTGTTTTTCTAAACAGCCACAAGAGACAGCATAGAATTAAGCGCTGCCACCGATGTGGCTGTAATGAACATCTTAAAAATTACGGCCCACAAGCTGAATATTCCCTTAGAATTCAAACCACTTCTCCCCCAGGGGAAAAATGCATTTGGGCTCACTACTGTCAATACTGAAAAACAGTCAACAATATTATATTTAAATGTGTACAACTGTAGTCAATGAGGATTTCTCCTAAAAGTTAACCTTAAACACAAGAGCTTTGCAGTACTGTGTCTATAGCAGCAGTAAACCCTATATGATGCCACAGATTCCAATAAAATGCTAGTAATTATTTTTCCAAATGTAATCATTGTATCATATTGGGGGCAGGAGCCCAAACAGGAAATTGAAGTTCCTTAGAGGGTGTATTCTAACGCGAATTTAAGGCACTTGGGAAAAATCCAAGATGACAATTCTTTAAAGTCACATCCTCAACCCAAAGCAACTCGACACTAATGGCAAGTACCACTCACTAACACTTCTGAAATCAATATCCTTGCTGTCCTCAGGCACACAGCGCCAGCTCACTAACAGAACAGGGCACGTGTCCCTCGCCCACCCAAGACCACAGCTGGCCTAGGGGTCCGCCCTTCCCCTCTACACAGCAGTCGCTGGCCAAGGCCCTGCTGAGGTGGCCTAGGTCCCACCTCCTGAACTTGGGGCAGGCGTGACTCACGCCCTGTCACATGGCGCAGGAGCAGGCTGAGAAGGCCACCGTTGCCAGGTGTTCGGGCTTGGCCCGACCGTTTATTTGCCTTGCAAAGTGGCCTGAGTGCCTGTGCCACTGGGGGGCCGGCGGCCTCGTGGCCTCCCGGCCTCTTCACGTTCGCACACCCATCCCCGCCCTGTCATCTGGTCGTCCTCACCTGAGTGGGCAAGAGGAGTTCCCCTTCTTCAGCCTGCCACAGCTCCACCACGTTGGGCAAGGGCTCAATCGCTGCACGAACACCAAAAAATACACCGCGTTTTTAATGCACGGAAAAGAAACGCTTCCTGTTTCCCTATCGTCCCCTATGCACCCGCCTCACCAAAACAAGTCCCCCTTTCCTTCTACAAGCGAAGCCACCCAAAAAGCCAGCCGAGGATACGAACACAATGGACGGGGGTGTATGCCGGCAGCCCCTGTGACAGAGAGGCGAGAGCATGCAGGGTCGGGGAGTCTCGTGCTGGGGAACTGATTGGAAGAGACCACTCCGTGGGCCACTCTGCGCTCGCATCCCGCAGCATCTGGGGCGGGCATCTGCAGGATGGGTCTTGGGCGGCCAGGCTCGGGGAACAAAGCTGCAGGAAGCCGGCCGCGGCGGGGCCCTGGCGCGCGCCACACAAAGCGGGGGGCTGTGCTGGGGGTGCCAGGGGACCGCTCACAAAGGCTCCGGGGGGCGCGCGCGGCTAGCGGTCCGTGCCGCGGTGCCCG
>CM052545.1:18876058-19049243 GCA_028533065.1 Trachops cirrhosus | reverse complement strand
TTTCCCTTTCCTCCCCTTGCCCTGTAATAGATTTCAGCAGTTCCCTAAAAGAAAGCGCGCGGGGGGGGGGGGGGGGGGGGCAGGGTGAAGAGGGAAAGCCAGCAGAGCGGCGCAAGGCTGACCTTGTCCCTGCGCCCCTCCCGGGCGACAGCAGGGCAGAAGGACCTGGAAGACGCCTAGCAGGAGGTTCACGGCCGCGGCGGTGCGGCTGTAGCAGCCCGGCTGCGGGCGTCGGAGCCCCGCCATGCTGCTGCTCGCGCTCCTCTCGGTGCTCGCCGTGTTCGCCGCTCGCTCGCTGGCGCCTGGGCTGCCTCGCCCCGGGCCCGCCCCCGCCGCCCGCCGGGCCCGCCCCGCTGCCCCCGCCCCGCCCCCGCCGCAGCAGCTGCTGCAGCAGCTCCAGCCCCGGGCGCGCCGCTAGCCCTGCGCGCGTGTGTGCCACAGATAGGGGGGCGGGCGGGGGCGGGGGACGGAACGCTGCGGGGTGCGGGGAACGTGGACAATGAGAACGCCTCGGCTGACGGCGCCCCACCCCTGCACGAAGCACAGGGCTGCGAGTCTGCCCAAATCTACCGGGTGCAAGCAATTTCTGCGACTGTGACTTAGAGCTGTCGGGAGGGACAACCAAGCCACTGTCGCCAAGTGTGATTTCAACAACTTTCGGAGGGGGATGGCGGTCCGCTTTGTTTGGGCACAGGGGCCACAGCTGAGTTGTTACCCATCCGCCGGGGAGTGGCGGTGGGTGTTGGGAGTGAGTATTCGCCCAGCGAGAGGCCTGAGACAGGATATTAGTGGAAATAATGCAGTGGTTGTCAGGAAACGCGAGTGCAGCCACATGGCTACTGCCAGTTCTGTAGCGAGGATATCCGGTGGCTGCAAAGTCTGTAATTTAGAATAAAAAGAGCTCTCCCAAGACCGGAGAGGCTGACCTCAGCGCCGCGTGGCGGTGGTGTCCCCGGCGCCCTCGGTGGAGACGGTCCAGGTTGTGACAGGTGGGGAAGCCTCTTCCTAGGGGATTTCTAGCTTCAAAGATCTTGCCAATTTTCCTCTTCGGAGTCCTGTTGCAAAATTCAGCCAGCCTCTTCTGTAATATGGTGGGGGTCGAGGACGTGGTAAGTTTATGGTTTCTAACATTAACAGGATAATAGAAGCAATACTTGGATATCTATTTCCTAGCCCCATTTTTGATGCTTAGAACCGAAAACAACGTCTCAGATCTGAGATCTCTTTAAAGTTAATACCATGCAAGGGTTTGTTCAGGAATCTATTTGCATCACCTTTCCAGCGGGGAAGTACTGGTGATCTTCAGTTTTGTTTTGGTTTTCATTAATTTGCTGTTTCCAGAGCAGCTTGTATGAAATTCAGAGACTATGAGCCGTGTGGAGTAAAGAGGGGAAGTGACTGGGGCACACCTGTCTGCTCACATTGATCCTCTACTTAATTGCTTCTGGTGCCTTACAGTCTAGACAATGGGAAAGCAGTGGTCGAATAGCAGGACAGATGCCCGGAGGACTAAATCAATTACGAATCCTCTCTCTCCCAAGGCCATAACACAGTACTACAGTCCAGCCTCATGCTGTCTGAACAAAACTCTAAATAAGGTTAAATTGCCTAATTGCTTGGCCAGAACTTAACGTTTAAGAAGATTAGCAGAAATGTAAGTCCTTGGTGTGAAAAAAAAGTCACTGCATTATCCAACCTGCACACTTACAGTATTCTCTCTGTTTCTTGCCTTTTTCCAAGATTCCCCACCAGCCGGTTTATTTTCTTAGCAAGGATCTCCAGTCCCTTTCTTCTCTTCCTGTCACTTCTCTAGGTTTGTATTTGCCCTTGGGCTCTGAAGGTTCTCCATGGTGTTAGGGGGGCCCCTTATGACAAGAATACTTGCACAATAAGGCCAATAAGGCAGTAGCTGCACCTTCAAAGTTTGTTTTTAAATGAAAGTTCTCTCACTGGCCTTGTTATTTACATTATGTATTTTGAAGTCCTCTTATGACTACACTACTTAGAAAGGAGAGCAAGCAAAAAAAAAGAGTGATAGCCTAATATAAAAAGTATAAAAAGTCGTGGCACAAAACTTTTTTTACGAAGTTTTAAACAATTTTAATTTTTTAGTACAAGTCTTTCCCACACCTACCAGTGTCACGGAATCAATGGAAATGGCTGAAAGACAGAGAAAAATAGCTGTGGATCATGTATCAATACAGCTCTATTTTGTTCTGCCGAAGCCTTTAAGAAAGCCAGCTCGATTTTCCAAGTTGTGGTCTTGTGGACTTTACAAAGTGGGTAATGCTATTTGACTGATGTTCAAAAAGCCAGAAACATGTATCTGCAGTGCCAAGGGGCTGGAGAGGGATACAGGATTACACAGCTGTCTTCTTAGATAAATCTGACCTACTGAGCCTTCTCTGGAGGTATTATTCATGCTGACTCATGAACGACAGGAAAGTTATGGCCCATTAAGTAGTATCCCTGTTTTAAAGTAAACTTGTTCTCCAAAGAAGACCCCTGTGTCATTTGTTCTATATTTCCATTGTTCCCATGTAGAGAGTCGATATCTTGTTGTCTTGAGATACTAGAGCTGGGAAAATTTGGGCTACTAAATAATGGCCCCAATGCCTCACTTTACAGAAGAAAGGAAAGCCCAGAAAAGAGGAGAAATACCAAGTTATAGTGGCAGAGTTATGGAAAAGTATATGTGAAATAATGGTAACTGAAAAAAAATTAATGTGAATATGAATGAACTTTATAGTTAAATTATATACACAAGAGTAAAGCAAGGAAGAGGTACTAGACTATATCAGCTTTAAAGTAGGTCCATGTAAATTTAAAAGTTTAAAAAAAAATGCACCTAAAATTGACTGTCTACACTTACTTTGAAACATAAAAGATGTTGACCATGCTTGTGACTTACTTTACCCTTGTTGTTTTTTCTTTTAAAGAGTTTATTTATTTTATTTTTAGAGAGAGGGGAAGGGAGGAAGAAAGAGAGAGAGAAACATCAATGTGTGGTTGCCTCTCACATATCCCCTACTGGGGACCTGGTCCCAAATCCAGGCATGTGCCCAGACTGGGAATTGAACCACCCTTTGGTTCACAGGCCAGCGCTCAATCCACTGAGCCACACCAGCCAGGGCTGTTCTTTTTTTCTTAATGAGTACAGATGAAAACCAAGCAAGCCTGTAAATGTGAGTTACATCTTAACACATTCTGCATAAAATTGACAGCAAAGTGTCAAGCCCAAATCACCTATCTCTAATCCAGAAGATTCAACATACCAGGTCACAAGTGGTTGATTAAATAAGATAACATATGGTAAACATCTGACGTAGGTGCTCAATAAATGCTAGTAATGAAATTATCACATATTCACATTGTGGGGCCATGTCAGACTTTGCATTAATATGGTAAATTTTATGCTGATAATTATTACTTGAATTTCCATATTATCATTCATTATCATGTCATTTATCACTCAGACAGGCTGGAAATGGAAATGGTTAATGAACATGTACATGTCACAGCTGTTTGCTGGCTTATCTATCCCTCCATTTTGAGCCTCACCCCAATCGTGACAAAACCTGTATGTTGTCAAACCACCCCACCATCGTGCTGGGATCCAAGTCTTATCCTTGCCCAGAGGGGATGGTTCTTGAGCCCAACAGAAACCTAATGGTTAAGGTCAGGCACTCTTGAAATGCAAACTGCCCTCTTGACTCAGGGGACCCTTATTTCTAGAACTTTATTCCATTTCATCTCATCTCAGAAAGCCTCCATTAGGTGCATTCAATAAGGACTCTATTCTTTCTCAAACTAGTCTATTGTGTGAAACAATTGCCCTTTTTGCCCTGGCTGGTGTGGCTCAGTGTGTTGACTGCCGCCCTGCAAACCAAAGGGTCGCCGGTTCAATTCCTTCAGGGCACAGGCCTGGGTTGTGGGCCAGGTCCCCAGGAGGGGGCGCGTGAGAGGCAACGGCACGGTGATGTTTCTCTCCCTCTCTTTCTCCCTCTTTTCCCCTCTGTCTATAAATAAACAAACAAACAAACAAATAAATCTTTTTTAAAAATAATTGTCCTTTTCCATTATGGAAACATCAAGCAATTTGGGGAACATCAGTATTCACAGTTAAAAATAGTAAACTTTTTTTTCCAAAACTCAACTGTACATTGAAAAGGGTTAATGTTACCATGTATCAATTAAAATTAAGTTGTTTCACAGTCTTTAAGAACTAACTTTTTAAAAAGTTAAACACAAGATTTTTTTAAAGGGAGGCTAGAATGGGACATATACAGGATACCTCGAGTCCTGCCAAATGTCCAGACATGAGTGAATGAATGACACACGAATAGAACAATGAACAGTCACCTTCTCATTTTCCCTTACAACTTGGCCTGGCTATTTGGCCTAGTTCTGGCAAAGAGATATAAGCAGACCTTAACTAACATGACTTCAAAGAAAGCTATTGTTTTCCTAGTGAAAAAGAATAGATTCGGCGAGGACCGGTCTGCTCTGTGTCCTCCTTCCTGCTGGAATACAGACGGATGCCCAGAGATTGCGAGCCACCAGGCAGGTCTGAGGGAAAGGACTCTGCACTGAGGGGGTGGATTAAAAAGGCAGAATAAGTCAGGATTCCTGGTGGAATTATGGAATTGCTAGATTATCCGACTTTAGATATCTTGTTTTATCGGCAAAAGCGAGCCCTCCTTACCACAGTCAGGTTTTCTGTTCCATGTAGCCAAACACAATCCCAAGTGAAAGTAAGAAAAAAGTCAACCAAAACAACAATGAAATTAAACAATCATCCTCAACAATAACCAGCCTCAAAGACATTAACAGGATGCCATATAACAGGGGAAAAGTGGCAAACTAGTACTTGATTTATTTATAAGTGCAAATAACAACTACTATGCACAATGTGATATAAAATTAGCAATATAGGTAAAAGCAACAAAAGTAAATTCTAAAGAGACAGCTGCAGAGAAACAGTGCTTGTCACTTAGCAAATTAGTTAATTCCTCAAAGGACAGAGCTATCACCAGGGCCATCACCTTCAGGCTGTGTAGTGGCACTCCTGGCATAGGTGACAGACAGCTCCGGGTACCTTCTGTGGGCTTTCCCCCATCTTCTCAGTTTGCGTTGCAGCCTCTTCCTCCTACGCCAGCCTCGAAAAGAAAGAACACCGCAGGGCTTGGTCCTGGCCACCCTACACTTTCTCTCTGAATGAACTCGTCCAGCCTGGGGGCTTCAAACAGTAATAGTATCTATAAGCTGATGAGTTCCAAGTGAAAATTGTAGCCTTGACCTGAAGTCCCACACTCCTAGATCCAAATGCCTACTTGCCATCTCCACTTGAATATCTCATAAGAATCTCAAACCCAGCACATCCAAAGCTCTTGACTCCGCCTATCCAAACCTGCACACCCCTGACTTCCAGTCTGTGGCAGTACCATCTACCCAGCTCAAGCCAAAAACCGAGGAGTCGCATTTAATCCCTCTTCTCTTTGCACCCTTTAAATCTATCAAGAAGTTCTGTGCTGCTCGCCTCCAGAACATTCCCCAGACCAGTCCTTTCTCCATCACGCCCTGGTGGAAGTGCCCTATCCCTGACGTAGCCTCCTACGACTCTCTTTTCCTGGTCTCCCTGTTTCCACTCTTACCCCTCACATCCTGCTTGAATAATGGCCAGAACGACCTTTTAAAAACAGAATTCAGATTATGTATAAAACTCTTTAGTGGATTTCCATAAAATTAGGGGACAATCCAATATCTCCAAACACACCTTCTAGCAGTCTTCCCTTTTGATAACTGTTCTTCAACCCACAGGCCTTCACATTCCCCAAGCCCACCAGGCGTGCCCCCCATCTCAGGGCCTTTGCCCTTGCTGTTTTCTCTACCTGGAAAGCTTTGTCCTGATTGTCACCTCCGGCTCCTGCTTATCATTTACACAGGACTGCCACCTGTGGTTGTGCATGGAGCTCCCAAGGGTTTAGAGACTGCTGTCCGGCTGCCTCACTAAGCTGCCCTGGCTGGCGGATGCCTGGAGCAGGAAGGTCCCCCTATTCATCCCACACTAACCAGTAGCCAAACCACATGCCCAGGCACCGTGTCCCCCCAGAGGGGGCAGCTTCTGCTGTTTCTGTTGTGGAAGGAGAAGGGGGAACCAACCGTCACTGGGCTCCCACTTTCCATGCGCTGCTTCTGTAAATACACAGCAGGATTAGTCTTGTCATCCGTATTTCACAGGTTAGAAACTGAGATTGAGAGGGATCCGTTGTTAATCCTGAGTTAAAACCGGACGGCAATTCCACTGCCCTGTACCGTCTCTGAAGAAGAAGCAAGAACTCACTTGGGAACTTTCATTTTTCCATGTTTTAATTCCACTTATTTTAGGATGCTCACAGGAAGGTTAGGAAAAAGTCTACAAAAGCTCCAGCTATAGTCATGAAAAATGAGTTACTATTGCTATATGGAGCTGCAAACAGACCTTACCTGTACACGCTCCCAGGTGATGAATTAAGGTCAATGTGACATCCAGTAAAGTCTCATTTTTTCTTTTGAGTCTCCACACTTTCGGACCTGCAGACCTTGACCCTGTACTGACTATTGATCATCCTAGCTTATAGTCTACTTGGGAAAGCTATCTATGCAAACCTCTAAGGTAGTGACTGTGTTAACTTACTGGTTTGTACTTAGTAAAATTTCCTACTTGGGAATGCAAAATGCAGACTAAGGAGTAGAATTTATTTTTCTCTTCCTCGCTGGCTTGCTTTCTTACTTGTTTTTGGAAAAGGTACAGAAGTAGACTTCAGAAGGTTGGCAAGGATTGCAATTCTGTAAATTAAGTCAATTTCTTGGTAAATGATCTTGGAAAAACTGTTTTTTTAAGGTCCCACTCAAGCTATAAAGCAAGGCCTGGCCTTGGTCTGGGAAGCAGAAATCATAAGTACTTTTTCAGCTCCATGAAATAGTCTGAGGTGATTCCACTGTAATTCAGCTTCCTCTTCGGCAAACAGTGACAGATAACCCTCTTACCGGTGCTTATGATATGCTAAGCCCTGTCCTAAGTGCTCTGCTTATGGTAAACCATTTAATCCTTCTAATAAACCTATGGGTACTATTTTTATCCCTATTTTACAGATGGGAAAGTTGAGGCACAGATAGCTAAGCTATAAGTTCTCGAGGTCAAAAACCAGTAAGGCTCAGAGCTGGAATTCCAACCCAGGCTTTGACCACCAGGGCAATATCGCCTTTCTACCATCAAATGAATGGAAGAGTGATGCTGACCACTGCTGTGACGGCGGTCATTAGAAATGTGTGCGCAGCACACCGAAACTGGAAACACTTGGATAAAAGCGATCACGGCACCAAGAGAGCTAGTTGTTTTTAAGAGGGTGTCACTACTGCATAACCAGAACCTGGTCCCGGAATGTGTCATGGTTCCAGAAACAACGGCATGCCCGGTAGTAGAAATGGGTTTGTCTAAGTGAAGTAACTGTGTTCTATGATATGAATTAAGTCACCAAACTAATACTATATGTCAATTTCCATAATTAAGATCCTGATACTAGTATTTCGATGACACGTATCTGACTTACCCATCTAAACACTCTAACTGCTGTTTTTGGAAAGTATGTTTCACGAGCTTGAACAAAGCACTTCGCCTCCCTGGGCCTTTGTTCTTGCCTATAAAACGAAACCATAAAATGATATGACTGCTAAGGTCCTTTCCGTGTCTAACGCTGAATGATTTTCTGTCCAGACCTGATAGCTTGAAAGCAGGAAGCCTGAACTTTTTTTGTTCATTTCTTACTGCTTCAGAATCCACCGAGTAAAGCAACTTTGCAGCTTCCTGAACCGGCGTGCTTTCAGATTACAGCTGTGTTAAGTTTGGCACTTGAAGTTCAAATAAAAAACTGCCCGGTCAGCAGCAGGGAGCCAGACGTCATGGAGAAGAAGTGATAACGGGGAATGTGTTCCTGCCTCAGGTGAGACCTGCGCTGCCAGCCTGGGGCCCCTTGGCCGAGTGCAGGGTTGGTAGAATCTTGTGTCCCATCAGTAATCTGCAAGTCACTCAACTTCTCTGTGCCTGTTTCTCACCTGTAAATGGAGGTAATAGTGGTCTCCCTCATAAGCTGTGGCCGATAGTAAACGCCGCCTGGCACAGAGTAAACGCTTCATAATGGTGTTTGTTACGGTTGTTGTTTCCTATATTAAGAAAAACAAAATGAGGAGCCGAAGAAGGTAACTGAGGGAGCACTGCTGGGACGCGGCACAGGGGACAGCCCACACAATGCTTCCACCCCGTCGATTCATGCCAGGCCAACGTGAGACTAATGTCCCCACCTTGTAAAAATGCCCCCATTTCAGTTCTTCTATTTAGACACATTCAAACTCCAGGCTCCTGGGGCCATGTAGGGACTTCCTTCCTTTTCCTCCAACTGCAAAATAAAGCAGACCACCAATTGAGAAAGGCACATCTCTGGGGAGATCTGATCTCCTTCTCCCCCTATCATCTCCCCGACATTTCTAGGAGGAGCCGTAAAGGAGCAAACGCTTTATAGATGGAGGCTAAGTAACTCTCCTAGGCCACAGAGCTCAGCGGTGGAGCCAGAATTCAGCCCCGGGCAGTCTGGCTCCACAGGCTGTGCTTGTGGGTGGGTGACCAGGACATTTTGCTGCAACACAGACTGCTGTGTGTGTGTGTGTGTGTGTGTGTGAGAGAGAGAGAGAGAGTGTGTACAAACCATGACATCTGACTCTGTGTCACGCTAAAAAACATCGGCCTGCTATACACCTCTCTCAGGAAGGAAGCTGCAGGCATGTGATCAAGGGGGGCCTCCTCCAGCAGTCCATTAGTGCCCTGCAACTTTCAAGTGCCCTGGTCCCCTGGCCGCAGCAGCCACGCAGGGCAGCCGGTCCTATTGCTCAGGAAGAGAAACCACGAGGGAGGCAAAGAGGAGGCATGGAACATAACCTGAGGCGAGGCAGCAGCCGACAACAGCAGGGAGACAACAGCAGGAGCATCCCAAAGCCGAGGATTCGTGCTGTTGGTGGGGGCGGTGCAAAGGGGCAGACTTACAGACAGCAGGTGTGTGACCCTCTGCAGAGGGCACTGCTACTGCAGCCAGGGAGCTGTAAGGAAAGAAAGCCTCCAGCATCCGACAGAGCTCTTCTGAGATGTCTGGATTCCCAGCAAGCAGTGGGAGGTGCAAGATGCGGGAGAAAGAGCACTGTGTGATACTCAGGAGTCCCAGGTGCCTCCTAGCCGGCTGTGTGGCCTAAGCCACCTCCCTGGGGCCCCATTTCCTCTGTGAGCACATTAAACTGGAAGTTGTGGGTAAATGACTTGGAGAGTGGAAGTTTGGTAAATTGGTTAGAGACTCTGGTAACCACCTGTGTGTGAGGAAAGAAGCATCTAGACAAGAGCAGTGGCAGCAACTTTGCTGGAGAGCAATGAGGACACACTCCCCCCAACCACCACGGGTAGGCAAATTCTTCTGCGTCAGCCCCATAGATCTGAAGAAACTGCCCATCCCACTCCCCTTGGAAATGACTTTGGCTGGGTGTTAAAGAGTATCTCAGCCCTGAAATTTCATGGTGGTAGATCAGCCCACTTAGAAGTGCAAATCAAGATAATCCAACAGCATCATTTCATAGTGATTAACGCCAACAACAAAATTATTATAAAACACAGCCCTGGTAGAGATTCAAGGAACCCACTTTCACAGTGCCAAGGTCAGAGTGACTCCGTGCTTTTTCCTGAGGGCAACCTGAGCACCGGATAAGAGCCAAGAAAATGACCAGAACCTGTGACACATTAGTAGTCTTGGGCATTTATTTTCAGAAAATAACTTTAATTGAAAGATATATATATAACAAGATGTGCATATTTATAGCAACGTCAGCTACAGTGGCGCAGTTGGATATACCCCAAATAAATCCACTAACGTGGAAATGGCAAAGATAACAAGGATAGATTCAGTGAAGAACTACTCAGTACAATGACAAGTATATGTATAAAGGGTTTAAAGTACTACAAAGAGGGAAAAAGTACATGCAAGGGTTGGCGCAGAAGGGATTGCTAGGCTATTCAATTGGGAAAGGGTGGAGGAGAGTGTTGCCCTTGGGTAGACCACGGAGTTCACGAAAGAGGGGTGTGAGCGCCAGGATGAACACGGAACACGTGTGTTGAACCAAGACCCAGAAAACTTGGGAAGCCATAGTCATTAACAATTTTTCAATCAACTAGAAAACTGTATAAAATAGTACTTTGTGCATTTTTCTATCAAATAGAAAAATTGTGACTTCAAATTTTCAATCCAAGGGGAAAACTCGCACATGGTTTAACTGTAACAGGACACTCACTGCACAACGGCAGAGCGGGCCATCAGAGGGAAGGTGAGCGGGGAGCGGAGCTGGCTGTCTCCATGGGAGAAGGCATCAGTGATTGGACTTCTTGCTGTGCTTTCCAAGTGAGCAGACAACTAAAGACATCTCTGAAGCAGGAAGCGGGTGAGCAGGCCAGGGGCTCAAACCGAGCAGGGCTCTGGGCAGGAAATGGCTAAGACAGTCTTTCTTGTTGCCAGAGGAAGTTGAAATAAGACAAGACTTCAGGAAAATGTTGCTCAATTATTCAGACCAAAAGCTTCGACTCACCTCTGAAGAAGCCCAGATGGTATCTTCAAACAAAAAGGTGAGAGGTCGCAAGGACTGGATAAAATGATGTGTGGAGCAGCACTCTGCCAGTTGAGAAATGCTTTATAAATACTTGCCCTGGACACTGGAGCTTTGCTCTAAAAAGCAAAGTTAGCCGGTGTGTTCTTTAACTATAACCCTAAATCAAGAAATGGTTTTATAAGTTCTTACAGTTCCAATTCAGAACAAATGATGGTAAAATCATAATCTCTTTCCTATTTGAAACTATGATTTTACCTTGACCACTTAACCATGTCGGCTTTTTTCAGTAGACCTTTGGTGATCTATAAGCCAGCCATAATTAAATGATCATGCTGTGAACTTGTGAAACAGTCCAAAAAACACAAAACAACCACAACAAATCAATTGGCTCAGTGATTTTAGTAGTCTGAATATTTTAAAACATGTGACCATTCATTCATTCATTCATTCTCCACGCAAGCACTGTGTCTATCTAAGAAGGAGGAGAGGAAAAAGGTACAAAGCACCATAGACTTTAAGACGAGAGAAACAGAAAAGTAGGGCTGCATTACATAAATCGTTCTTTCTGCTGAGCTCAATGAGCAAATAATTTACATCTTTTCAAAGAGCAGCATTTGATCTTTCTTGCCTAAGCTTAGTATTTGGCTTCATGAAGCCTACGGAATGACGCTGGCTACATGCTTGCACGTACACGCACTTACATGTTTCCTCAATGCTCAGCTCACCAGGGCCAAGAGTCAGCTTCTCCCTTGTGCCTCAGGGATATCAGGTTTCAACTCCCATTGTGTGAGTCTTGTACACCCCACCTCGTGTCTTATTAAAATGATCACTTTCCACTTGATTTTCTTCTCCCAACCAAAGAGCCTCGCATCGTTTTCTTTCTCCACTATTGTTAAACATCACCTGTACCAGCAGTCCCAGATGACGATAGATAGCAGCACTTCTAGCTCAGAAAGGTCATGGTCTTGACTAGATACCAGTTGATCTGTGTCGTAAGAGTTCATTTTTGATGGCCTTCATGTGCTTCATTTAGCATTTATCCCTGGGGCTGGGTTTCGGGTAGCCTTTATAAACACACACACACACATACACAGAGCGTCTGGTTCTTTTTAGGCACTTCTCCAGCTGTGAGTTTAGCAAGGCTTCCTGCTAATGGGGAGACAGACAGAATTACGGCTCCAAACATTCCCCTGCCGCGGATCCAAAACATGTGTTATCATATCACACGCTGTAAATTGACTCCAGCTCCCTGCCAAGGGGGCACAGGCTGCATTCCAAATATCCAAGGCCTGGGACCTCAGTTGTAAAAAAGAAATATGCCATGCTTCCCCCTTTAATTTGGTGTAAGCATGAATACATTTGCTAAATATTTTTGATTCTTAGAAAGTGTTTTCTTCTGAAAACATAGAACTGTCTACAAAATCTCAATACCTTGGTGACAATAGACTTATCTTGAAGATCCCCAGTCCCCTCCATTGTGAATGTCACTACCAATCTCTTGTTGAAGGCTGGTTAACAGGAAATAGAGTAAGATGGAAGGGAACTCACTTTTAAGATAATAAAGTATCTCTCATTCAACTGATGAGAGACACAAACAGTCCGACTATGATGGTCTCATGGGGGTAGAAGTCTAGGATTTCAAATGCTATCAAAACAGTTGCCAGGTCTCTGCAATTACTCTAGAAATAGACCCCTAGCACAGAAGGCGATATAAGCAATGGACATGCATTTTCAGTTCTGTGCCATTGAGTGCTGAGGACCCAAGTCACTATTGATTTATTCCTCATTTGAAACAAGTGGGTAGAGTAGCGAACTGGTGTTTATCTTTGTGACTATTAAGGACTGGGAGTGAGAGTGGGGAGAAAAGAGCGACACTAGCAACTGGGCACTGGGAACACCGTGGAGAAAAACAGAAAGGATGGTTGAATCTCCTTGGAAGTCCTCAGCCCCAAAGTGTCTGAAGAGCCCCATCTTGGTTACCATGGTGATACCATTTCATTCCAATAATTACACCTGACAAGGTCTCTATTGTCTCCTCACTCTTGAACATTAGCCGAGCCCACACTTCTTTGATCCGACACTTCCTCATTAGACCCTAAGAAACAGCCACGTATGCACACACAGGAACAGGGAGTTACTGCTTTGTGACAAATGGGTGAATGCCAGAAGGTAAATTGCCAGAGCCAGTACTCAAGTTTTATAGAAGAGGGTTCTGTATATTTTCTAATTAAATCTCATGATATATGCAAGAGTGCTAGCAAAATGAAATGGTGGTGTGGGCTGATTTTCCCCAAATGCATTAGCCAGTGCTAACTAATAAATAAAATTGCATTATGACTCCAGTTATTTTCAAGTCGATCTGGGATCATGAAGGCCTTATTCCAGTAGCCTTCTGGAAGCCTGGCTTCCAGGACCAGCTTACGGCCCATCAGCTAAGCAACTGACACCCTCTGGGGCTCTGGGCCTGTGACCACAAAGGGAGGAGCCCCCCTAGGTCTCCAGTCCTGTGACTCATTTCCTTTTTGGTCCCTTCTTGTCTGCACTGAAAGATTTTACTGTACATTTTCAAGTTGATTTGCTTGATCTAGCTAATTTAAAACCTTTGAGGAAAAAAAATAATGTTCGAAGGAGGAAAGTATGTTATCAAAATAAAGGAACTCTAACCTTTATATAATTTTAAAAAGGTATAATTATGTCTATTTGGGAGAGGCAATATATAGGATTATAACAGGTAAGAAGACTTCAAGTTTAAGTATAATAGGTGTTTTCATTTCCTGAAAAGCCAAACTAGGAACAATGGCTTTAAAACGGGATTTAAATTTTATAACAATAATAGTGGATTCTTCTTAAATATACAGACCTAAGTCTATGTATTCAAAATCGCTCTTGAGTAATGCGCTCCTGTGTCCGTTTCTGCTTGTTCTATCACTGCAGATATACAGGTCAGCACTTTGCTGTAAAAGCCACTGACTCCAAGCACTCGGATTCATTGACCTAAGTCCCAGGCCGGAAACTGGAACTCTCTGGAAGGAAGCAGGTCTACTCTACTTCGTTGTGAGATGAGAGTATTTAAGAACCACTGGCAGACAGGCTGGAGAAGTTTCCCCTGCCTAAATTCCAGGAGGGGATGGGCCATGCAAGTGGCGGACCCGAGCGGACGCGATTTTAAATAGCGAAGCGAAGGTAGGCCTCACCGGAGAGATAACAGGAGTCGCCTTGCAGCTCTTCGGGGCAAGAGCATTCCAGGCAGAGTACAGCCAAAGCCCCACGGCAAGAGTGTGCCCACAGCAGGCCCGTGTGGCCGGAGCAGTGCCAGAGGGAGCGTGTGCAAGGTGAGATCAGAGACAAAGAGCGAAGTGCGTGTAAGGCAGATTGTACCACGTCTCCCGGGCAGTGGCCCAGCTTTGAAAGGTACTTGTACTTCACAGGAAGATGGGGAGTCACAAGGGGTTTTAAGCAGAGAGCATTTCGGGAAAGACCTTTGGCTGCAGTGTTGAGGTCAGACTGCATGAGGGCGAGGATGAACCACAGGGAGGCTAACGTTGTAATCTAGCCTAGAATCACAGCAGCTTAGGGCAGACGTCAGCAGTGGAGCGACTAAGAGATGTTTTCTTGACATAGATCAGCTGTGGGGTGTGAAACAAATCAGACAAAGGAGCCAAGGATGATTCCAAGGTTTTGGACCTGAGCCACCAGAAGCGTGGAGTTGCCATCAACTGAGATGATCATACAATGAAATTGCCAACTCATGCACAAATCTGTTTTTCCTTGTTTTAAAAAAATGATGAACTTGCAAAAATAGCCACTGTGTCATTCCAGTTGTCATTCCAGTTTATACACAAGCTGGTTCTTATGTGCTCACATCATTCTCCCTGCTGGTAATAATCCACCTCTTTCCTTCCCTCTCTGCCCAACACTAAAGGGCTGGTTCATGTTTTATATGCTCCAGAAAGTCCACCCCAAACACAGCCCCAGCAACACTCTGCTGCTAGTGTCTTTAATGTGCTACCTGTAATGATTTATTTTAATTAAATGCTCTTATTCATGGGACCACTGTTGAGTGTGTGCCCTGAAAAGTATTTTTCCTAAAATTCTTATATTGTTCACCTTCCTTCTCTAATTTTTTGTGCATAAAATATTTTTTATTTTTAATAGTTATTTTATGGTTGTTCGATACTTCTCTGGTTTTACTGAGATGTCATTGACGTATGGCACATGAACTTCAGGTGCACACCATCGTAATTCAGTATTTGTGTGCACCGTGAAGTGACCACCACAGTAAGTCTAGTCAACATCCACCATTTCATGTAGTTACAGATTCTTTTCTTGGGATGAGAACTTTTAAGAGCTACTCTCTTAGCAACTTTCAAATGTGCAATACAGTGTCATGAACTATAGTCACCATACTTACAGCCCCAGGACTCACTTATCTTATAACTGGAGGGTTGTAACCTTTGACCACCATCGCCCATGTCACCCACCACCCACCCCCCGCCTCTGGCCAATTGCCAATCTGTTCTCTATACATTCTTCAACTCCTAAGTCTTTTTACTCATCTTCTTCATCAAGAATTCACTCAAAAATGACACCCCAACTTGAATGAGTGCTGTCGTGTTCTAGGCCTCTCCTGGGCCATTGGACCCTACCTCGTTCTCCCTGCCTGGGGTTCCCCTCCTCCGGTCACCCCTGGAAACTGCTTAGACTCCTCCTCATCGCAAAGTCTTCATCATTTCAAGACAGTTCACAATGAAAGGATTCTGAAAGCTCCATTGTTTTGATGCTCTGACTCAAGCTGCTCGCTCTGTGTTGGGCTGGCTCCTGCACCTGGTTTTCATGTACAGACACTTCAAGAGCTGTTGGTAAACCCCTGGGCGAGCTGACTCCGCGCAAAGCACTTGCATGACCTCAAAGGGCACAGCAGTCAAGTCCCAGGGAAGCGCTTCTGAATCTGGAAGGGCCAGCTCACCTCTTCCGGTGCTGGAAGCTCAAGAACTCTTGGGGGAAAAAAGTTGAGTGTCGTTTACTTACTTAGGCCTGTTGTTGGTTTTTAGATGTTTCTATAACAGGGAGAAAGTCGTTACACTTTTAAAAGGGGAAAGGGAACCTTCATATCTCCTGGGTCTCACTGTTTCTCTTCTCTCTCCGTGTGAACTGGGTTTCTCATCCAAGTAAGTGACTCCAACGGCCACACCCCACACCATACCTCTGGCCCCAACTTCTCTTCCAGGCTCCATATTACTGACTGCACACACACGGGCTCCCCCTGAGAACGTGTAGGTTCCTCAGACTCCCAATATTCAAATAGAGTTAATCATCTCTCCTTCCCCGTTTCTCTTCTGGGATTTCCTATCCTGGTTTCTTGTACAGTTCTCCAACCAAACAAGAACCTTGACGTCGCCTTCAGCTCTACTCTCTTAATAACAGTGACTCTGAATTTTCTCCTTAATGTCTGTCCGTCCATTCTCCACTCACGAAAGGACGGATGGTTATCTCTAACCTCCCTCCACTCCAGTTGATCTCTATGTTGCTGCCAGTGATCCCTCTAAATTTGACTTATTCCCCTCCTTTAAAACTTTGAATGTGTTCCTAGTGCCTATGGAATTGGGTCCAAAATCTCTGCAGAGCATACAAGGCCCTCCGCATTCTGATCCTTGGCCACACCTCCAGCATTCCTTTATTACCATCCTTTGCCCCCAGTCATCCCAAACTCTGTGAATGAACTAACCACATTTCCTGAAAACCCTACTCAATTTCCCAATTCTGTGGTTTTTTTCCTGCTGCTCTCTCTTCATGTGTAGTACCTCACCTATATCTTGGCATTTCTATGCATCTTGTAAGACAAAAAAAAAAGGTAAATTTATTCTCTCAAAAATGATTATAGCAATGGTCACTGTATGCCAAGTGGTATAGGAAGCTACCCTAAAATATACAACAGGTAATCCCTACCTTCAAGGAGCATTAGAGTGGGAAAACCAGAAAGATACACAGTAGACTTTCTAGCCACACCAACCGGATGACCAGTGCTGTGAGCTGCAGTCATTGTCGGGTAGCGTCGGCGACCTCTTGTCTATATTTCCCCAGACAGAGTCAGTCACCCCTCATCTGCATTACCCTCAAGTAGATGTCATCATCCCCTTTTCCATCTTACTGGTTTTTGTATCCCTAGCACCTGGTACATGCTAAATACTTGGCACATGTCTCAGAACCAGGTGGCACTCCTCAGGAATCCTGAGCTCAGAGCCGACCTGGGTCCCCCTGGGCTCAGCCTAAATGGCAGTGAGCACCAGGAAGGGCAGTAGCAGCATTCACTTCCTAGAGTCCTCATATAACTCTACAATAAACATCACTTCTCTAATAAACTTTCTAGAACATTTCTATCATGTCTTTTCCCCTTACAGAATCTTCTGTGGCTTCCTGTAGGTGGTGTCAGGAATACGAGTGGGAAACCAAGTTGCTGCTTTCTCTATTTCCAGCCTGATGGCGGGAGAGAAGAACATGGACCTCAATCCAGAAGAGTCCCAACTCTGCGCATCAATCAGATTCACTTAAACTAATGAGACTCTCTCCTGAAACACAAATGTTCCCTGGGAGAAGGACTCCTAGCGGTCACTCACACTTAGAATACAGTATTTTAACCAAGTAATTTGCAACATGTATTGACTAGGAAGTACTCTGTGACTGTGGCTTAAATATGCATATGACAAAGTAATCTAAGGGTTTTCCAGTTCTGAGGAATTGGAAACTTTACTTCAAGTGCCTTGCTAAAAGGGACACTTTTAGGACCAAGTGTACTTCAAAGGAAGACAGACTTATTCTGGGTGCAGCTGAATCAGAGTACAGCCTGGCTGGGGGCGTTAGGAGGACACTGAACAACTACGGTCATGTCCATTGGGGTCACAAGCATGCAGAAATGCAGGTAGGAGCAGACCAAAGAAAATTTTTTTCTTTTTTTTTCCTTTTACTTAGTTTTAGTTTAGGATTCTGATGATATGCCCTCCTTACAAGCCATCTGCTAATCATTTGAGGTTGTCACAGCCTGGATAATATGGTCACATTCAAAACCAAACAGGCCTGCATCTTCCCTGCTTGGTCCATACCCGCACCTTAGGTCAAAAGTTACTCTCGGTCTAACTTACCATACCTTCTTGCTTCTACTTTTCCATTCTGAGGGGGAACCCCAGAACAAACCAGAATTTATTTATAAGACATTGTGTATTTATTCTTACATGTTTAAACTTCAGTCACCTTTAAAGTATTCTCCATTTCATGCAATACACTTATCGAGATGCTTTTTCCACTGCTCAAAACAGTTTTTGAACTCTTCGATGCTGATGCCTTTTAGTGCTTCTGCTGTTTCTTTTGTTTCATCTCTTTCCCTTTGAGGACTTTTTTCACCTGGGGAAACAAAAAAAAGTTGCTCAGGGCAAGATTGGGTAAATATGAGAGTCATACCCTTTTTTGGTCAAAAACTGCTGAACACTCAGCATGGGGTGGGCAGGTACGCTCATAAATCACCCATCATGAAATGGGCAAACACATTGAGAGTCTTCAAAAAAATTCCCTGAAGTCAAATACAACCTCTCACAACAACACCAGCTGGGCCACTGATACAGATGGGTTCCTAGAACACTCACCAGGTGGGTGAAGACTATACACTACAAGGGAACTGCCCTCCAGAAGATAATTATGGTTTTTTGGGCAGTGCCCCCTTGTACTCTGCTCACTAGGAGCTAGAATGTCACCTCTCTAAAACCTACCCACCCTTCACCCATTTATCCAGTCAACAATTGCTCAGTAAAAACCCACGTTTACAGGACCAGGCCAGGATGGGGCACAAGCACCAGTGGGCACCAAAATGGCCTCGACACTGACCTTGTTCTTGTCCAGGTGCCTCTTCCTCCATTAAGCCTTCATTAATAGTCTGACCAACACTTGCTGGAAAAAAAAGCAAACCAACCACCTGATGTGAGATATGACCCTGTCTCAGGATACTGGAAATCAGTCTGCTCTGGAAAATGCAGTTCGACATCCCCACTTTCATGCCATTCTGTCCTACTGCTTCAAGAGTAAGGAACTAAAGAGTGTTTTCCTTAGCCTGGGGGTGTTAAGACAAGACTGGACCCGAGGTGGCAGAGGAACATGGGCGGACAGTGAGAAAGTTACCAGGACAGAAAGGGTACAACTCAACAGCTCTACCAGAGCAGTAATTCCTTCTCACACTAGGGGGTTCTAATCCAGAAGCATGAGCTGCAAACCCTTGGTGACTACTTTTGAGTTTACAGACACTCTACTACAAGATTTCAAAATTAAAGTGATATAAATAACTTTGGACAGGGTTCAGAGAAGAACCACTGTGAGAACAACCATGACTAAAGTGTGGGCAAAGGCATCTATTAATAGACAGAGAAACTGAAATCACTTAGCTTACGAGAGAGAAAGTGTCGGACCTAATAGCGATCTTTACGGCATAGGTCACGGAAGAGCAATGGACCAGTGGAAAAACAGGACACAGTCTTTGAGCCACTCCATTTTAGAATCTCTATTTTTAAAAAGAGGTGAAAGAATTACTCATTTTTAAAAATTTAAAGTGAAGAGAAATGAAAGGTTTCTAAATACTATCCACAATGGCTCATACAAAAAGCAGGAAGGAGCCTCTCCATATTGAGAATCATAAGGACTTTAAACTTTACACATAAAATGTACTTAGCACCACTGGACACCTAAAAATGGTCAAAATGCTAAATTTGTTGTAATTTATATATTAAAGACACATACACAAATCCATGAAATAATGCTAGAACTAACATGCTTCTAATTGCTAAATAATGTCACTTTTAGGAAAATGCCTATTTCACAGCACCGCAAAGAACTCACCTGTTTTTCTAACACTCTGGTAATACCCTTCAAGCAAAGGGCTCTTAAAAGGAGAAAAGGGAAACTGTTAACGGATTGGCTCTGGACTTGAATCCAGAAGCAGAGTGACAGGATGTCGTGGCTGACCATTGTCATCATGCCTCCATGTAGAACTTCTATCGAGGCTGGGGAGCGGTATGCCAATGAAATCGGTTGGGAGGGACAGTGTTTCTCACATCAGGCAAACATGTCCCTAAGAATATGAATTCATACCTAGTTTTCCCCTTCCAGATCCTCTTTCCTATCTTAACTCCCAGAGTCGGATCTCCTTCCCCCTTCACTCTTGAGACAATCAGTGGGCAACTCATCTGCAAACTGAAACCAAAGGGCACCATACGCTCCCCTTCCACGATCTTGAGGAATGGAAGAAATTCTGACTTTTCTTGCCTTGCTTGAAAAGAGGGCTCTTTACTAGTTTCAATCATCTGGAAAATAATTTTTTTTATTAAAACAACTCATGATGACTTATAAAAAACAGGAAAGGGTTCCCTCAAAAGAAAATTTAGCAAAAAAAAAAATCTTTAAGAAATTAAAAAGGCTTAAAACCTTCAGTGTCTCCCAGGTCCTTTTTGGAGTTATTTTCATGGGAATTGTCTGCGTATTGACTGTAAGTAAATGCTCGTGTTTTCTTTGTCTTCTGCTCTGGGCGCGACTGGGTGGGCCAAAGGGTGATTGATAATTCCTGGTGCAGCCTAGGTACTGCGTTCAATAGCAGAAATCTCGGAGCCGAGTGAGTTTCGGAGGTTATTTCCAGGGCCAGCTGGTCACTTCAATATGTGAGGTGAGGCCGACCTCGCCCCCCACCCACCACTGCGGCAGATGCCCTGCGGTGGATTCTTTTAAAGGACATTTTCCTTTTGGAGAAATAAGATCAACCCACCCTTACGGCAACTTTAGATCTGATAAAGAGAATCGTATTTCAGTGAAAGGCATAGACTTGTGAAATTATGGGAAGAGCTGAGAGGAGAGAAGTTGTTTTCTTCAAGTCACTTTATCTAAAGACCAGAACCCAGCTCCACACTCAGATTTAAAGTATCTGAAATTTGGGTCCAGGGAAGGTATTCCTGAGCAAGGAATTTGACTTGAAAGAGCAGAAGCATGCCTCCTCCTAACTTTGCTCCCGTGCATTCAACCCAGAAACCCATTCCCCAGGGTGTGGGGCAGGGAGAAGGGGAGGGGAGGCAGGACTGAAAGGGAGTAAGAATGAGCTAAATGTCAGTCGCATCCACTGCCAGAGAGAAATGTCTGGATTTGGTCTCTGGTCTATGAGATTAAAAAGAACCCCTCCCAGAAACTAAGAGGACCTTGAACAACGCTACCTAGAGGCCCAGTCCCAGCCTCCTTTTGCAACTTAATAAATGCTTTAAAAAAAAAAACTTACTTCTGTGGCAGCTTTTAAAAAGTGATATGAATATACACACATTTTTGTTTTTAAGAAAAGGAGATTCTTTGGATCGTGCCTCCCACTTAAAAAGCGTAGAACCCATTCAGCTTTAAAAAGGAAGGACATTCTCACACATGCTGCTAGATGAACATTATACTCAAATAAGGCAGTCACAAAAGGACACTTACGTGAGGTACCCAGCATAGTCCCCTCATGGACACAGAGAGGAGAGCGGTGTGGTTGCCAGGGGCTCGGGGAGGGGAGGACTGGAGCTGGTGTTTGGTGGACAGAGTGTGTCTAAAGTCCTGGAAATGGAAGGCAGTGATGGCCACACAACAACTGAATGCACTTAATGCTATCTGTGTCACCTTTCGGTGACAAATGGTCAAAACGGTAAATTTGATGATATGCGTATTTCACCACAATTTAAAACATGTTTCTTTTAATGTGTAGGTGGCAGTTCTCCATGCTGGCTCTGTTCTAGACGTTTTCACATGGTGTAATCTATGCCTGGTTCCCAAAACATAGGGTAAGCCATAAATTTGGCTTAGCTAGTAGCAAATACCTTTTGAATCTCAAGTGGGAGCTTGACAGTGACTTTCTGGAGCGCACCTGCAGTTTGCAAGCTCCCTGCTGCGGGTAGAAGTGCACAATGTTTTTTGACAATTAGCCCTGAGCAAGAATTGATTAAACGCTTGATAAAATAACAGCTTGGAAGATAGTACTTTCCCCCTGCTTTCCCACACTCTTACCCTCCCCCATGAACACCACATAAAAAGTGACAGTTTGCAATTTCTTCTTCTTTAAGCATTAGCATCAGAGTTGGATGGGAGCTTCATTCCTCTTCCAAATGCAAACCGGCCACATTCCACCCTGGGAACACTCTCCTCATCGCATTCCAACCTAGGCAGTAGCCTATAGCAGAGCTGGCGTCTTCTCCAGCCACAAAATCGGGGGCTAAGGTGCAAAGGGACTTTTCCAGCATCTATTCCCCTAATAAGGTTGCTTCTCTGGGGGAGAGGTGTGGGGGAGCACCTAGGAAATAAAGCCGGCTGGTCCCCAAGTTCCTCTTTCTATTTCTGTCATTTTCACTTCCTCTCCCACCAGAAATCCCCATGTGGCGGCAAAGCTTTCTCCTCTCCCTTCCCTGTCATTTCCGTTTCATTTCTCCCCTGACACTTCCTCTGGGCTTGTCCCCATCTTCCTGCTCTTGATACTTGCTCTGTCTTCACATCTTCAGTTCCATTTCCCCCAAGGTGTTGGCAGGCTGTTTCTATAACCAAACTCAACTCTGTACTTTCAAGAGTTTCAAGAGTTCCCTTCCTATTTGCAGTCCCGGCCTGCTGTGCCCTGGCACCCCTGCGGATGTTGGGTAGGGGAGTCAGGTCTGCCTTCTGGCTGCTTTCCTTTGCTGGCTGCCACCAGACACCTGGGGGAAAGCAGTCTTCTTGGTGCTCTGTGGCTAGTCAACCAGAAATTGCATAGGAAAGGTTTTTGGAAAAAGAGAAATAAAATTGAGTTCTGCTGCATAAGCTGCCTCTGAAGCCTAAAATCTCATCAGGCCCTTTGTCACCTGTCAAAAATTCCAACCCTGTACAAGCTTTTAAACCCCATCTCAGCTGGCTGTGGAAGTGACTGCGACTTGGCAGGGAGAAGCCTTTCTGTCTTCTCACTGCTTGCAGAGTGCTGGCTGGGCTAACCCTCCTTCATTCATATCCCACTGTTCCGGAATGTATACAACTGCCTGGACATGCTGAACGGAAGTACATTTCTGCACTTGACACACAAAAAGAGTTTGCCCTTTGTAGTGGTTATAAATCTCGGCCCCCAAACTTATTTTTACAAGAAACAGAATTTTATTTTACACGTCAATGTATTTTCCATTTCGAGCCCCCATCCCATAGGATGGGAGGTGTAACCGCAGCCCTTACTGAGGCTCTCCCCTCGCGGTGTCCTAAGATTGTACCAAAGCTGAGGTCTCCCATCGTTCCAAGGACGTGTGCGCCTGCTCCTCTGTCCACGGAAGCTACCTGCTGCACAGGTGTCTGCTCAGGTCTGGCACTTCCTGGCCGCTTCAGGGCCATGTTTGGGACAGGGGGGTCCTGGCCCAACTGCACACTTCATAGCCGTTTCTTTCTGGGGTCTTGCTTTTCCCTTAGCCCTACAGCTAAGGAGCAGTGGACAGGCCCCCTCAACTCTCAGGGGCCCTAGCTTTCCCTCTATTTCCGCTTCCTCCCAGCAAGGAGGAATTTCTTTTGAATAGAAGGGAAATCTTCCATTCATGTTTGTGGCTGAGACATCTCAACTATGCCCACTGATCCTCCCTGTATCTCTCTGCCTTTAAACCCACAGTTTACCTGTAACCAGTATCTGACTTCCCTTTCTAAGTAAGTCTCAGGCTGTTGGGGCAGGTGCGGGGGCGGGGCAGGGGGCGCGGGAGGGGAAGCTGGGATTTCCACTTTCCGGACTGCGACTCCAACAGCGTGCACAGGGCACACCTGGAAAGGAAGATGCAGAAGACCCCAGCTCTGCTGAGAAGGCCACGTTCTCAGCAGCAGTGTCTCACAAACAATGAACGTGAGAGTTAGAGATGCTTTTTAGATATCTAACGGATTAAGGGAAACCCTTCCCTCTCCAAAGCAGTTGTCAAGTCTCTATAAAGTTTGAAATTAGTTCAAGAGTTATTCAAACTCTCTTCTCTGGAGAAAACTAGCAAGGCCGTTCTGAGTTTATAGATAATATCCCTTCCATACTTTAGGACCACTGACCAAGCCCATATCTGTGGCTTGCTTACTAATTTTTATAACTAAGAAAGTGAAGCAAAGTAATTACAAACATCTAAAAAACTCTATTTTTTAAAATTTTATCTTTAGATCACCATTTCTATTCAGCACTATTTTGTGTTGGTTTCAGATAACACAGCATGATGGCCAGTGAAACTATATGGCATTTGTCTTTCTCTGATTGACTTACTTCACTTAACATAATACCCTCTAGGTCCATCCATGCTGTCACAAATGGTAAGATTTCATTTTTTACGGCTAAGTAATATTCCATCACATATATGCCCCCCAAATTTTTGTTTTCTTAAATTTAATCTTTTAATTTTTTAATTACTGTCTATATTTAATATTATTTTGGATTATTTTCAGGTGTCCAACATAGTGGTTAAACTATAATATACAAAGTATTCGCCCATATTTCCAGTACACATACGTAATCATTACAATATTACTGACTATATTCCCTGTGCCGTACTTTATATCCCCGTGACTGTTTTGTATCTGCCAATTTTGTACAACCTTTTTATCCAGTCACCTATTAATGGGCACATGGGTTCCCTCCATATCTTGACTATTGTAAATAATGCTGTAATGAACATATCTTTTCAAATTAGTGTCTTGGGTTTCTTTAGATATACACCTAGAAGTGGTATCGCTGGGTCATACGGCAGTTCCATTTTTAACGTTCTGAGGAACCTCCATACTGCAGAAAACCTATTTTTACTCAGTGTGCCTCTACGAGAATCTCTGCACTTCCAGCCTACATAACATTCCACACTCGAAGCCATTCGAGCCGACTTCTCACTGCGGCAGAGGGCTTGGCTGTGGCAGCTGCTCACAGTGCGTGTACTGATTTATTCCCTTTCTGAACAAGTTGCTACTTCAGGAGCACTTCATTTGGTGTTAAAGGTATTAGCGAACACTCCTATAGGAACTTACAGTTTACAGAATGATCTCTATCTGTTATCTTTTTGGATCCTATAATCACTATAAATAGTTGTGGTTTTTACTGGTAGCTGCAGCTGACAATTGTCTGCAGGTAAGTGCTGAGCCAAAGGCTCCCTTCCCGAGAGGGTTTCCTGCCCGTTCTCTGGAGCAGTGCGAGAGCTGCCTGCCATCTACACGTGAGATTAACTACAATGCCTCCACTTCTTACTTAATTTTATTTGGGGAGTACTTTATCAAAGCTGAGGACAGTGGAACAAGGGAAAGCTAAGACAGAAGCAGCAGCAGGAGGGAGCCTAGGTGGGGTTGCTTTGGCTCACTGAGAGGTCAGGGAAGGGGCCTTGGGGACAGGCTCAGGGGTTAGCCTGGTGTGAGCTGCTGCTGCCCCCTGCTCCCCTGGTTGCAAGTCTCGTGGGAACCCCTGGAGGTCAGGAGATGTGAGCCTGTGGGGGAAGGAAGGCATGGATGTGCTCCCAGGAGGGAAGGCCTCCTTCATTCTTTAAATTTTTGTGGCAATCTGTGAATAGCATTACATTGAGTGTGCTGTGTGCTGAGAAACACGCTCAAGTGGTTCTGAAAATGTGCTGTCATAAAATGGATCAGCGGGAAAACGGAAGACTCAAAATTTATATATACATAAAACACACATGCACACACACATGCACGCTCTTTCCTTTTTTCGTCCAAAATTGAAATCACAGACGTTTTTATTCAACTGCATTTAAAGGGCAGGCTGACACCATCGTTTGAGAAGTTACACCGGAACTGTCTTCCTTCCTCAGCCTCTGCCCCCGCCTCCATCCCATCCAACCAACCATCCAGTCTTCTCTACTCAACCTGGAAAACCCTTAATATCTGTCTACCTCTCCCCTTCCTTGCCCTAATCCAAGCCTCCCACCACGTCTCACCTGTATTGTTGCCATAAACATAGCCGACTCCCCGCCCACCATCTCGCTGCCCCCCACGCCCCACACCAGTAGCCCCCCGAATGCAATCTGTGCTCACAAGTGCCCAGACAAGCCAATGGGTGTGGGAAGAAAACCTCAGGGCTTCTATTTATCTCATCCTTCAAAATGATTATTTTTTCCATGTTTTGTATAATATACATAATATTATTGAATAACAAACATTGGCATGCACGTTCAAAATGTTTTCTTGGGAGACGTACAGGATTTTTAGAGTTTTGCGGTCACTACCCTATTCAGTGGTCAGGTTTTTTAAAACACTGATCTGATCGTGTTATTTCTGATCATGTTATTTCACGTTATTCACCAAATGGCTTCTCACTGTCCACAGAGTCCCAAATTTGTGACAGTTCCTACAAACCCTGAATACACTCTCAACTTCTCTGGTCCCCCTACAACCCACTCCTTTTTCTGGGCGTGGCGTTCTGCCTCACTGACACTCCCCATCCTTCAAAGCCAAGTGTTCTCCCATGAGAAATCTTCACACATGGTTCCCTCTGCCTCCACAAAGCTTTAGGTCTTACTTAGTTTTTTTCCCTTACCCAAGGACATTTTTTTTTTCATTGCCTTTAGAGAGAAAGAACATCAATGCAAGAAGCCTCAATGGGTTGCCTCCCATACACACACAGACCAGGGACTGTATAGGTCTGGACCGGGCATTGCACATGCCCAGACCAGGAATTGAACCTGCAACCCAGGCGTGTGCCCTGACTGGGAATCAAAAGGGCAAATGCTCAGTTACAGGACGATGCTCCAACCAACTGAGCCACACCAGCCAGGGCAAGGTCTTCTGAACGTTGTTTTCCTCCCTGACCCCTGCACACCGGCACACCATCTCACTCCAACCCCAAAGGTCCCCTGGTGACACTCTCTTTTAGCACCCTGCCTTCTGTGTCCTGGCACCCGGTACAAAGGCAATTATGTACATATAGTATTTTGTTCCATCTCTTTCACACTAAGCCTTAATCTCCATAAGAACTTGATTAGCGCTGTAACCCTTTGCACCTAATAAGTACCCAATAAATATTTGTTGAACGCAAGAGGGAATTAAGGCACCAACATTCGCCCCCTCGGTTGCTTGCTAAGAGCTCGGGAGCCTGGGAGGACCCTCAGAGGACCACCTCGCGGGATAGCTGGCCTTTCTTGCACTCACTCCTCTGCCCTGCTCCGGACACCTTACCTTTGAGGCTCAGCCCCAATTAACCCGCTGTTTCCTATGCGGTCCTCAGACCCGCCCCTGGACAGTTGCTCGCTTGGATGCTAGCACCCTCTGAACACCTCTGCCACAGCACTCCCTGGCATAGAAGTATGTACTTCCATTTCTGTTTGTGCACAGAGATCACCTTCAGGGCGTGGCCCTTGTTATCCGCCTTTGTGAACGGTGTAAAGGAGCCATTTCATAAGTGACTAGAGATCTCTGGTGTCCCAAGAATTGTTTTTTTTTTTTTTTGTGGGAAAAAAACCTTTCAGCTTGCTTAACTTTCATTATTCTTAAAAAGTTACAACTCTCCCTTTGGACAAGGCAAACACTCTGGGTGATGTATCTTCATAAGCCTTATTGAGATTAAATGCTGATACCTTATTCTCCTTGAGGACTGGCTTTATCAAGGGGTGGAAAGAGAATCAACAGTCTGCCTAGTTCTGCTTTGTTCTTCTCAGTCTCAGAGAAACTATTTTAAAAGAAGGGTGAGTAACTCAGGGGCTGAGTGTAAACATGTAATAAATAGCAGAGAGTACAATGGAAATTGCTTTTGTCCACATACACAAAAGACATAAAAAAAGAGGAGAGAAAGGAAAGAAAGACAGACCTGATACTCTTTGTGGTAATTATACAAAATGGAAACATAAGAGAATTTAATAACGCTGTCTTGGGACTCCTATCAGGATGAATTTAAAACAGGGCAGTTAACTGGTTTTTTTTGTGAGGACACCAACCTCATATAGGTCATTTACATTCATCCCTCTTCCTCCCTGAATAACTAGCCCAAGCCCAGTGTAGCTGATCCATATGGTATCTACCAGATTCTACAAATAGGAGACTCTTCAGCCCCTGAGCTGTTGAACTTTCAAGTTTGGATCCTAATAAGGGTCCCACTCGCTCACTTCAGTACCAAGAACTGCTGTGGAACAGTTACCATACATGGGCAGAGAAGCCTGCAAGGCGGAGAAGGGAGGGAGTGCCTTGCTTCAGCACAGCAGTTATATAACCACAGGGGGAGCGCTGCAAAAGGAAAGGCTTTCTGCCTGCCTTAGAAATACCAAGTTCTAAAAATGTCTAAAAAACACCTAACAAGCACATCTAAGTTGCTGGAGTTACTAGCTCAAATATAATTAGACCCAGAATATCAGTTCAATCTGCTGCGTTTATGTGACTGCTATTTTCAATAACTTTAGAGAGTTGGCATCTTCCAGAACAGTTGCAGAAATGTGTGGTAGGTTTCAGTCATAACAAAATAAGTGTCATTTCCTTTTTCACTGACCATGAGTTATGAAGGCTGACCTACAGGCCCCCAAACAAGCTGCGTTCCAACAGTCCATTGCTAAGTCAGTTGTGAGGCACGTGGAACACAGTTTCCCAGAGAAACAATCTTCGAGGTAGTGCTTCAGATTTCCAGATATGGCCAAAGAGGCCCACGTACACGTAAGCAGTTCTACTGAAGACCCTACCCACCTTATGTAACAATATTTTCCTAGAAGAAAATGTGTCCCCACTTCTAAGCTGGGATTCCTGTAACCCACCTTCGCTTGTCTTGGAAGGAGCAGACAAAGTCCCGAATACAGACACTGCTGTTGGGAGGCGGTGGGAGTGAAGGGGGGGATACAAGGGAAAAGTAGGCACCTCCAGCAGTAGCAACGGCAAGGACCCCAAGGTGAGAGTGAGGGCGGGCTGAGTCCCGGCCCTGGGAGGCAGAGCAGCCATGACAGTGACCTCCGTGGCTGCATTTGCCCTGAGGAGGCCTTCATTTTCTCCTGCAAGAACTTGCTACTTGTTCAGAACGGTAGAACCACCTTCTATGGAGCACACACTCTGAGCTAGAGCATGCATCAAACGCTGAGTCTGCATTATTTCACTGCATTCTCCAGACAAACTCAACTCTCGTGAGGCTGTTTCATCAGCATTTAAGAGAGAGGGCATGAAGGCTTGGGGATATTAGCGGCCTGCCTAGACTCACAGTGAGAGCCAGCACTTGAACTCAAGCTCCTTTGACTCCAAACCCACGGTCCCACACTGTTTTCCAGGGACACAGGGAAAACTTCCAGTGGCTTACTGTTCAGTCTTCCATTGAAGAGTTTCAATCACGGCCGTCCTTCTCCCCCTTCATAAACGGACTGGATTAACTGATTCAAGAACTACCAAGTACTTTCTGTTAGATGCAAGGAGGTAGGCACTGGAAATCTAGTGGATACAACAAGACATCCAAACACGAACATTTAGGTAATTTGACAGAGCAGGAGGTGACCAGTGCCACGTGATCTAACATACCCTTCGCTTACAGCAGGTCACGGTGAGCTGGCGTTGTCACCGAAGAACTCGTGCGGGGGGCTGGACTTCAGCTGGACCTGGAAGAAATCATTTTAGCTAAAGAACATGTCCGATGAAAGACTCAGATGAGCAAAATTTGCATACTGATAATTCTCTAATTAAGAGACAAGGCTAGCTTGATTTGTTTCATGTTACAGAGAAATAGAAAATAGGATTGGAAAAGTTAGGGCCAGATGGTGCAGAGGCCCCTACGATTTCTGTTATAATTTAACTTCTTTAACATGTAATAATACATAGTTCAAAAATAAAATTTACAAGAAGGAACAATGGAAAATTCCCTCCCTCTCACATCGGTACCCACAGTTTCCTATGCATTTTTTCAGTTTTGGTGTGTATATACAATTATAAATGTATATATTCTTATTTTCCCCTTCATTAAGACAGCATATAACAACAGAAATTTTGAATAGTAATAATTCATATGTGTATATATTTTTTCACTATTTAAAATAATTGTTTACTTATAAAATATAGTGGCATTTCCCAGCATGGATTTACTAAACAAATATCAAGAACTGGAGTCCAAAGTAGAGACAGTAATTTCCAGAGGCGAATGCACCCGGCATCGCCTATGCATTTAACCGCTATGAAGTGTGTGTGCAGGCTGATGAGGCGCGGACTCCCCTCCGGGGCGACCACGCCGTCACACCCCTCCCCTGGGCTCTCTCCCCAGCTTCACCACCACCGCTTGTGTGGCTGCCTCACTGACTGGGTTGAAATTCTTCTGGGCAGGGACCATAGAACTCATTTGTCTTCCTAATATAATGCCCGGCAAATATGAGATTATGCAATGAAAGTTCAAATGATTTAACGAATGGAGGACAAAGTATGCTGCATGAATGTGAATAGCATGTTCTAAGGAATGACTTGAACAACTTAGCCATCAGAATATATATTTTTTAAAGATTTTATTTATTTATTTTAGAGAGATGGGGAAGGGAGGGAGAAAGAGAGGGAGTGAAACATCCATGTGTGGTTGTGCCTCTAGCACACCCCATACTGGGAATATGGCCTGCAACCCAGGCATGTGCCCTGACCGGGAATCAAACCGGCGATGCTTTGGTTCACAGGCCTGCGCTCAATCCACTGAGCTACACCAGCCAGGCCCATCAGAATATTTTTAAAAAAGGAATGCTATTTTATTATCTCTGGTAAATATAGTTCGATGAAATGCTATAGGGATGTGTTAAGATCGGGGCATAGAGAGGATGAGTGAAGATACTGGGGGACGGGAAAGAGGAGACAAATGGAGCAAAGGTCCTGGAGCAACCGGGAGGGGGCTGGACCACGGGGGACAGGGAGAGCTCGGCTTACCCGGCCGTGTGGGAATGAAAACCACTGTGGCAGGGGGTTAGGGAGTTAAGGTTATGCTTGAAGGGCTCAAACTGACACACAAAAGAAATTGTTTGAAACAGAAAATTGAGAAAAGTGGAGTTGAATACAGGGGCCTGGGTGGCAAATCTTTGAAATACTTGTAGAGACTGAGAAGAAAAACTGATGAAAGTAAAGGCTGCCTTATAGCCTTTCTGGAAAAAGGCCAATTATAACTTTTAAGAAAAAGCCTTGATAAGCAATGCCCAGAGTCTATTTGAGGCAAGAGATTACGAAGCTGTAATTCTTTTGTGTCAAATACTATGTGAGGTGCTCTGGGCCCACAGAGATGAAAAATCAACATGCCCTCACAAGGAGCTTTTGTCTAGTAGGAGAAAGTCATCCGACCTTTCGAAATATATTAATATTAACCTCTTACTCTTAAAATGGTCTTGTGACACCACAATTAACATTGCAATATAACGTGGCTATCATTGATTCTAAATGTTCTGTTCACATATGAGAAAAGTTAAGCAACTTCTTAGATACTTTAGATACTTAGATACTTCAGTTATGGTCATGCAAAGTAATTTTGATATCCAGGTACTTTATTCCCTAAAGCTTTGCTACATCAAATGTTGACACCGTTCCAAAAAGGAGGTTATCTTTCAGGATCCATTAAGGGAACTGTTGCTATTATTACAGGTATATTTTTACCTGTTAAATAACTGACAAACAGGCCTTTTCTATTCCTGTAGACATAAATTGATTTTATTAGGGTACCTAAAAGCAAAATATTTGTTTCAGTTGCCCTAAGAATCAAACCAAATCTGCTCGGATGAAAACTTGCTAAGCATGTTAAATTCAGTCAGGTGTGGGTCCCCAAGCTCATATAACACAAAAAACACATGTAAGCAAGAAGTACGTTTACTTAAACACGGTAACAACCACAACTGGACAGAAAAAAAGTCACACATCTGTTCAGCTGAAATGTGTAAAAAGTTCTGACAGTTACTTTTCAAAATGTTATGAGAAATATTATGCCTCCAAGTTCAGGCTTGCAAAATACATGTAACCCACCTTTTCTGCCACAGATCCAATCTCTACACTGGAAAGGTATATTTTAGAGAAGTTTCTCAGAAAGCATTTGGATTTTTTATTTTAATCATTGTTCAAGTACAGTTTTCTGTCCTTTACTCCCATCCCAGCCTACCACCTGTCCCTCCCTACCTTCCTCCCATTAGCATTTGGATTTTAATCTTTTTAAAAATAAACCCTGGCTGGTATAGCTCAGTGGATTTGAACACAGGCTTCAAACCAAAGGGTTGCCAGTTCGATTCCCAGCCAGGGCACCTGTCTGGGTTGCGGGAACAGGTCCCCAGTGGGGGCCACGTGAGAGGCAACCACACATTGATGTTTCTCTACTCTTTTTCTCCCTCCCTCCCCCTCTCTAAAATATAAATAAAATCTTTTAAAAAAGTAAGATAGTGTTATTTTTTAAAAAAAAAAAAGATTTTACTTATTTATTTTTAGAAAAAGGAGAAGGAAGGGAGAGAGGTAGAGAAACATTAATGTGTGGTTGCTTCTCATACACCCCCTACTGGGGACCTAGCCTGCAACCCAGGCATGTGCCCTGACTGGGAATCAAACTGGTGACCCTTTGGTTGGCAGGCCAGCACCCAATCCACTGAGCCACAGCAGCCAGGGCTAAATTTTAACTTTTCAAAGCCAATCTTTAACCTAACAAGAACTGAACATCAATTTTAATTTTTTTCATTAATAAATTCGAGCTAAAAGGCAGTATTTTGTTACAAATCTGTTTTTGAAAATAGATTCCCAGCTCATTTTTTACAACTCTTTTTAATAAAAAATTACTTACAGTTCTATCTAAAAACCCATGGAAAAAGCAATTCAAAAAGTCCTCAAAGCTACTACTCTTCATCTGCTTTTTTATAAAATCCAACTGTCATACTTCTCTTATTTTTTTAGAGGGTCAGTTCTTCACAAATAGGAACTCTTTTGGGGGAGTGGTATCAAGGAGTTCATCCTCAGAACTCCCCCAAATGTGCAAAAAATATGTTTGGAAATGTTCTTTAAAAATATTGTCTGAAATAGCATGAAACTAAAAACAAACCAAATGTCTATCATCCTTGTACATCTTCATGAAGAAATACGCCCTGCCTGGTGTGGCTCAGCGGACTGAGTGCCAGCCTGTGAACTGAAAGACTGCAGATTCGGTTCCCACTCACGGCACATGCCTGGGTTGCAGGCCAGGTCCCCAGCTGGCGGTGTACGAGAGGCAGCTGATGGATGTATCCCTTGCACATTGAAGTTTCTCTCCCTCTCTTTCTCCCTTCCTTCTCTTCTCTCTAAAAATAAATAAATAAAATCTTTAAAAAATACACTTATAAAGAAAAAGAATTAGTACATAGCAAGTAAAACAATCTTTTTCAACAAAACAAACTTTTCAAACAAAATAGTACTGATCCACATGCACAAAATGATCTACTTTGTTTTGTTATTGTTTGAAACTTTGAGTATATTTAGAGAGCAGATAGTTCCAACCTTACATAAGTTGTTTCAGAGCAAGCTTTCATATTTTTTTAAAGAAGAAAGTATAACATTGGTTGATACCCAAGTCTGTAAAGATTGCACAAAAAGAAAAAATTATAGGCCAGCAACACTTAGAATATTGATGGAAAAATTATAAATAAAATGTCAGCAAATAAATTCTAAGGTCACATTAAGAAAATAATTCACCATAAATAAGGAGGTTTTATGCCAGAAATGTATGGACGGCTGACTGTGAGAAAATACATTAATAACACCTTATTAATAAATTTAAGGAGAAAGATCACATGCTTATGTCTATAGATGGCTGAAAAAAGCCTTTGACATATTCAACCATTCCTTATACAAATACTTGAGAAAATCAAACTAGATGAATACTTCATTAACATTGTAAGTTATATAAAGGGTCTGGAACAAATAATGCCCCCCTTTTATGCACTGGTAATCTATACCAAATCTTTCGTTACAAAATCATAAGCATGTAATTCTGTAACATAACAATATCACACTCAGGCACACCATATGACATTTTAGGTGAAATGTTCAAATTGCTGTCCATCTTGTGTGAGATATTCACATACCCTGCCAACCACACTCAATGGCGTTATTTCTCCTGGACCCTGTATTATAAAAAGCCAGGATATTACTTAATGCAGTAATACTAAAGGCATACCCACTAAGGTCAGAACAAGACAAAAATGTTCTCTATCTCTAATACAATTTTATGAGTGGCATTTTAGCCAATGCAATTAGATGAGAAACAATTATGAACACAGTAATTAGAAAAGAAGAATTAAAACTATGTCTATTTGAAGATGATAGATTACCCGAAAATTCTCAGGGAATTATAAACTCTAAACAAAAATAAATTATTATAAAGGATAAATTATAACCAGCTAGAAAATAAAATGGAAGAGAAAAATCCATTTACAATGGCAACAAAAAAGATAAAATGCTTAAGGAACGCAAAGTTTGTGTGAAGAAAACTATAAAATTCCTGGGAATCCCCAGAGTATGCTTGAGCCAATGGAAAGACCTCGCCTGTTCTTGGCCACACCATTTCAGCATCAAGCTGTCAGTTCTCCCTGTTAATGAAGACATGTAGTACAACCTCAGTTAAATGAGTAGCACCAGGGTGTTTTTTCTGGAAGATGAAAACTTGAACTTAAAGCCTGATCTCAAGTCAGTTTGTCAACTTGGAGCAGGGCTGGCACTGAAAGCTATGTGCTGGCACTTCTCTAGGAAACGAGCCTGCTGCCGCCGAGCCAGCCGACTCACCCCAAGCTACGCTGCTGCACGCAGAGGGAGGACCGCGGCTCACTAAAGCATCCAGTTCCCACAAGAAGCTGAAAATCCCAATTTGCATGCGACATTTTACACGTGGATATGTTGCAACTAAATTAAAAATAAAACAGTTTAGGCAGAATAAAAATACACCTTGCAGGTCATGTCTGGCCCACACGCTGTTAGGCTTTGACATTTTAGAGTCTAACAATTTTTCTCTGTAAAGGGTCTGTAACGTGTTAGGCTTTGCGGGCCACATATAGCCTATGTTGCAATATTCCTGCCTATTTTTACATCATTAAAAAAAGTAAAAAGACATTCTTAGCTCAAGGGCTGTAAAATCAGGCCTTGAATTTAGCTGTTAAGGTGGCAGCTTGACAATCTTTGTAAGTAAGCTTATGAAATTAAGATGTAAAATCATCCCGTCACAGCTTTTCTAATAAATGGAAAGGAAAAATGTTCAGAAAAAAATTAGCTTTGAGATTCAACGCGTACCTCAAAAGACAGCCATGTTACCTGAACGCTCTGTCTCACAAATAAATTGTTTTAAAAAATCAAGCCGGGGTAAGTATAATATACATAAATTCACTAGCAACTGGGCATTTCATAAAGCTGTAAGTTTTCCTCCTGTTACATATTCAGAAGCATATCCTGAAGGGGAGTTGACATATACTTTTAAAATACCTCCCCACCATCTGCAACTGCTCTGACCAAATAATGCCGTATTCACTGAAAACTGTTTTCTGTTTTTCTCCAATCGTGTTTCAAAAGACAGTATTATCAGCATTACAATTTAGACTTGTCTGGCCAAGATTGTGGTGTTTCTGGGTTCTTGGCTGCCAGATACACTCACTTCCTTGTCTAATCCCTAAAAGAGAATCGTGTTTGATAAAGTTGTGGATAACAGCATCTATTTCTGAGACAGGCCAAGAACCTTGTAATCCCATTAGACTAATGATGTGGCAAGCAGCAGAGGAAAAGTCATTCCAATTCATCCTTATGAATTGCTCTGGGTGGCCCAGCCTCAGAAGGGACATTTCAGTGATTTGATCTGGGCTTGAACAATGGTAAAACTCACGACGAGACTGTGAAATCTCTCCTAGAATCATTTAAAAATAGCACTGTGAGATTTTAAAAATAACTACATGTGAAGGTTGACAAGATGGATCTCTGCTCTCAAATACCCTTTAAACTTCACAATTCATTGAAAAGATACAAGGGGAGTCAATCATAATATTATTTACTGAATCACATTTGATCCTGGATCATTAGTAATTTTTTTTAGATTTTCTTTATTTTTTAGAGGGGAGGAGAGGGAGGCAGGCAGAGAAACCTCAGTTGGTTGCCTCTTGCACATCCCCAACTTGGGGCCTGGCCCACAACCCAGGCATGCGCCCGGACCTGGACTCGGGGAGTCCGACGGGTAACCTTTCAGTTTGCAGGCTGGTGCTCAACTCACTGAGCCAGAGCAGCCAGGGCCGGGTCACCAGTAATTTGATTCTAGGTCTGCCCAATTGTAATAAATATTCAGATCAATAACAAAACCAACCCAGGACTAAAGATTACCTAGTGCTTAGGTGGTCTAATGCCCCTGGACTTCTTGATCAGTATCTCTAATTTCAGGGAAGAGCAAACTCTAAAACGAGATTAAGATCAGTGATGTGCTTGAGTAGGCAAGACAACTAATTGTGAAGTAACAGTGAAGCCAGCAGTTAAACACAGCCATCAACACAGATGAAATTACACGAACTAAGAGGTACTATATTATATTAAAAACAATGGTACTAAAACTAAAAACTTACCACTCTGTTTTACATCTTACCTTTAACTTTGTTCTTGAGATTATTTACATCTGATGCATCCATATGGCAGGACAAATATATAATGGTGTGCTACCGAGCATCTTTTACCCACTCCGCACCGTCATCACACTGGTAACCTGAAGTCAGTCGGCCATGCTGGGGTATTTACACCACACGAATAGGCAGGTGCTACTCTAAATAAGGCCCTGTCCCCACTTTTTTTTATTACTGATTTTAGAGAGAGAGGAAGAGGGAAAGAGGGAGGGAGTTGTGGAGAGAGAGATGGCGGAGGGGCAAAGAGAGAATTGGTTGTTTCACTTATTTATGCATTCATCGACTGATTCTTGTATGTGCCTGACTGGGAATGGAACCTGCAGCCTTGGCGTATCAGGATTACGGTCTAACCAACTGAGCTGCCCCAACGTGCCTACTTTTTAAAGAGTCAGTTTAGTTAAACATTTCCCAGAACACGACTGGCTTCAGAGGCACCGCAACCTCTGGTGAGCTCCTCTGCAGGTCCCATCTCAACCATTCCCAGGCTAGCTCTGCACAACAGAGTCAATCTAAAAAATGCCTAAATATTTAGAAAATGGAATCTTTTAGGAATCGTTAGAAATGGTTTCCTCTTTGAACATACATACCTTCTCTCTAAACAAGAAAGCATCTTCTCTAGTAAATAGCAAACTGGCTCTGAGAAATTTTGGAATTCCCACCATTAATGTCTTACGGAAAGGCTCATGATAAGTTATCTTCATTTCTTGTCCTTGGTCTCTTACATCAAACACTGTCTCCGGTGAGCAGAGCTGTTGCCCTAGGGGCAACCTAAACTGGCCACAAGGACAAAGCTGGACCAGCCGGCTCCCTCGCCTCCAGGAAGTGATGAAGCAGGCCCTGAGCTACTCCCCGCAAAACAAAGGCTGGGTTCACTAACAAGGTCGGATGCCTTTTGGGTCATTTCAGACATGCGGAGTATCTCACTCAAGTTACCTAAAAGAACATCAAAATTGGACAGGGTAAAAAAAATTCAGGCATGTGTGTAAAAGGCATTATATATGAGTTTTGATTTCTTTTTGTTTGTCTTGGAGTGCCTGCAAACAGTCTAAATGCCTAAGATGACCTGGAAAAAGATACACAGGACACACGTTATTTCTAACCTGCCTCTTAGGTAGTTGAAAAACAAAATCCCCACACACTAGTCGGTGACGTGTGGTGTCCTAACATCACTATAGAATCATATAAAAGGACAGAGGGCCGTGTGCTTTTCTTTACAATAGAAAGGCATCGAAAGTTCAAAAGCAAGTAGTTTTCATGTCTCAGGAATTGCTACCTAACTCTAAATGTGAGGAACAGCAACTTTCTGTATTATTTCTTCTCCGTGGGAAATTTGCAAATATGATGCAATGTACTGGGAATTAATCACACACATTTTCCACTAAATACCGAGAAATGCTAAAGCAGCTACTAGAGTTTTAAAGGTTATTTCCAAGTATTTATGTGTGAGCTCATGTGTATAACAGAGCCTTCAAAAGTACCCTTTGTTCTTAATATTTAACATCTGAATGAAACCAAAAAGTGTAATTAAGTCATGATGGCTTTGATCTGTAAAAAACTACTTGTAGCCCTAACTGAGGCAGTGGCTTCTGCTCTGCACATCCTACTTCGATAAGCGCTGTGGGAATGTGGCTATCGTCCTGCTTTCCATCAAATAAAAAGTGCGAAAACCATCTATACCTTGTACTTTATTTGCAATGAATAAAATGATAATCACAATCACAGGCAAATGACAATTCTGTACATCTGGTTGGATAATATAAAAAAATTACATATTCACAAGCACATAGATCTTTTACCAACATCGAACATTTCAGTCTATGTAGTCAAAGTCTTCTGGAATTCCAAAATTCTTATCAATTTTATTTTCTTCAAACCCAAATTTTCTTTTGGCCCAAGATTTTATTGCAAATATGTTATCTATAAAGAAAATAAGAAATACTTTTGAGAATTCAAAACACTATCATAAAACATTTCAAATATAATTATATCCATTTTTATTTTCAGAAGCATCAAAATAAGGAGTTTTCTGTGTTTTCAAGAATAATGGCTCAATGGCAATTAATTTCAAAAGAAAACATTTCACGAGTATTTTGAATAATCAGATCTCATATTTCAAATCCCCGTAAATCAGGTGCCACTGAAGAATAACCGACTGCCAACTGCAGAATAGTCCAGAGACAGGGAAAAGCTAACGGTGCCTCCCCCAGCTCCAGGCCCCACAGCGAGGTCAGGACTCCTCCCCTCAGGAAGCAGAGTTGCTGCTGGGCCCAGAGGGAGCACCTCCCTCCAGACCCTGCTCCCTCCGGACAGAGAGGAATGGCTTCCAGACAATCGGCCAGTGTGAGGGACAGGGCTCAGGAGGAGAGAAGGCGGTTGCCCTCTCTAAAGGCTGTAAGAGGGGAACAGATGTGTATCTTCAGCGTCCTCTCGGGCAAATTTAAAACGCATTTTACCACTGAAAAGCTGTTCTATCTACTTGGAGGAATTTGTCCCAAGGAAATACAAACTGTGCACAAAGATGCATGGTCAAAACTTCACCAATGTGCAATAAAAACAACAACCACTGTCTCACTGCCTCAGCACCTGGAGGGTGTCTGCACAGGCAATGCCAACGCGCTCAGCGGGCTGCACGTGGGAGTGGGAATGATGGCGAGCCTTCTTTTTTTCATTTTACATGTTTTCATTAATGTACGTACACCACCTGTATAATGAACAGGTATTACAAATATAAAAAATAATGGTGTAAAATTTTCTGGTTCATCATATTCTATAAACATTGTAGAGACAATGAAGTCGGAGGGTTAAAATAGGTTTTCCTGGAGCGTTATGGGCCGAAGCATGTCACCTCCCCTAAATTCCTGTTGTAGTCCTAACCCTCAGTACCGCAGAGTGTGACCATGTTCGGAAACTTGACCTTTATTTTAATTTTTATTTTTACTCATCTTATTTTGTAATCCTGGAGTGAAAGACATTTTGGTGAAGAGAGTCCGATGATCTGTGAGCTGATCTTTAAAGAAGTGACTAAGTTAAAATGAGCATGTCAGGGGAGACGCTCATCCAATCCGACTGGTGTCCTTATAAGACAAGGAAATGTGGATACACTAAGACACTAGGGCAGGGGTGTCAAAATCATTTTCACCAGGAGCCACATCAGCCTTGCAGTTGCCATCGAAGGGCCCGATGCAGAAGAACGCAGTTACTCCCAAACCACTACACGGCTTGGAGAAAGGAAGCTACTTCAGGATATGACCCACATAAATGAAGGAGTAAATCTAAGAAAGGCCTACAACCTAGGTTACTCTATCCAGCAAAGCTATCATTTAGAATGGAACACAAGGTAAAGCTAAAGGAGTTCAGGATCACCAAGCCATTATTACATGAAATGTTAAAGGGACTCATTAACAAAAAGAAGATCAAAACCACGAACATTAAAAAGGCAACAAATTCACAACTATCAACAACTGAATCTAAAACAAAACAAAACAAATTAAGCAAGCAACCAGAAAAGGGACAGAATCATAAGTATGGGGATCACATGGAGGGTTAGCAGCTGGGAGGGGGAAGGGGAAGAATGGGGGGTGCGGGGATGAAGAAGCATTACTGGAAGGAACAAAACAGACAGCAGGATGATAATTATAGTACAGGAAATGGAGGAGCCAAAGAACTTACATGCATGACCCATGGACATGAACTAAGGGGGGGCTGCTGGAAGGAAGGGGGTACTAGGCAGATGGGGGCAAAGAGCAGAAAACTGGGACAATTGTAATAGCATAATTGATAAAATATACTTAAAAAAAGGAAAAGACATAAGATATAGGAAGTGGGAAATCGGGGAATCCAACGCAGGGGAGAGGCAAGCCATCCCAGGATGACGGTGAAAGGAAATTCTAGGATGACAGGTGTGTACCAGTCATGAGAGGCAAGACCAGACGGGACAAAACGGGAACAATTTCTTCAAGAAGATGGAGGAAAATGATGAACAACTGGTATATCTGAACATATGAAGAAGATAGTCATATATCTAGTGGAGTCTGGGGTTCAATTAGCAATAAGTACATGGAAATATATGTGGTATAGGGTAAGAAGAATACATTCAGTCATGCATGGCATTACATAATCTTAATAATGTAAACATTCCTAATCACAGTCAACAATGTAACAAGGAATTATAATGATGATAATGAAGGGAAAAAGGGGGCGATGAAGGAAATATGTAATGGTTGGGAAGCAGAATAGCGAAGCTTTAAAAAATAAAGAACTGTTTAAAATTTAAAAATCAAGCAAAAGCAATATATAAATGTTATTTGGAGATACAATTAAAATAGCAAAACAAATTAACTAAAAGAGTTGAAAGAGCTTGCTCTTGAGACACGAAATGGGGAGAGGTCAAGGTATGGTGTGTTTTTAGAAAAAAATGCAGATTTTTGACTCTTTAAACTATGTGTGTGTAACTTTGACTAAGAAAGAACAGAAAAACAAACACACAAAATCTAGCACAATATCTGGCTCATGAAAATTCAATCTTAACCATTTTATTACTATAATGACAAGAGAGATGACAGTTTTTCATATTACCATTACATTCATGTTCGGGACGACAATGCTTCCCCTACCAGAAATGCTACTTGATCTGTTTCAAACATGTTATTTACTATACTCAGAATATTTGGACACATTTAGTAAAATAAAAAATTATAAAACAAACAAAAATGTTTAACTCTGGTCATCAAGTAATGATGAAATGTTTAAAATGAAGTTCATTTCTAAGGTACCTAACACATCAAATAGAAAAATGTTAAAAAAATATCATTTCTTTCTGTTAAAGTGCTATATAGAATATCAACAGATATTAAAATAAATCTTTACTTTTTAAAAATAACCTAAAACAAATTGTACTTTTTGTAAGGACCTAAGAGAAAACCTCACTAAACATTGACGGCATGAGTTACCCCAGAACGGTGTGCAGGTTCACTAGTGCTGCACACCAGATACGTACAGAGGCCACATCAGACAGGCAGTAAGTGCGTTACGGGGATTCCAGAACGTAAAGAACCTGCATGGGCAAGGGGACACAAGAACAGAGAGAGAAGGCAAGGCACTACTAAACAACTTCCAGTCTCTTAGAAAGAAAAGATGGAGTGTTAAGTGGACAGCTTTCGGGACAAGTCTCCAAGAGCACGGAACGGTTTCTGGGGAAGGAAAGAACAGACGCGTGTATGGAAGTGGGAAGTCTGGAGCAACGGACTTCGGAGCCGGTCAGGAGAGAAGAACATGAGACAGCACAGTAAGGCTACAGCCTTGGCAGGAAGGAGTCCTGAGGGCACGGCGCCGTTTTATCACACACCTTCTGAGATTAAAAACGGACAAAATAAACCTAAAAGACTCTCCGCAGCACTGCTTAATGGGCCAATTCAAAAAGACTCAATGAAACAAGTCCTTGAGCCCCTGGGTGTCTGCCTTCGAGATAATGTTACCCCCAATCTTGGTAGTTCACTCGCAGTTAAATAATTTCCATATGTGGCGGAAGTTTTTATACATGGATAAAAAACAGTATTTAAAAAAATAAAGAAACAGCCTTACGAAGACTGGTAGAACTCCTGCTAATACGGTGGCGTGCCCAAGAGAGACACAGGGACAGGATGGCAATATTGTACGCGCCAGTCCATCTTAGGACCTCACCACCTCTGTGCCCCTGCACTCACTAAGATGCCTCTCATACAAAGTCATAAAAACTCCACTATCTTAATTATTAAGCAAGGTGTTCGATGCCATAATTTGTTAAATTGCATTTAAAGTGTATTTGCTGTCACAAAACATTTAAATGCAATATTCCTCGTTACATTTGTACCCTGAGGTAATCCCTCATTCTATAAAACTAAAATACTTAATTACTGAACAGTAAGTATTCTCAATTCTATATACAAAGTGGGGCAAAAGTGGGTTTACAGCTGTTTACATGAAAAATAATACAATAATCTCTGCGTTTCATGTACTCACAACTGTAAACCTACGTTTGCTCCCCCCCATGTTTGGGAATCTTTAAGTAAAAACAAACAACACCTTAACTAATAATTACATAATACCCTTTGGTTGTGTTACTGGTATCTTCCTCTCATTGCTCTGAGGGGTAACCTATGTTAACTCCGTGGCCTTTTCAGGACGCTTCTGCTGGGGGGAGCCGGTTTGAACCTCACATGGAAATACAGTGCTTCACAGCTGCTCCCACTGTTCTAAAAATATCTTCCTTCCCACATGATTTTAAAAGTTCCAGGTTCTTTCTCAGCCAATAACATGGGTAGGGGGGAGTTGCTCAAAAATTTATTTAAATTATAATTTTGGAAGTTTATGACAACTGGAAAACAAGAGCATTTCTTTAAGAGGAGAAAGGGAAAAGGGGAGTATTTATCTGTGCGGCTCCCCAACTGTCTTATTTAACGCCCCCCGAACGGGAGGGAGACACTACCGCACCGAGCAGATTAAGGAGGCCACTCGGAGGAGTTCGGTAAGTGCCGGCAGGGCAACCAAGGCGCAGGGCCTGGACTCCCTCCGCGGGCAGCTCCCCTCACCGGGCACCCGGCCGCCTGCTCCTGGCCGCCTGCTCCTGCTGCTCGCCTGCTCCTGCTGCTCGCTGAGCTGCTTTGCGGGGAACTACGGGGGGATCACTCTGTGACTTTCTTACTTTAGCCTGAAAATTCACTTGGTATTTTTTCAAACCCATGCGATAGAACATATTTATTATTTAGACTTTATTGGACACATAATTCATTATTCTCTTGTCTTTTATGTTAGTTTGCTGTTTTACCCTTCTCTGTTCTTACCACTAAAGCATTACATTGTTTAGGAAATAACTTCATGATAAATAAAATTACAATTTTGTAGGAACCAAAGGCCAATTACATTGATTTTATCAATCTACTAAATTCTAAAATAGAGGAAGAAAAAGGATTTTAAAACTTTTTGAGAAATACAGAGGGCTGAGCACAGAGTCGGGGAAACCCAGCTCAAATCTGTCTTCCAGCGTCCGATCTCATCACCTGGACTGACAGCGGTCACTCTGAGCTCTCTGACCTCCGCATTACCGCAGTCTGGCCCATCCTCCCCCGAGAAACAGAATCAGGGGGAGTGACACAGGTGAAGGCGTTACAAACTCTTCCCAGGGTGGAACAGTCCAATCACCACCATGTTATACTTAAATACTGAAAAATCATCAGTGCAGTTGTCAGACAGGTTTTAACAAAAATAATCATACTTGTATAAAATTCACAGCAATTATTACTCATTAACTTTCTTCTAAGTTTTAATACACATAGATAATGCCTTATTAATTCCCATTTCTTAGAATATCTCTGGTGTAGGCCAGATGTATATTCAGTGGCAAATGAATTAATGAGGCGACTCAGGAAGGCAGGTGGACAGAGAAGAGTAACAGGCAGTGGGTGACAGCTGCTCTCAGAATTCAGAAAAGCTGGACTCTGATTCCTGTTCTACTTACTGCCGAGCACCTGGGTGGCCAGGGGCTCCCAACGGCCTCTGTTTCACCTCTAAATGTAGAGATAATAATCCTACCCACCTCACAAAATCGTGGAGACAAATGAGAATGCACCACAGACATCTTTGTAATGCCCGCCTTACATACAGTCAGCCCTCACCACATCTTAGCCGTTATCATTAGTGAGAAGACAAATCTTAGGGTTCCACGAACCTCTTCAAGCTGTGTGAAAGTTACGTGGTTAGCCTAAGTGACTTCTCCAGGAAAAGTTACACAGAAGTTAAAGTGGAAGTAATCATTGCTTTTTCAAGAAAATCTTGAACTTTACAAAATGACTCATAATAAGATTTAAAAATGTCTTTCCTTGAACAAAACTAGGCACAATGGCTTCTGCATTTCACATCAGAGTAAGTGTGAAGTTTATATTTTAGCAGTGCCGCTAAAATACCTACCAGTCCATCTGTTAGCAGCTTCTTTGGCTACTTTATTTGCTTGACCTGGAAAAAAAAAAGGAATTCATATGTATAAATATACACACACACACAATCATCTGTATCTATCTAGAGATTCTTTTCTTACATGAACAAGTTTATACAAATAAAATGGCTATGGAAAAAAGCTCAAAGGTTTGAGATGTAGGCTTGTGATATATTTTATCTCACAAACCTGCTTAGCTTCCCCCCCAAATTTTAGAAGCTATAGTTACATTAGTCATTAATAGAAAGTCCAAGTGAACAATGCCCCTTTCTTAAATGTCCATCATTATTGTACTTGCTCCTTCAAAGACGACATGAAAATCCGAGATGTAAACTGTTCACAATTTACACCACCAAAATAAGACAAAATAATTTAAGTTTAATGGTAAGAATTTTAGTGTACTGTGTACTGTGTGTGTATACACACACACACATCAGATCACAATAAACCTGACCTAAAAAAATTTCAATGGTCATACAGTAGCCCTGTAGAAGGAAATATTTACTCACACTGAATTGTACATCTTTCTATTAAATGTGGCTCTATCTATATTATCTCTTTCAAGTTAACCTACACAGCACATAACAATGCCAGACCAGCTGGGAATAAATACTATGTGACAGAATTTATTTATTGGAAGGTAATTTATATACCACAGAATTCATTATATGAAAGTGTGTAATTCAGTGGTTTTCAGTATATTCACATGACTATACAACCAGAACTACCTAATTCTAGAACATTCTCAATGCCCAAAAGGCAATCCCATACACATTAGGAGTCACCCACCCCACAGAGACCACGTATCTCCTCTCCCTCCTCACAGACCTGCCCGTCCCGGACCTTTCACATAAGTGAGATGCACACAGTGTGTGTCTGGCTTCCCTGACCTGGCATAATGTTGTCGTCTCATCCACGTTGGGACATGCATCACTACTGCACTCCTTTTCGTTGGCAAATAATATTCCATTGGGTAGATAAACCACTTTTTGTTCACCCATTCATCAAGTGACAAATATTTGGGTTATTATTGCTAATATGAATAATTTAATAATTTTTGTGTGAACGTCTTTTCCATTTCAAGGTAGAGTATATACCTAGAAGTGGAAATGTTGGCTCAAATGGTAACTCTATGCATAACATTTCTGGGAATAATACATTGTTTTTAGAAGTGGCTGCTTCATCCAATCACTCCCACCTCCCAGATATCTAACAGTTCCAATTCCTTCACATCCTCACCAACAATTAACTATTTCCTGTTCTTTTTATGACAGCCATTCTAATGGGTGTGAAGTGGTACCTCGTTGTGGTTTGATTTGCGGTTCCCTGTTGGCTAGTGATGTTGAGCTTGTTTTCATGTGCCTATGGGACAACTGTGTATTATTCTTGGAAGAACGTCCGTTCAAATCCTTTGCCCACGTTTAAATTGAGTTGTTTTTTAATTGTTGAATTGTAAGATTTTTATATATATAATAAATACATATATTATATATATCACATAAATATATATTGGACACTTATAAGATACAAAATTTGCAAATATTTTCTCCCATTCTGTGGGTTTTCTTTTCACTTTCTTGATAATGTACTCTGACACAAAAAAAGTAGTAAAGTTTTATGAAGTCACATTTATCTACATATTTTGATTGCTTGAGCTTTTGATGTCATATCCACAAAACCGTTTCCTACTCCAAGAATAAGCCTATGTTTTCTTCTAAGGGGTTCACAGTTTTAGCTCGTAGGCCTTTGATCTGGTTGAGCTAATTTTTAAATGTGATGTGAGGCGAGAGTCCTCATGGATTTACTTGCACAGGGGTGACCAGCTGTGCCCAGCACTGCTAGTTGAAAACACTATTCACCCCTGATTGAATGGTCTTGGCACACTTATGGAAAATCGGTTAGGTTTACTTCTGAATTCTCAGTTCTATTTCATCCACTCCATGTCTATTCTTACGCCAGCAGCACGCTCTCCTGATTACTGTAGCTTTGCAGTAAGTTTGGAAATTGAGAATTTGAGTCTTCCCACTTTTTTTTTAAAGATTCTTTTGGCAATTCTGGGTCCCTTGCATTTCATATGGATTTTAGGATGAACTCATCATACTCTGAAAAAAGCAACTGGATTTTTTATAGGCTTTACATCGAATCTGTAGATCAAATTGGGGAGTATTTCCACCTTAACAACCTTAAGTCTTCAATCCATGAACATAGGATGTCTTTCTATTCATATAGGTCTTTAATTTCATTCAGTGTTTTGTAGTTTTCAGTATGTCATGCACTTCTTTGATTTTGTTCCTTGGAATTTTACTCATTTTGCTGCTATTGTAATGGGATTTTTTCTTAATTTCATTTCAGAGTGTTTATTTTTAGTATATAAAATACAAGTGGTTCTTGTATATTGATTTTGTGCTGCAACTGGCTGACCTCACTTATTAGCACTAACAGCTTTTTGTTGGTTGGTTGGTTTTGGTGGATTGTTTAGGGCTATACTGCAAATAGTGACACTTCTATTTTTCCCTTTCCAACGTGGATGCCAATTACTTCTTTCCTGCCTAATTGTCCTGGGTTGAACTTCCAGTATAAGGCTGAGTAGAAGCAGTGAGAGTAGACATTCCTGGGGAAAGGATACAGCCTTTTACCATCCAGTATGATGTTACCTATGGATTTTTTTGTAGATGTCCTTTTATTAGATTAAGAAAGTGACAGGTGTTGGATTTTGTCAAATATTTTTTTTTGTCTATTGAGACAATCACGTGGGGTTCCACCACCTTTATTCTATAAATATGTTGTACGTGACTGATTTTTGTATGTTGAACCAACTTTGCGTATCTGGGATGTCAGTTAATCAGGGCACATAATCCTTTTCATATACTGCTGGATCTGACTTGCTAGTATTTTGTTGAGAATTCTCACATTTATATTCATAAGCAATATTCATCTAGTTTTCTTTTCTTACAATGTCTTTGTTTGGTTTCAGTATCAAGCTAATACTGACCTCAAAGAATGAGTTAAGAAATGTTTTCTTCCTAATATTTTTACTTTTTTATTTTTATTTTTTTTATTCAGTAGGTTCTATCCTTTATTCCCATTCCAGCCCACGCACCCATCCCTCCCCTCCTCCCTCCCATTTCCAACCCCCCTAGTTTTGTCCATGTGTCCTCTATATTTGTTCCTGTAAACCCTTCCCTTCTCCCCTGAAATTCCCTCCCCTCTCCCCCTTTCTAATTTTGTTTTAAAAGATCATTCTTCTCTAAACTGGTAGAATTCTGAAGCATAGACTAGGCTTTTCATTGCATAAAGTTTTATTTTCATTTCTAATTCAATCTCTTTACATGTGAAACATCTATTTAGATAGTCTATTTCTGCTTCAGACAGTTTTGGTAGTTTGTATCTTTTGAGGAACTTCCTAATTTCACCTAGCTTATCAAATTTATTGACCTACAACTGCTCATAGCATTCCCTTATACTTCTTTTTATTTCTGTAAGGTCAACAATAATACTCCTTCTTTCATTCCTGATTTTAGTAATTTGAATCTTCCTTTTTCCTTGGTCAGTGTAGCTAAAGGTTTGTCAATTTTGTTGATCTGCTTAAAGAACCAACTTCTGGTTTTGTTGATTTTCTCGTTTTTCAATTCTCTATTACCCTTACTTCTGCTCTATTCATTGTATTTCCTTTCTTCTGTTTGCTTTAGGTTTAGTTTGCTCTTCTTTTTCCAGCTTTTTTTTTTTAAAGATTTTATTTATTTATTTTTAGACAGAGGGGAAGGGAGGAAGAAAGAGAGGGAAATAAATATTGAGGTGAGAGGGAAACATCGATTAGCTGCCTCCTGTATGCGCCCTGACTTGGGACTAAACCCCCAACCGAGGCATGCACCCTGACCTGGAATTGAACCGGGAACCTTTCGTTTTGTGGGACAATGCCCAGTCAAGTGAGCCATATGGCCAGGACTTTTCCCAGTTTCTTTTTTCTTTTTTTAAAGATTTTTATTTAAGTGTGTGTTGGGGCATGTTTAAACACTCAGTGAGGCAAATTATAGCTCTGTCTTAGCTTTCACTTCCTGCTTGCGGAATGTCAAGGAAGGTCAGCTAGAAGTGGGAAATTACGAACTTCTCAGGTCTTTCCTGAGAATGTACACAGACGCACGCAATGCATGTGACCTTCCACATTTCCAGGAACATGTTGATTTTCAAGGCGCCAACAAACATGTCTTTCAGTCTCTCCTTTTTAAAAATAATTTGTTATTCATAGATGACAGAGAGAGAGAGAGAAGAGAAACACTGATTTGTTGTTCCACTTATGTATATGCCCTGTACTCACCATTCATTGGTGAGTTTCTCGTATGTGCCCTGACCAGGATCAAACCCACCACCTTCACATATTGAGACAATGCTTTAACTAACTGAGCTACTAGGCCAGGGTCTCAGTCTCTTCTTTGAAGCTTTTTGGTTAGTCTGTTTGCCATAATTGCTGTTCATCACCTAAGACAGACACAAACTTAAAATTTTTGCCTATAATTGTTTTAGACAAACACCCCCAGGGAGAGGCTGTTAGCATTGAGCATACTCCAATTCAGGTCAAATAAAGACAATCCTTTCCACTGGTGGCTTTCAGGGAACCAGCAGAGACATCAAATGATGACAATTCTTTGGGAATGAGGGTCTTAAAGAGATCTAGCTTCTTTCTGCTTCCTGATACCAGGATGCAGGGCTGTTATTTTTTAAAGCTGAAGAGTAGGGGTTGAACACAGAGCAAGTTAAAACACCACAAAACACCTATTCTTGCTGAGATTCACCCATTTTTCTTGACTAGGCAAATCTTTGGTTTGTTTTTAGAATTCTGACAAAGTTGTGACAATTTTTGCCAGCTTTCATGGAAGGATAAACATTTTCAGAAGTCCTTACTCTACCATTTTTACTGTTATCCTGGCATTTATTTCTAAAAAAAAGTTCTTAAATACTTCTAAGATTTACTTTCAAGTATTTTTGTGGGAATTTAATTCTTACAACTTATTTCATTTGTTCTTAAGTAATGGTCACAGCAGCTAAAATTAAATTTTATTTTTTATAAATTATTCCTTTTACTTAATTCTTGAATATTTGCAACTAGTGTTGCTAATACCTGCTTAATGATACCAGTAATTCTACTGTCATGATGAAACATAAATATTTCCTGCAGAATTATTGAGAAGTAAGAGATAATACAGAGCCATGTCTATAAGAATGTAAGAGTTACAGCTATTATCAGCGGAAAAACTGTTTCAAAATGAATCATGACAGATTTAAAGATAAGCCTAATTGTTGTAATATGAGTGCTATAGTCATGCCACTAAGAACCAAATCCTTGCCCTGGATGGTGTGGCTCAGTGGATTGAGCACTGGCCTGCAAACCAAAGGGTGGCCAGTTTGATTCCCAGGTGGGGCACGTGTGTGTGTTATGGGCCAGGTCCCCAGCAGGGGACGCGCGAGAGGCAACCACACACTGATGTTTCTCTCCCTCTCTCCCTCTCTCTAGAAATAAATAAAATCTTAAAAAACAAAATAAAACCCCAAATCCTATCAAAATCAATTTGTGAAACTCATAAACCTTTAATCCAGTATAACCTGTTCCACACTAACATGACAGCCAAATACTATGTAATTCTTCATTATCAAAAAGCACATCCAAAAACAACAGTCTCACTAGAAAGGGGATGTGGGGTGAGTAGAGGTTAAAGTCTAAAAAAGTTCTTTAGATTTAGTGACAAGGAGATCATTGCCATTTACTAATTATACATTTAAATTTCTTGAATCTGTGGGTGATAGTCTTTATAGAATTTGAAAACAATTCAGCCTTTATTTCTGATATAAATGTCTTCAGGTACTTTTCTGGCCTGGCAGCCCCTGACACCCCAACACGCACTCCTCTGGCACCCCGACTATGACAGACTAGTCACGGGTGCTACTGTCGTCAGAAAGTCTTGAGTTTCATTTTGGATCATTTCTGTTGCTGCGTCTTCAAATACTTTCTTTTCCTTTCAAATCCTTTCCTTTGTAAAGTTTAATCTGCTGTTATTCCAATTCAGAAATAGTCATCTCTACAAATTTGACTTGGGTCTTTTTTATACCTTCCATGTTTCTACTTAACTTTTTGAACACACAGAATACATTTACAATAACTTTTAATGTCATAATCTTCTAATTTAACTATCTGTGTCAGTTCTGGGTCACTTTTAATTGACAGTTTATTCTTCTTGTAAGGATCATGTTTTCCAACTTCCTTGACTGCCCGATAATCTTTCATTGTGAATTTTATTACATTATTAGTACATGATGAATTTTATTTTGTTGGGTGCTAGATACTTCTATACTCCATAAATGTTCCTGAACTTGTTCTGGGATGCCAAAAGTTACTTTGAAACACTGATGCTTTCAAGACTTGCTCTTACAGTTTGTTAGGTGGGTTGAGAGCAGGCAAGACCTTCTTGAATACTCTACCCAATGCCTTGTGAATTACATTTTCCCAAGCCGGCTGGTAAGAGTAAGCACTATTCCTGGTCCTATGTGAGTGCCTCGCACGGTTCCTTCTAATTCTTTGAGGCTGTTCTTTTCCCAGCGTTGGGCAGCCTCCCCATATTCATGAACTGAATACCTGAGAGAAACCCTTTATAAATATCCAGGGTTCTCGAATTTCTGGGTTCTGCTCTCCCCTCCAATATGCTGCCCTTGATCCGCTCCAGCCACGCTGGTGGCCCTGATTCGCCATGCCTTCTCGTCAGTTACGGGAGTCCACAGAACTCTGCCTAGGAGCCCCTTTCTTGTGCCAAAACCAGAAACTCCACAAAATGAGGAGCAACAATGATAAGGCTTGCTTTGTCTGCTCTAATGATTGCTATCCTTTGTTGTCTGATATCAAGCATCTTGAAAACCGTTATTTCATATATTTTTGTTTCAGGTGGGAGGATAAATCTAGTGCAATACTCTCTGTGCTGGAAGTGCCACGTCTGAATAAAGTTTCATTAGCTGACTTTTAAAAGCAGAGAAATTGTACATTTCTCTAGACAAGTATAAACTGAAATTAGACTAAAAATTCTGTTTACAGGTACGTAGGCTTTGACGGCTCCCCACCCGCCCCACCTTTGGATCGTAGTTTGGTAGCTTTTCATAGAAGAAGATATTCTACCTTGATAGCTAAAATATATTTATGAAGTTATGTAATTATCCTGCATATCTACTGTCTATTAAGTATGTCCTAATTTTCTATAATTAATGTATAATAAAAATAGTATTTTTTAATGGAGGAAACAAATAGCACGAAGCCAAGAAGGAAGAACTTACGGTCATTCCCCTATTATGATCAGAAATGTACAATGTGAAAATGTCAAAAATTACCACATCTGTGATAAATTCATCATCACAAATTCTATAGGATCAAAACATAGATCCATCTTATGTGGCTGTACAAACAAATATTAAAATATAAGCTAGGTCTGATAAAGATAAGCTAGGTCTGATAAGCTAGGTCTCGAGGAAGACTGATAAAGTCTCTTAAGTCTTTCTAAACCAGAAAATTTCCTTGTCATTCAAATGGACCTCATACCCATCATACTTACTGACACTGGTATGTTTGCCTCGGGCTGAGAAACAATTGACCAAGCCTAAACTAACATTCAAGGGTGATGACGAAGAGCAGAATTCCAGCAACCAGTATAAAATTAGTTACAACTTCCTCCTCAGCCACGCTTCCTACTCCCCACAAAATCCATCACCCTCTATATACCCTGAAACTTCAAGTTTTATTTTTATTTTTTAGAGGCGATATACTTGCCACAACTGCTGCATGATCCAGAGGTACATGGAATGGTAACGTCTGAAATTGTATGCCTGCAGTAAAAGTTTTCCCACTTCATGACAATTCTCAACCCCCGCTGATTTTCTGCGCCTCATGGTGACCCACTGCCTTAGGGTCACCATTGGTATATGACAGAGCAGTTTTGCTAAGCCTAAATAAGAGTCTTAGTCAGTTCTGGGAGGATGGACGAAGTCAAAATTATGACAAGTACTGTAAAGAGGGGAGGCCATAAGTAGAAGTGATACCAGCCAGGGCTGTCTAACCAGCCGAGGGGACACGAGGGGGGCCACAGAGTGGAAAGGCAGAAGCCTTGATCCATTATGGCTAAGCGTTGCGGGTGCTAGACAGAAAAGACAATGCAACAGGTAAGCAAGAGCTGGTACTTCAAGGAAAACGTCCAAGAATCCCACAAAACTGAAATCAGGAAGCAAGGTAGAACCAAGTAACCGTATCAAATGAAGGATCAGATTCGGTAACTGTTTTACTGTGTGAAAGCAGAATTTTCATGATGAACTGCTCGAGGGTACAGCTATACTGACCCTGAAAACAAAGCAGCGGAAGGCACTGACTCTGGGTAATAAAACTGCTCTCAGCCTGGGCCGGGGGGTCAGTTGGGTGGAGTGTTGCCCTGAACACCGAAAGGTCGCAGGTTTGATCCTCGGTCAGGGCACGTATGGAAGGCAATGAATCAAAGTTTCTCTCTCACATCAATTTCTCTCTTTCTCAAACTGATAAACACATCCTTGGTTAGGACTTAAAGCTAAACACTATAGACAAGACACAATATGTGATGTCCTCTTTACCAAATGGTCTGGGTTTTCTTTTAAAGACGAAGCATGAAACATGAGCAGGCGAAACTCCCTGGCAGTAACCTCCTACCTTTCTCCTGCCACTCCGATGGCCTTGTGTTCACTGAGCGTCTCATTTGATATTGGTTAAAACTTTAAAACAGATTAAAGTGGCTAATTTTGTAGCAATAGATCTGGTTAGCACTTTCCTTCTGCAGGATGATGATAAATGAAATGACCCTGTGGGGGGCGTGAAAGAGCTAACCTGCCTCCCCAAAATCTTAATTACAGAAAGTGACTAGCCCAGCAGGTTCTTCTGCCTCCGTCTCTCTTTGAAAGTCACCCTGGACAATCAACGGAGTCGCAGACATATGCCACCCCCTAGGCTGTGTACCACCTGTGTGGGGACATGCCCCCTGGAGCTGCGCAGACGGGGACCTGTCTCTAAAATTAACTTTAACATTACACAAGAATACCATCAAGGATAACTTAATTATAATCAAACTGATCTCCGGTTAATTTTCAAGTGCCAAATAATTAAATGCAGCATCCTTATAATACACCCTTTCTTTAAATATTCAAATTTCTATCTTCACATAAACATACACAAATTATTCAAAACGAAGCTTTGAAGACTCTGGTTTCAAAGTAGGGCAAAACATCATTGTATATTCAAAAGGCAAGTCAACGCACAGGCTGACTTTCTGCGACTTGCAAACACTCATATTTTGGTGTCATTTTCCCTAGAAGATGATGGTGGATTTCTTTCTCAAGTCAAGGTACTTGGGGCCAACTTAACCCCCCCTCTGACTCCTCAGTTTCCTAAGCTTATATTTTATGTCTTTATCCTTCTACCCCACCAAACATCCTGTTCTTGAAATGCTTCTCATTTTAAAGCTACCACTGTTCAATGCTTTAACATTAAGTCTCCTCAAAGGAAATTTTCATGCAACATGAATACTATTAATGGCTTTATTCTCTCATATACTTGGAGAATGGTTACCAGGCAACCAGAAGTACAAAGTCTTCTTCACTAGCAAAGTTAAAATCCTCAATATGTGGCACAAACTTACGTATTTCTTCCACAACTTGCGGGTCACATTCTTTGTATTTCTCTAGTTCTGCTTTGAGCTGGTCCCTTTGTTCTCGAAGTGAAGAAAGCTGTTTTGCCAGCCTGTTTCGCTCTTCCTGCATTAATAAAAAAATAGTTTTATGTACAACTAAGGCAAATAAAATGCCATATAAGGCTATATACTTTATAGACGTTTTCATTTTATTCCTCATAACTGGTGTGCATTAGGCTTTGACAATATTATAAATATACCTACATATATTTAAGTGAAAGAATAAACTCTATCATTTTTCTCTGACATCTCAAGCATCTTATATGTATGAACACATATTGACTAACAGAATGAGGATAATAGGTAGAATGAAAGGCTCATAACAGACAAGGATCACCAACCACACCCAAATTATATATGCTCCCCAGTGAAAATACGGGAGAAGAGAAAGCTAATGAATGAGGACAGGAGAAGCAGAATGATGAACATCTGTGTGGATGCCATACAGCTCCAGACACGGTGAACTGGAGCCACCTCAGACTGCTGCGAGGGCAAAGATCTTTGCCAAATCACTTGACCTCTTTGTGCTTCCACCAAAGCGGAGACAGTAATTATGGCTGCCTCCTTGAACTGTTGGCAGAACTGAATAAATATAAAAAATGCGTTTGGAACAGTACCTGCCTGGCTCACGTTAAGCAGAGTATTTATGTTAGCTATTTCTCCTTCCTCATCATCATCATCAGCATCATCAGCATAAATAATATCTAGTAGACAGGAGCTACGCATTTCTGGAAAATCCCGACTGGTGAGCGCGGGATGGTCATTAGAACACGTCTTTCTCAGGAGCCTCTCTGAACTACCACACTCTTCCGGCAGCTGCAGGCTCCAGTGAGGCGTGCTGCGGGCTCCTCGCCTGTTGCAGCGGTGCCAGGGGCCGGGGTAGCACTCAGCAGACTGGCTGACAACTTGTGGGCATGGGTAGGTCACCATTAGTTGAAGGTGCTTCTGTAAGTTATTGCCAGTGTTAAAGAAGAAAAGGATCAAGTGAAGAAGTGGTCATCACTACTGTCAACCGAAGAAGAGATAACAGCTTCAGGTCACGCCCAGAACGTCCCTTCCCCTGAATATTCTTCAGAAATCACCATTCTGCAGTTCCCGGCTGCGATGATGCTGGCTATTCACGTGAGAGGAGGTGTGTAAAATAACTTGGAAAGGCAGAAAGCCGCTGTAAACCCGAGATGTATCTTTTCTACCATCCAACAAGTTTTGAGTCTCTTTCACAATCAAGTGGTACAAACAGAAGCCTAGACAGAATGTGTAATGGTTCGTGTTGATCTTCAGTGTTTTCTCAAGTCATGAGTCTACACCTGAGATGATGATGAAATGAGACAGTAATTTTTCAAAAACCCTAATACAATAATTTTAGAGAACACTGCACCTTAAAAAATAAGAGTAAGTCAATACTCATTTAAATAATTGAGAAATATTAAAGGTCACAAGGATATTATATTGATTGTTTTCAATTTGTTCTGGGCCAAGACTTAAAAAACAAGACTCTTAAAAACATATATAAACATTTATGTAGGGCTTACCTTATGCCAGGTTCTCTTCTAAGTGCTTTGCCAATATTAATTTAATCCACACAATTACCTAACGAGGTAGATTTTATTATTCCCCACTTTACAACTGAGAAAATCAAGGGCAGAGGGTTCAGGAGACTTTCACACCCAGGCGGTCTGGCTCCAGAGTTCACGCTTCTGTGCCACGCTGCCACATACAACACCATAACATCATAACGAACCCAGACTCACAATCAGGGAGCCCTACGGGGCAAACGTTCACGTCCTCTGCCGCGATCACTTCTCCTCTGGCAGAACCGGCCCGCTCCTCACGGGACCTGTGTGCCCTCACTCTCCTGTTCAGAACTGGCATGGTTAAAGAGACTACCGGCACAAACTCACCGTTTCATGGCGGCCAACTTTAGCTTTCTCGACGCTTTTCTGTAGGTTTGCGTGCTTTTGGTTTCCCTCAGATAACTGGAGAAGTAAAACAAATAAAATGGGTTGTTAGGGTAAACCTGCTAAACATGAAGCTTAGGAGTCAAAAAGACAAAATGAGATTTGTCTTCAGCCCAAGACAATATAATAAAAAGGTCAAAGACTCCACTGAGAACTACTCTAATTCAAAGAAAACCAAGTACCACGAATCATTAGGATAAACTGAAAAATAAGTTTAAAAATATTTCTTCCTATCCTATGCAGAAAATAAATAACATGCTTTAATATTTTCTAGTTTTCATTTATCAGCTTCCCCACGCCCATTTCAAATAACTTGAGGCAGATTATTTAAAAATTGAATTTGAGCCCTGGCTGGTGTAGGTCTGTAGATTGAGCATGGGCTGCGAACCAAAGGGTTGCTGGTTCAATTCCCAGTCAGGGCACATGCCTGGGTTGCGGGCCAGGTCTCCAGTAGGGGGCACACAAGAGGCAACCACACACTGATTTTCTCTCTCTCTTTCTCCTTCCCTTCCCTCTTCTCTAAAAATAAATTAATAAAATCTTTAAAAAAATAAAAATTGAATTTGAAAATTCAAAACCTGTTCTATATAAATTCTCTTAAAATTTCATTTTGCTCTCTTTTTGTTGTTTTTGACATTATTACAGATGTCTCCCACTTTCCCCCACTTTGCCCCCACCCAGCCCCACTTAAACTATTTCTTGTACTTGTATGTGACCTATTTCACTAACAAAGACAAAAATTAATGTATCACTTATTATTCTTGAATATGTTACCTTATGAGGAATTGATACTTTATATTCCAAGTTCTCAGAGAATAAAAAAATCTATTAGCCTGTGGCCAATTTTATGTACCTTAAAAGTGATCGGTTTAAGTGCTGTACTAGGCTTAAAAAGTAGTGAATTATATATGAAAATGGATTATGTAGTGTACCAGCATAAAGACCATAGATATAGGATATTCATTAGCTGTGGCTGGCCCATGCGCAAAAGGACTAATTAATTTCAGAACATTGCTTCCCCTTCTCAACTTTTTAAATCTCACTTGAGCCCACAAATAAATAAATAATCACAGGAGATTCCCAATACTAAATTCTCCACCACATCTTCTGCTATAAACTAGTCAGAAATCACAGACTTCTTTGACTGGGTAATGGTCTTCCTAAAATATGTTCCAATCCTCCCTCATTCTTGAGTCAAAATCACTTAGAAAATAAGGATTGAATGAGTGGTTTTGTTTGGCTGATTATAAGAAACTGACCTTTCACAACACAACCTAGTTATATGGAAAGGGTGGACAATACTTAGATATACTTTTTGCTTAAAAACCACAAACAGTATCCTCAAAAAGCTGGTAGCTTTACCCTAGGAAATCTTCCACTTTTCAATATGCATGAAGGGAACATTTCGGCTTTCTCTAATGGCCCTCTCAGCACGGATTCTAATCCACAGCATGAACAAGATCCACCTGTGCGGCCAAGCAGACACTACCCCAAACTAGTTATACCTCTTCTTGAGAGTAATTATCTTCCTAAGTTAAAAAATTAAAATCTGCTGTAGATTTAAGATCCAGAAAAGTTCTAAAGCACTAAATTTAGCAAGGACTTCTAGTTCTTTAAAAAAAAAAGGTGTTCCCATTTATAAAATAACACCATGTTTAAAAAGTTAATATTCCACCCTGAAGGATCCACTTGCAATAATTAATAAATGCATGTACTATTTAAGTTCAGGAAAAGAGAATTTTCCAATAAAAATATGCACACGTATATGCACAGACATACTACCATAACATTTTTCCATTAAAAACAATTTTTTAAAGATTTTATTTATTTATTTTTAGAGAAAGGGTAAGGGAGGGAGGAAAGAGAGAGAAATATCAATGTATGAGAGACACAAAGATCCGTTGTCTCTTGAGTCTCTAACTGGGGACCTGGCCTGCAACCCAGGAGTGTGCCCTGACTGGGAATCGAACTGGTGACCTTTCGGTTCATAGGCCAGCACTCAATCCACTGAGCCACACCAGCCAGATCTAAAAATGTTTTAAAATTAACCAGATAGGTAGATGTTATAAACATTTAGAAATAAGTTAACACCTATATAAAAATGTTAATTAACAAACACATATATTATACCAATGAAGTATCTTCCAGGTATTGTATGTCTGCTTGTAATTATTTACAATTTAAAAGCATTTGAACAGAACTAATTAAAAAATTCCTTAACTCTGAAAATAACCTGATGTATTTGAAATATGTTTTCATGATTTGTCAGTTTTAGTGTCTGGGTAATTCAGGGAGACACAATCTGAAGGAGGTAAACAAATGAGAAGCTTCTGCTAATTACCCTAAGAACAGAATGACTTGGGTTCAGCTCAACACTGAAGGGTTCTTGGCTCTGTTCAGTTTTTAGCTCAGCCACTGGAAACAATGAAAGCAACTCATGTGAGGCAGCCTTTGCTATCAGTGTTCCATCTACACATCTCTCCGAGGCTATACTGCCATAGCTCCTAATGCCTATCTTGGAATTAAACCAAACCCCGGCCTCAAGTGATAGGAGCTGTGCAGATATCATCTAAACCAGGAGTTCTCAAACTTTAGCATGTACCAGACTCACCGAAAGGGCTTGTTAAAACACGGGTTTGTGGGCTCCACCTCCCAGTTTCTGAACAGGAGGCCTGGGATGGAGCCTAATAACTTGCGTTTCTAATGGGCTCCCAGGTGGGCGTGATTCTGATGCTGCTGGGTGGGGGCACCACGCTTGAGAACTGATCTCAACAACACCTATTCTTGCGGCAACAAGCCCAACAAAAACACACGAGATACTAGTATACGGGAGAATGTTACCTAGTTTATCAGCAAAAATTAATTAATTACTGCTAAATACTGTAGCCTGAACTTAGACAAAATATTATTTCCATCACAGGAAGAAATAGAAAAGCCCACATTTACATACTCTATATTCAAAGAAGGTATTCAGCACAGGATTCCTTGAAAGAGCAAACTCTCCTGACATATTTCTACAACATGAAGCAAGAACCAACTATATACTGTAATGAATCCATTCCCAAACTTTCACGAAAGCAAGTAACAATTTTTAAAAACCAGTACCTCAGAACAAAACAGCAGCAGCACCACCAACAAAAACAACTGATAATTAGTAAGAACGGGACTTCATCTGTAGATGTGGGGATCTGACACAATGCGTCTCTTTAATGCATTCCAGGCCGCCTATGCAGACACTCGGGCTGAGAAACATAATGCCAATGTTTTCTAAAGGGCTAATTCACTGCCTGGAGGAACTGCCTATTCACAGGAGGAACAGAAAGATTGATTCAAGCTGGCTGCTTTGGAATTTTTGTTTGCTCCTTTTTAGAAATTAAAAAAAAAAAATTCCAAAGCAAAGAAAAGGAAGATGGACATTTTCATAGGTGGGAAGGAATGTCAAGAAGCAGAAAATGGGGAAAAGAGGAAATAGCAAGAGAATTCAGATCAGTCTTGGCTTTATCAAAATCCACGTACACTGTCATGAAAAAAATGGGTTCTATGTCTTATTTTTCCTTAAAAATAAAGTCAGTATCAATCACTTTAAAATTTTATATACTTTAAAAAAGTCTTGTAAAGAGCATTTAAAACAGCCCTGGCCAGTGTGGCTCAGCTGGCTGAAGCATTGTCCCCTTACACCAAAATGTTGGGGGTTCAATTCCTGGTCAGGGCACATACGTAGGTTTTGGGTTCAATCCCAGGTTGGGGTGTGTATGGGAGGCCACCAATCAAGGTTCCTCTCTCACACCGATGTATCTCTCTTTCTCTCCCCCCTTTCTCTCTCTCTAAAATCAGTATACATTTTTAAAAATTAAGAAAAGTATCTAAAGCATTAAAATTTGTCTTTTAAGGCAATACTCAATTTAGGGATCAATTTAAGAAAACAATAAACACTATAAAGAGATATTTATATATAAAGACGGGAGCCATGTAATTGTCTTAACAATAGAGAAACATTCAATCACTATTTCATGGTATGGAGGAGTCACAATTATATAGCCAAAGGAAATGTTGTCAAAGGATTTTTAAGGACACTGTAAAATACTCAGAGAAGAGTTTTTTAAAAGTGGCAACAAAACTGTTGATACATTTGAGAGCCTATCTCTGACAAAAAAATGCAGACTCCTTGGATTACTCTTAATCAGGACCTACAATTGTTTTAAGTTGTCAATCGGAGCCTTGATTCAGAAATTAGAACGTCTAACACAAAAGTTAACACTTAAATCTTGATTTAAAAGTAAGGTTTCTCCTCTTCTCCGCAACAACTGGCTGCCAGGGCTCTTTTGCTGGAGAGGACACATTGTCCTTTTCTTTCCGGGTCTGGAGTTTTTGTTCTCCCTCCAGCCCCCTAACTGCTGTTTCTCCTTCCTGGCCCCCACCCCACCCCCACCCCGGCTTGGAGAAGGGGAGGAAAAACAGGTCAAGGGGGTAGAACATATCGTACTGCTGTTAAGATGCCTCAGTGCTCTCTGGGCCTGACAGACGTGTAAGCTGAATCCTTGCGTGGCCAAGCTCCTGGGTCCTTGGTGGGCTGTCCTGTCGGGTCCCCCTCCCGTAACCCCCACGATACAGAAGACACGTTCTGTTCCTCTGGGGGCAACACGCCACGCCACCCCTCACCGCCCCACTCCCTTCTACCCTGGTTTTTCAGAGGTTCAGTCCACACAGACTCTCCGAGTTGGGTTTCAGTGTCCTCAGGGACAGAGTTCAGCGTAGCTCCAGGTGGGCTCTCGTGCTCTCACTGCTGAGTGGGGCTCACATGTGGTCCTCGGGGACACCCACACACCCAGTGAACTCCAGGACCGCTGCCCAGCTCCTTCCTTTTATAGATTATAATAGTCGATGAGAATCTAACAGCAGATCTACATCTAATAGATGTTAAAATTATCTTCGCATAAGGTATTGCTTATTTTCCTACTATCTTTCAAGAGCAATGGGAAATAATATGCTCACGTTTTACTCCTAAAATTTCCAAAAACTTCTTAGGCGAATTAAGATTGTCCACTATTGAAATTTCTAATGAAAATGCTGCTTGAGTGCAATTTTAAATGTTTTGATCTAATAAGTTATTCAATTTCTTTAAGTAATTTAGTTTCATTAGAAGCCACCAATCTAAAATAAAACAAATTACTTGCTATAAAAAGCATTAAGCTGCTTAATCTCAAATTTAATTTAAATAGGCCAGATTATAAGAAACTCTACATTAAACTTATAAAGCCAAAGAAAAAGTCATAAAGAGACAACGGTGCTGAGAAACAGTGATTAGAGTTCCTGCCCATAAGCTTTCTGTTAAAGCAATCTCTCTAAGAGAAGGAACAGGGCAAGAGCAGAGCGGACGTGCTGGGCACCTCTGACAATCCAACATGGAGTCACCGTCAGCCTGGACAGCTGTGTCAAGCAGCAGTACGCCCAAGACCGAGGTAGTGCGGTGGAACAGGAACGCCCTTCAGTGGGCCCAGAACGCCCAAACCACAAGTCTGGACACTGGAAAAGGACTCCATGCGCACACTGATATGAGGGGGCCTGCAGCCCCCTGTGGACTACAAGAACTCAGAGCTCCGACCACCCAGTGCTCGGGCTCCGCCCTGCTACAGGTCACACTCCACTGGACTCAGGCCGCTGCTGCAGCCGCCTCTCCACCTGGGGACCCACCGATGACCGGCACTTCACAGCAGCTGCTGGCTCTGCTCGTTTCTGTACCATAAGCTCCCCGCCTCTGTGTAACCCACATGTGGCTCTACTGGCTTGTTGGGGAGGTGCCCCCTGACAGACCCGGCATTGTGGAAAGACACAGACAGGCAGGGATGTCTCCCAGATTGTGACAGAGAATAATGCTCTTTCTTCTTTTTCTATTTCTGCCTCATAAAGCTGAAAGGTTCAAGAAAACTTGGATTTTAGAGGATTACAAAAGCAAGCTAATGCCTTCTCTTTCAGAGCCTAAATAGCTTTGGCAGAGTAAAGAGAGCACCTAACACTGTTGGATGGTAAACTAACTCAAGAGTGGAAAGCAGCCAAACAAGCTAAGATTTGAAGTACTTTCTTTAAAAAAAAGTATGTACTCACTTTTTAGAGAGAAGAGAAAGTAGGGACAGAAACATCAATGTGTGAGAGATACATCAACTGATTGCCTTTCACAAGCCCCCAGTTGGGGAGCTGGCCCACAACCCAGGCATGTGCCCTGACTGGGAATCAAACCTGTGACCTTTTGGTTCATAGGTCGGCGCTCAGTCCAGAGCCACACCAACCAGGGCAATCTGAGGCACTTTTAAGTGTTAAAAATTAATGAAAAGGTGAAATGCACATAGATTTTAAAAAGAAAATAATTAACAAAATTTGAAATTGAGGTGGTTTTGCATCTAATCAAAAGCTATTTTTCAAAAAGATTTATAGTGTAGGAAACGTATGGTTATAAATAAATATAAATACTAGGGGACCTGAACAAAACCCTATATGAGAATCAGATGAAATGCAGGCCTGGAAGTCTAAAGAATGAATGACCTTTGGTCAAGTAAAAAGCATATTTAAACAAAAAAAGCACCCAACTAACTGCTATTTCTATAAAACTTCTAAATACATAAGGCAGCCAGAGAGATTAGAAATGCTGAAATATGACACTGTATAAAATATTGATATGCTTTTTAAGGAAAAAACAGGCCAAACAAACTGAAATGAGGGCTAGCCAGAGACTGAGGATACATATGACTGAGACCACCACCGCCTGGTGGCGCGACATCAAAATTGTGGGTCCAGTGGTCTGCGGAGTAAATCTTTTCTGGGGTGGCTGATTTGGGGAGAAGATGGTTGTGACTGAAGAGTGGCTGTCAGAAACCTGTAACTCATACGAAAAAGCACCGCAGAGCGTTCTGGGCGTGGTGACAACTCTGTAGTCTGGAGTCCGTTTTTAAACTCATCCAGCCAGGTGCTCCAAGAGCAAAGGAGAGTAACTGCTAGGAGAAGGTTTAGAAGCTTGGCCCAAAGCTACCAACTACAAAAGCAAAACAAATAAATATCAAAAGTAAATCTCTTAAGTCCTATCATAAAAATTGGCACGTTTCACAGCTGTAATATTATAATTTTGTATTACGTTTTATTTTTACTACTAAAATACTCAGTTTATATACTTCCTCTATCTACTACCCACCCCCGATTTTTGAGCGACTTGATCTCAACAAACATATATTTAACTGCGGATTATCCAAGATGATGGAGAGAAGTAATAAAAACATTCACTTTAAAATACATGACTTCTAAATTCATATCGATGAAATTTTGCAGACCTTGGTACTCACCTCTCTAAAGCCTTTACCCACAAAACTCCAACTCTGCTCAGACTGGAAAGGCATCGTGCTCAGAGAGAACGGCCCCTCCGGGTCTCACGGCGGAGCTGAGAGGCTACCCTTCCACCTCGAGCATGCGCCTCAGACCTGGCTCATGACACACCAAGGGCAGCCTGCTTGGGAAAGCGGCCTTCTGAGATTTTCCTCCTAGGTAAAAAAGAGAGAGATGGACAAGAAAGTCCATCTTTCTTCCTGCTTTAGACATTGTCCAGGGAAGATAGAGCAGGTGTCCTAGCTACCTGCACCCAAAACATAAAGCCAAACATGTCAGAGAAGCCAGCCCAGACCTGGCAAGATGAACCAATCCTGAAAGAGCCCACTTCTCCAAATTTCTTATGTAAGGTAAAAAAACCTATTATTTAAGTCGATATGGATCTGCTTTTCTGTTATTTGTGGCTGAAAATATCCTGATTCATGCATACAAGATGAAAGACTATGTATCAAAATACCAACAGTAATTAGTTTTAAACAATAGGATTGCAAGGAATTTACTTTTTCCTTTATTCCTTTTCTACAGTGAATACGTTTTACATTTATTAGAGAAAAATTTCAATGTAAATATTTAAAAGTAGTACAATACAAAGTTATCGTGGCTTGAGAAGTTCTCACTTGCTAGTGTCATGTTAAAGATACAAATCTAAAGGATGCTAAATGGACAGAGAACAGATGGAAAATCCCTAAAGTAGACGTTATACATACACACTAACAGAAAGCTGACCACCGCACTTCAGTGCCTTGGAATGAGGGAGTTGTTAAGGGAAAAGGATTATGGGTTGGGCCCTTTGAGCGACTCCACACAGGAATATTTAATAATCAACACAGCTGTGAACACGTTGGGACGTGGTTTGCCAACTGGCAAGACTACTGCAGGCAGCAACACGGACTGGACATCAGCTCTAAGGCAGGAACCAGTCCCATCTGCTGAAACACACCCGTCAAGTTGGGCAGCATTTCTCAAAGTGTGTTCCATGCAGCATTAGTCTCTCAGCTCACAAGAGTGGGTCCAGTAAGAGTCACAATACATGGTCTAAATGACACCAATTAGGACTTCCGAAAACTGATGTGAAATAACTAGAGCTGACATACTTAACTGATATAAATCCAGGCAAACAACACTCCAGTCTTCCTAATTGTAAGAAGGGTTAGTGTATTCTTTCCGAGAGAATCTCATTTTTGAAGAACTACCATTTAGAAGAACGACCATTCATGAGATTTAACTAGCCTATGCAGCCCCATGTTAAGGTAATATATGTCTTCTGTTACGATGACTGAAATAGGGAAAAGTGACTCAAATCCAGGCAACCTCCCTGGTCATACTACGGATTCCAGGGCTGATCCCAGCGCTCTGTCCTCAGCCCCTTTCCCTGCTTGCTCAGCACATTCTTCCCGGGAAGTCTCATCTACTGCGTCCCACAGCTTCCACTGCCACTTCCGTACCTCTGATTTCCCAGGTTTTATCTCCTGCCTATACCTGTGCACTGAGATCCACCTCCACCCACTGGGCTCCCTACTGAACATCTCCACAGAAATGTAGAGAGAAAGGCGACTCATATTCAGTATGTTCGAAATTCAGTTAACCCCCCAACCTGCTCCTTTGCGTCTTCTAGACTCTGAAACCACTGTGCACTTAGTCACCCAAACCACCTGGTAGTTATATATTTTTTCCTCTCCCTTTTTTCCACATCCAGTTGGTTCCAAACATCTGTTGATGCTACTACATACTGGTACCTCTCAAGTCTCTCCCCTTCTTCCATCCCCACTGCCACGATCTTGGCTTAGACATCTCTGGTCCAGAATTCTGAACTGGCATCTTCACTGATCAGCCTGTCTCCAGTCCTCACTCTCTCCCGTCTGCTACAGCAGTTATCTTCAATGTCCGCCCACTGCATGGTTTCCCAATCCTGAATAATGAAGTCCAGATTCCTCGGCCTGGCTTTAAGGCTCTCTGTAATCCTGCCCCTGCCACTGGCCAGCCTAATGACCTGCTTTTACCCCTCCTGTAACCCCACACACCAGTCACACCAAATTGTTCACAGCTTTCTGAATGCCATTCATTTTATATCTTTGTGTTTTAACACGCTGTCCTGGGTGGATCTTCTTGCTTCTCTAACAAACTCCAACCTGTCCACTAACCAGTGATATATATATCTATATATCTCCACCTCAAAAGCCTTTTCTTCTGAGAAACTTTTTATCACCTCCTCCTCAGCAGAGCTCAGTACTTCTTCGTGCTTTATTTCTTTTTAAGAGCGCCTCACTTCAACGGCAGACATCCTCTGAGGGCAGGCATATCTTGATCATGTTCACCTCCAGCACAGAACGCGGTGACTGAGACACGCAGAGACCTAATAGACGCTGACGAGTGAATGCGTAAACCAGGTCAGCACTGCCCAGCTTCTGCCCGACTGCGGCGCACTTGGTCTAGGGGGTTACTCCGGGCCAGCTTTTCTCTTCCTTCCAGTCCACAACATACAGCAGTGAGGGTGATTTTCATTAACTAGCAATGACTACAGTAATCTCGACTTTTTAAAATCCAGCCTTTCTATATATAGAAATAATTAAGCACAAATTTTAATTATTGTCATAATCTATGCTACCTGAACCCAACTTTCAGAGACTATAGAGACAGGCAGACAGACAGCATGTGTTCCCCATCCACACACGAAGACAGGCAATAAAGGGGAAATCTGTGTTCAGATAAAAATTCATCTCCTTATTTTTAAATCTGAACTTTATAGACCCAAAGTGTACACTACTAATGACTGCAGACTCTACCTCCTAAAATTTCTCCAGGTCTGTCCATTATCCCCACCCCGAGGTCCAGGGTCTTAGTTTAAGACTTCATCATCTCCGAGCTGGACGATTTCACAGTGCACACTCCTCCACACCGTCTTTCTAAAATAAGGCTCTCATGATCTCACGCCCCTACTCAAAAGTCTTCAGCTTAGATACACAGAGCCCTTCACTACCAGCACCTGCCTGCCGGTCTAGTTACAGCTCATCATCCCGCACGCACGGCGGAGTGGCACGAGAACCACTCAGGGCTCTCTCACACACCACGGAGTTCCACTCACACCGCTACGAAGATCTTCGCATATGATAACAAACGCTAAAGCACTTACTACATATTAGTCATTGTTGTAAGCAATTGCATAAAACATTTAATTATTGTAACTACCTTAGGAAGTAAAAAATTAGCAACATTTGACAGATGAGAAAAAAGAAGTATAAGAGACTTCTAGCAAATGGAAGAGGTTGGATTTGAGTTTGGAGTCTGGGCCTAGAGTCCACTCTTAAACCACTATACGACACTGCCTTACCATACTGGACTCTGGACCCAGAACACCCTGCACCCTAACTACCTTATCATCTCCTATTCGTGTTTCCAGAACCAACTTAAATGTCTCCCCGCTTAACTGTTAAGCCTTTCCTCAGCAGGGCTACCCCCTTGTACCACTCTCCTGCACATATCACACATACTGCAATGACTCACTGACACGTGCGTCTCACCACACTGTGAGGTCCTGGAGGACAGGAACTACTAATTTATTTTTATGTCCCTCTCATCAGTCACAATGCCTACCAGGGCAGGCATTCACTAAACAATTACTGACTTCAAATAATTTCAGTAGAGGTAATGCCTATTTTTCTCCAAAAACATTTCAAGTTGTCCATCCACACAGTCCAACAGCAAACCTATTCTTTATTCATTTAATTTTAGCAATAAAAAATTCTCTATATTCATTTCTAACACTGGTAAAAACATTTTTTTAATTATCCTAAGAATCTATTAGTGTCTTCCAAAACCAATACACTATATCTGAAATCCAGCTTAATGTCGATATCAAAATGCAAACCAACTCCTAGAAAATCTGCCCCTTTACTACCTTCCACTGGTAATAAATGGGTTTGAAACCAGAACTTCGATGAAGAACTATGGACGATCTTAGCAGCGCAGGAAAACAAAAGAAAGAGTATGATTTCTATCATTTTGACCCTTAAAATGAAAAATCAGTTAAAAACTGCTACACACTAGTTTGTAGCACTAATGAAATTCTCTGAATCAGTGGGAGGTTATTAGTAGATGGTTATCACTGCCTTGTTTCCTTTCATTCTCATTCACTTCTCAAGTCTCTGCCATATGCCAAGGACTGTGCTACTAGGTACTGAGGACACAAACGGACTCAGAGCTGGGGCTGGGCAGACTCACAAGTAGCAGGGCATGGCAGACCGGAGTTGGTTCAGGGTGCTGCGGCCGCAAAGGAGGGAGGGAGTATGCCGGTCAGAACGGAGTGTGGAAGGAAGGGCAGGGACAAGAACACAAAAGCAAAAGCATACTGAAATGCTGCTCCTTTGGGGAAGAGTCTAGTCCTTTCGTGAAAGGCTTAAAAAAGCATTTCTAATCAGCAGTGGTCAGTTATTTCCCATACTGCCAGTAACTTCAACAGCACGTCAAACATAATAGCAGTGACACTGCTCTGAGTCATTCCCTTGAAGCTAAGACTGTTCCTTCATTGTTAAAAGCTGTTTGAAAGGGGCAAAGAAATGGAGACAATCAGAGGATGATGGGAAGTTATTTATCCTAACACATCCTGTCTTGTTTGTCCGTATGAAAAATATTCACAAAAACCACACACACAGTAACTGAAAATCATTATCACACTGAAATAATCAGCAAGTTTCAGCCAAGACTCTTAAATAGTTATCAAAAAAAAAGATCATTTCTTGACCTTTAACAAGTTCCACACATTCTTCAGGACAGCGAGCAATGCCATTTCGCTTGGGAGTTCCACATTAGAAATAAATTTTAAGCCACACAAAAATTCACAACAAAATCACAACAAATGACACGAGAAAAGGATCTGGTAGTTTATACTTTCTGTTGAGCCAAACGGCTATTTCTACAATCACCCAAATACTGTAACATATTTACACATATGTCAGAAGAACTAACAGATTTACACATACACTACCATTTTGTTCATCTCCACATAAAGCTTTTCTTGCCCATTAAAGTTATTAATTTATGTAAATGGACTTCAGGAAACAGCTATTTAGAGAATCTAGCTTAACAACTTTTCTACCCAACCCAAATATTTATTTCAGCTTTGCAGAAATAAAGTACATCACATATTTTCAGCAATATTAGTAATACTGTACTACATACAGACAGGGAGAAATTTTTGTGCTTAATACTATAATGTAATGGCACTGTTTTCTAAGCTTATAATTAGATCAGAAAAAAACATAAAAATAATCTGGCAAGAAAATTTTCAACTTTCCCTCCTTGGTGTATATGATAAAAATGAAACCAACCATTAAGACATCCCAAAATAGGCCCTCAATCTAATTTCTAATCCTATTTTCCCATTACTATACAACAAAAAAATTGCACATTCTTTGCACGCTGGCCACCAACAATTCACTGAATGCAATTTGCTTTAAAGTTTTGTTTATCTATTGTCTCGAGCAAGGACTATGGAGTCGGAATGCCTGGATTTGCATCCTGCTTCACCCTCTACTAACGCTGTCACCTTGGGCAAGTCATTTAACCTCTGGTGCTTCTCACATGTAAAATGGAGTTAATACCTACCTCATGCAGTTGTAAGAATCAAGTGACATAACACATGTAAAAGCTCTGCTATGATCTGAATGTCTGTGTCCTCCTCAAATGCATATATCGAAGTCCTAACCCCTAAAGGTAATGGTATTAGTGGGAGGGGCCTTTGGGAGGTGCTTAAGTCTGAGGGTAAAGTCCTTGTGAATAAGATTAGTGCCCTTATAAAAGACTATCCAGAGAGAAGCCAAGCCCCTTCCACCACGTGAGGTTTGTAAACTGAGAAATCAGTGACCCGGAGAGGACTCCTACCTGACCAGCCTCCAACACTGTGAGAAATAGGTTTCTGCCATTTGTAGGCTGCACGGCCTGTGGTATTTTGTTACAGCAGTCCGAAATAACGAAGACAAGCTCTTAGAATGGTGCCCGGCTGTGTGCTCAGTACATTCTGGCTGTCATTATAACATAAGCATCAGTGGCTCCCTCGGCCCCCCTCGCAATTTCTCCCACCCACCTAAATCTATTATAATTTCTGCTCAAAGTAATTGTTTCTAAGACGTTTCCCTTAACTACAGGGATTTAGAAAAATCTTACCATCCTCTAAACTCCTGTAACAATTAGGACCTGTAACAACAACAGTCTTTGGCATTGATCTCATATAATTAAATTTTACACAATTAATTAACTTTTCATAAAAATTAACTATGTCTTTTCATAAAAAGTTAACTACATAAGCTATTTACCTTGCATTACCACGCAGAGTATAATCATCTCAACATGAAATACATATTCCATTATTTTATATCACCCAAAGAACTTGGCGCGGTGCATGCAGAGAACAGCCACATGGTAAATATTGGTAGAAATATTAATAGTTAATCCTCCCCACACACAGCTAATGGCTTGTTTGCTAGCTTAGAAAATGTTAAAGAGAACCTAAATTATAATCATGAGGCTTTTTTAGACTGTCTTTAATAATGGTCAATACATACAACCTAAAGGGAAGGGAAGAAAAAATGTGTTTCCTGATTTAATTTTCAGATCTACTACAAAAATGTCTATTCTCAAGAGACGAACACATTCCTGCACATAATTGAAATCACTGGCAGAACCAAAGAAGAAGAGATTGATGGGGGAAAGAAATTAAGAGTTCCCCCTCTCTCTAATCTGGAAGTAATTAACAAGAAACTCAAAGGAAATTCACATTTTACTTGGGCAATGTGTTGAATAAATGGATCCTTCAGTGCAACCTTGAATTTGGAATCTGGTTCAATTCAACATTAACTGAGTGCCTTCCATCTTTACATAAATCCCACCATCTCTTGCAGCATTTTTAATCTCTATAACTCATTCCGGCAGCTAGCCATATAACACTTTCAACTCTTTTGTGTGTACGTATATTAGCTTCAGCACAGGTTACAAGCTCTTTCTTACCCAAGCGTGGGTTTTGAATTCCACTGCTCTCGTATCTGGTAAAGGGTTTTGTACATAGCAGACCCTCACACATCTGTTCTGACTGAACGCATGTACTGTAAACCTACAGTACACACTCCTGGATGCGCACTAATGTGACTGAATCTGTGGCCGTCACATGCTAAGTGCCTACTTCCACCAGGCACTTTACTGTGTCACTTAAAGCTGCACCACAGCCCTTTGAAATTGGTGTAATCTCTCTTTTACAAATTGCGAAACCGAGACTTTAAAGAGCTTAAGAAATTTTTCCAAGATCCTACAATTAGTAAAAAGTGAAACCTGACTTAAATCCATGCCTGATTTCTAACTATCTTTCCATTAAGCCATATCACTTCTCTAAAATAATAAGCAATCTTCAGAGCCATGACTGAGGGGGCACAGTATGCCGTCGACGTGACTTCTCAAAGTTTGGGGAAACAGAGGTTTAGATCAGTGAAATGGCACTGTTTGCTTGTTTGCTTACATGACAACAAGCGCCAACAGCTATCAGCCTTTTACAAATGATGTATCAGAACCTCACTCATCTACTTCTGGAGTGCTTAAAACAGAAGATATTAAACACACTACGTATGTGTTAGCCCCTGACTTGACCTCTGATTTCTGAACAGGTGTGTGAGGTTAAGCTTTGACCTGCAGTTTGCAAACAAGGGTGGAGGGAGAGGGATGCAGGACAAAACACATTGGATGCCAACTCTCCGACCAGTAGGGAGGAGTGTATTGACAGTGACTAATTAGAACATCCTACTCCTCAATCATTCAGTATAAATAAACATGATATTGTGCTTACTTTTTAAAGTACATTCATATACTAGCATACTAGCAAGAATCGCTTGCTTATTCCTATTAATGTTTGCCAAGCTCCTCTGCTTGCTTAGTAGAGACTATGCTAAATCCAGAGGTGAGGAAATGAAAAATGTACATTTGGCCTTTTTCCTCAAAGTCACAGTTTCTCGGTCTTGTGAAATCAACCGAGAAATGCTTAATGAGCACCTGTTACGCCCAACTTCAGGCATGAATAATTGCCTGGAAGAAGGTAAGTTATAACACCAACCATAAAGAAACAAATTGATCAAACAGACTTCATCAAAATTAAGTACTTCTGCTCTTCAAAACAGTTAAGAAAATAAAAAGATGAACTACAGACTGGGAGAAATTGGAGCATTTGGAAAGCATTTATCTGCGATAGAATTTATATCCATTAAGTACAGAGAACTGTCTAAACTCAGTAATAAAAACAAAAGACTTGATTTTTTAAAAGACAGAAAGAGCTGGACAGACACTTGGTCAGTGCAGGTACATGGGTGACGAATGAACACATGCAAGGATGCTGGACATTATTAGTCAACAGGGAAGTGGACAGCAGAACCACGCGATGTCACGATACACGTTTTAGAATGGGTATCATACCAAGTACCAATCAGGATGTGGAGGGACTGGAACTCGCACACACTGCTAGTGGGAATATGACATCGCCTAACACTATGGAAAACAGTTTGCCAATCTCTTAAAAAGTTAAACATACGTCTACCATATGACCCAACTATTTCATTCCAAGGTTATTTTCCAACTACAATGAAAACAAACATTCATACAAAGACTTGTATACGAATATTCATAGCAGCTTTATTTCTAATAACCCAAAACTAAAACAAACAAAAAACCTGAATGTCCATCAACAGGTAAACAAACTATTGTACATGCATGCAACAGATGACCACTCAACAATAAAAATGAATGATTAATACATAAACAACATAGATACATCTTAAAATAATTATGCTGAGTAAAAGAAGCCAGGAAAAAGAGGACAGACTGTATGATTCCATTTATAGAAAACTCTAGGAAAGATAAACTACTGCATAGTGAGAGAAAGCAAACCAGTAGTTGCCTGGGGATGGGGGCAGGGGAACAGCGCAGGGAAGGCGGGGAGAGAAAAGCTGAAAAAGGGAATAAAAAAACTTTCTGGGGTGACAGGTAGGTCATTATCTTGACTGGGGTGATAGTTTCATGAAAATATACATATGTCAAAACTTATCAGTTTATAAACTTTAAATATGAGCAGATTGTGTTTGTCAATGGCTCCTCAATAAAGTTATTCTAAAAACTAACCGAGAAGAGAACACGTATACATGTGAAAAGGTAAAAGAAGAGAAAATCTGTGGTATGTATCCTTAAGCTATGGGAGTTCAAGGTTTCTGAGGAGAGATGTTTAGAAATGGCTAAGTAGAAATGAAGGACAAGGGAATTTACAAAGGGGAAAGAAGCCGGAACAAAAACTCATGAAGACAGGCAAACACAGTAAGGCCTAAAAGTAAACTGCCTGCATAAAGTTTTTAATTGCATAACCGTTTCAAAAAATTGCTGAGTGATAAATACGCATGTCGTTTCCTCACAGGAAAAAAATGCAGCATCATGTTTAAGAGATAAAACATGGCAAAAGATCTGAACAGATAGATCTCTAAGAAAGATACACAAATGGTCAGTAAACACATGAAAAGATGTTCGACATCCTTAGTCATCAGGGAGGTGGAAACCAAAACAATGAGATACCACTTCACACCCACCAATCAAAAAGCCAGGTACCGACAGTCTGCGTGCGAAAGTGGTGAAAGCTTCATGCGCTGCTGATAGGAACGCAGAAGAGTGCAGCTGCTTTAGAAAACAGTCTGGAAGTCCTTCAAACAATGAAGCTTGTATCACATGACTCAGCAGTTCCCACGATGAATGAAAGCATATGTCTACACAAAAACTAACACAAAACAGGGTAAGGGGGGAAACTGTGTATTTGGTAGGGAGGAGGGGGCGGGTTTCAGGGAACTCTCGGTACCTTGCCACCCATCCTTCTATAAACCTAAAAAGGAACTACAATACTAGAACACAGTATCATGGTACGTGGGAAGACGAAGGTTACGACATTCTAAGATATACACATGTATTTTTAACATTTTATTTATTTATTTTTAGAGTGAGGGGAAGGGAGGAAGGGAGGGAGAAAAACATTGATGTGTGAGAGAAACCTCGACCAGGGACCGGACCTACAACCCAGGCATGGACCCTGAACAGAAATCGAACAGCAGCCTTTTCATTTGCAGAACAACGTCCATCAAACTGAGCCACGTGGGTCAGGGCCTAAGGTCCCTACATTGTTTGGGAGAAAGCAATGTCCATATCTTTAGACGTGAAGTCAAATAATGTATGTGAACGATTTAACAGAAACCATTAAAGAAAAAGATTAAGTGCAACGAATTTCCTCTGAAACAAATCTATTATTTTTAACTGTGGTGGCTTACCTGAGACTCTAGAGCCTCCAACCTACGTTTCCTCGCATGGAGAGCTTTGCTCGGAAAGGCCCAGTAGTAATTAGATGTTCCGATCCGCTCACAGTCCACCATACCATCATCCACTAAGCTCTGAAGAACTTCTTTCACTGACATGGCAGCTGGAAGAGACAATTTTTAAACATTTACTATAACTAAAAATAAAAGGCCAATAAGTGGGGAAATACAACAAATATTATAGGTCAAGAGTTAGTAAGTTAATCAAGTGCAACAGCATAAACAATAAAATACTTTTTAAAGAGTTAATAACTAAGGAGCTTTTAGAAATAGGAACAAAAAAGCCAAATTCTCCAATAGAAGAACAGAAGTATAGCAGTGGGCATCTGCAAAATGTGCGTGGTCGGTAGGTAAGCAGGAAAAATGTTCAGCCCCATTAATAGTTAGAGAAATGTAAAACAGCAACGAGATACGATATTCTGACCCCCAAATTAAACCACTAGAAGACGTAATAAAGGACTCAGGGAAATGGGCACTCCCACCATGGGTGGAAAACCCAGGGCGGCATGGAACTAAAGGTCTGGGTTTACGCACGCCTTTTATGTAGAAGTGCCGCTTGTGTACCTTCAGCCAAAGAAAATAATGATGGGTACGCACAAGGATTCTTGTCAAAGCACTGTCTTCACTAGTAAAAAGATGGAGACCAGTCCAATAACTGGACTTTTAAAAATATTTGATTGTGATGGGATACTATGCAGTTATTAAATTTATGTTATAAAATGTTTAATGGCATGCTATACATGCATTCAAAAGGCGGTATGTAGACTGTATTGTATCAAAATATAGTTAAAAGACAGCATACACTAATGTGAAAGTGATTACCTTTGAATGGCAGATTAAGAAGCAATTTTTATTTCCTTCATTTTGCTTATTTTCTTATTTTTTCCAATAAACATGTATTGCCTTTTTTGCTAAGAAAACTAAAATAAAACTATTATGAAAAATTAAACAATAAATAAATAAACTGGATATTATGGTTAGGGGTACGTTTAAAAATCAAATAAGTTTTTAAAAGTAGCACATTAAAATACAAAGTCATGTTTCACAAATGTTTGAAATTCATGAACAATTCTTACTTTTTATTTTTTTTACTTTCTATTAAATAAAACCATACCAAGAAATTATTGATACTTTAATGTCCATTTAGATTTTTCCTAGAGATCACCAAATATAATAAAATCTATTAGAAAATTAAAGATTAATAAATAAATAAAAGTGACACCAAATACATAAAACATTTAACCTCATTGTAAAGAAGTACAAACTAAAATAAAATGTCAAAGAATTCTAAAGTGAAAACACAGTTCTGGGAAATGAATGAGTCTGATTTGGTATAGCCTTTCCTGACGTAATTTGAGTATACATATAAAAAGCCCAAGACTACACAAGTCTCTATTTTCTGTTCTATTTCCTTCTGAAGTCATGAGCTGTGGGAAAAATCTGAGGGGGATGAACAGGCAGAGCACAGAGGGTTTTTCGGGCAGTGAGAACAGCCTGTATAACACCACGTGAAGGACCTGTGTTCTCACGCATTCGTCCAAACCCCCAGGATGTGCACCACCAAGAGGGAACCCTGGTGAAACCTATGGACTTTCGGGGATTATGCTGTGGCACTGCAGGTTCACAATTGTGACAGATGTACCACTGGTGAGTGATGTTGATAACAGAACCTCTGAACGTTGGGGGCAAGAGATAGGAATTATATGAGAAATCTCTGTACGTTCCTCCCAGATTTTCCGTGAACCTGAAACTGCTCTACAAAAATAGTCTTTAAAAAAAAATGTATGCATAGCATGTTAATTCCCCATTCACTTCAGGAGCAAAAATCTGGGAACGAGCTAGATGGTCAACAACAGGAAACGAACGGGCTCGGCAAGTTCGGCACGGTAGGCAGTCACAGAATCAGACACGGGGAGACGCGGCTCCTCATGTCAATGACACAGGTACATGTGGATGATAAAAAGCCGTGTGAAAAAGATACATGAACACAGAACTGTGTGTGCAGCAGAGTTCCTTTTCAGTGAAATGGACAAACACACACATACAAAGACAAATGGACCCTAAGAATAAGACAGCAAATACACAGTGTGTTAACAGTTGTAGTCTCAGAACAGAAAGATTAAGAACAAGTTTTATTTTCATTATATCCCTTATAATTTCCAAATCTGTTAAAGTAAGCATGTAGTTTCTATAATCAGAAAAGTTTTTTAAAAAAATGTATAATACGTAGTGGGTTCAACAGTGACCCCTCAAAGGATAACCCCCAGAACCTCTGAATGTGCCCTTGTTCGTTAAAAGCATCTGTACAGATATGGTTAAGGATCTCAAGAAGAAATCATCCTGGATTTAGGATGGGCCCCACATCCAATGACACCTGTCCTCATGAAAGATGGAAGGGGAGAAGACAGAGGGGAGGGCCACGTGAAGATGGAGGCAGGGATGGGAACGACGTTTCTGTGCACCGAGCACTGAGGACAGCGCTGCGGACAACGCAGACAGCGCTGCAGACAACGCAGACAGCACTGCGGACAGCACTGTGGTCAGCACTGCGGACAGCCATGGGAGAAGGGAAAGAACCATGCATCTGATTCTGCCTCAGAGCCTCCCAAAGCAGCCCACCCTGTGGACACCTGGATTTCTCACTTCTGGCCTCCAGAACTATGAGAAAATAAATTTCTATTGTGTTAAGCTACAAGTTTGTGATAATTTACTGCTACAGAAAACTAATACGCCATGTAAAGACAAAAGGTCACATTTAACAAATATTAAAACATATGTGAACAGCTTTTACTTTTGAAGTACATTATACCCATAAATAGATAACTGTGGTATTTGTGCATGTACATACGTGTCTGTGTGTCCACAGGCATGCATGCATATTCCATTTTAATTTTCCTACAGCGGATACTCCAAACACAGGAATCATGGCCGTAGCCCCAGGACATCATGTAAGGGCTTTTACAAACATTCATCTCTAGAATGTATATTTCTGTAAAATGAAAGACCGTAGCAGGAAAGATGACCGATATTTCCCTTAATGTCCCCAAATGCCTTTGATACTTACTAATGCCTTTTTCTTTGGGAGCAATCTTCTCCATGTCTTTTAATTGAAATACATCTTTCTGTTTAAAAAAAATTTTAGAGATGTAAAACATGCTTTTATACTATATATTTATCATAAGTATGTTCATAAAACATTGTATTAAAAAACTATGCCTGGAAATGAATAGTGCAATAGAATTAAGCATTTTGGAGCTAGAAGAAACTGCGAGTATCTTCGACAGAAGTTAAAATGGACAGGTTTTTTATGAACATACAATTCTTAAAGTCCCTGGAGAACACCTTCCCACTGAAGCATAACAACTAGTTAAGATGAATCATTTGTTAACACGAGATAATCCAGCTTCTCTGACACTGATTTGAAGCACCCAACTGGGAATGAGAGGACACCCTCACCAATACATCTGATAAGGGGTTAATACCCAAAATTTGTAAAGAACTTATAAAACTCAACACCAAAAAAACCCCAAAACAACAAACAATTCAACTGAAAAATGGGCAAAGGACCTGAACAGACATTTCTCCAAAGAAGACACACAGATGGCCATTAAAACTACGAAAAGATGTTCAACATCACTAATCATCAGAGAAATGCAAATTAAAACCACAAGGAGATAGCACCTCACACCTGTCAGAATGGCCATCATCTATAAATCAATAAACATGTGCTGGTGAGGATAGGGAGAAAGGGGAACATTTTTGCACCACTGGTGGGAATGCAGACTGGTGCAAACACTGTGGAAAGCAGTATGGAGATAACACGAAAAATTAAAAATGGAGGTGCCTTTCAACCTAGTGATCCCACTTCTGGGAATATATCCAAAGAAACCCAAAACACTAATTTGAAAGAACATAAGCACCCCTGCATTCACTGCAGTGTTACATACAAGACATGGAAGCAACCCAAGTGTCCATCAGTAGATGAGTGGAAAAAACAACTATGGGACATTTACATGATGGAATACTACTGGGCCGTAAAAATGTAAATTTTACCCTTTGCGACAGTATAGATGAACCTGGTGAACATTATGCTCAGTGAAATAAGCCAGTCAGAGAAAGACAAATACCATATAACTTCACTTATACATGGAATATAAGAACAAACTGAACTAACATGCAAAATAGAGACAGACTCATTGATAGAAGGCAGGCCGACAGCTACGGCGTGGGGGATGGGGATGGAGGGATCAAGCAAAAAGGAATAAGGGCTCATGGACATGGACAACAGTGTGGCGACTGCTGGGAGACAGAGGGATTTAAGGGGGATAAATGGTAATGGAAAAACTACAATAAAAATACGGGGAGGGGGGATACAGGGGGAGAAGGGGGAAGGGTCACCAAGGACCATGTATAAAGGGCACAGGGACAAAGCGAAAGCGGGGTAGGATCGAGGGTGGGAGGTGGGGATGGGTGGGGCGGGGGAGTGTGGTCGGGGGGAAATGGAGACAACTGTACTTGAACAACAATAAAAAAAGAAAAAAGAATACAACAATAAATAAACAAATAAATAAGTAAATAAGTAAAAATAATCTTAAAACCCATTTCTGGGCCATATCCTTGAAAATATGATCCTTTATTAGAGGATGGCTAAAACTGATATCTCAAAGTTGAGATAAGACAACAATGTCCCTAAGAGTTAGAGGTGTTTATGGAAAATAAGGAAGATAAAAATACTGTAATTTCAAAGCCATAAGGTTTTCTGTGTAATAATGTATAACCCTATCATGTATTAGTAAGTACATGGTTTCTCTGTTCTAGCCCCACCAAAAATCTGAACACTGAGGATTGTAAACATGAAGTTGAACCACAACCCAAAGCAAGTGAGAGAGTTTTGCATAAACTAAAAAAAAGCACCAACAGTACTTTGCTTACCATATATTATACGTTACATATTCAGCAGTTCTAACTGAAAGCACAACAGACAACTGTCAAGACTTGTTTACAGTGAGTTTCATGAAAGAGCTACACTTACACAGCAGGAGAATTAGATACCTCATGCTGCCTATCAATCACATGTCGCATGTCCACCAAAGCAAAAATTATGGGGATCCACACACGTAGGGTGTTCACCTTACGATTACGCCTTTCTTTTTGTAATAAGCTTTGGTTAAAGTGGTGAAAAAGATTTGGATAAACATAGTGAAATATTTAAGACAGAAATATTCAGTAACTAGAAGAGAATTATGTGATTATTGTTGTGAAAATCTGGGATCTGTTCCTTCCAAAATCAACTTGAAAGGGCAACTTCAATAGGATGAAAATTAGACTTCATAAAAATTTCAAACTTCTCCTCATCTGAGGTACTATGAAGAAACTGAAAAGAAAAATACCGATGAGAAGACAGTATTCACAGAAGACTGGTACCCGGGTGTACATCCCACACACTTCCCCAAGACAAACTGAGGGATGGATAAAGGCGTGGGTAGGGGAATACAGATGTGATGAAGCAGGCAGAATACAACATTAATGGTAGGATTTAGGTGTGGAACACACAGATATCACTGTAAAATTCTTTCACCCTTCATAATAAAATGGTAGAAAAAGTAACTTCATCTCACTAAACTTAAGATTTAGTAAATTAAGGAAAATACTAAGTCGTTGGTCTTAGGATGTGAAACCAATTTTGGGAATAAACTGTTTAAAAATAACACATTAGGGTCTCAGAGAACATGCAATGAATTACCGGATTTAGGCCTCCAATGCATTAAAAAATCAATTAATCAAACCTATTTGCAAATGCCGTAGATTTCCTGGAAACAGGTCACGTCCTCATTGAGACATCTGCCTACATGTGGGCACCAAGGAAGAGCCCCAGAGGTACTGGCTGCCCCAGTGTGGTTGCTGCGTTCATAAATGAGCTTGCAAAGAACTAGCCGCAGAACTAAAATGTGGTCATTTAAATGGACACAGAAAATGGACAAGTATATATTATTTCTCCCCAGCATTAAAGGAACATAATAAAGGAGAGACGAACACAATGGTTCTAGCCCTTACCAAAAAAAAAAAAAAAACAACCAAAAAACTACATGTAAGATACCACTAGATAACTTTTAATTAAGTTCTCATGACCTAGGCATTGCAATGTTTTACACAGATTATCTCATCTAATTCTTGTAACAACACTGTGAGCTGGGTGCCATTATTATCATCCTCCTTAATAGATGAGGAGACTGATACTTAGGTCGAATTACTTCCTTAAAATCACAAAGCTATTAGGCGAAACAGACTTCAGGTACAAGTTCTTTATCACTGAGTTATACTGCTTCCACATTCTTCTTAAATGTAACAGGCAAAGAATTCTTTCTCTAGTACCTTCGCAACTTCAAGTACATACACACACACACACACACATATAAGTACCATATGAACATATATAGGAATATAAGAACTGAAACCAATCAATCCACCGATTAATACAATTACAGTCATGTACTGCATAATGACACTTTGGTCAATGTCCCCTAAGATCATAATGGAGCTGAAAAATCCCTATTACCCAGTGATGTTGAAGCTGCCGTCCCAGTAGAGCCAGCATTACTCACATGCTTGTGGAAAGGCCAGGGTAACACCCACTGCACTGCCAGCTGTTTGTAAGTAGAGCACATACAATTCTGTCCAGTATATAATCCTTGATGACGATAGTAAGGACTGTTACCAGTTTATGTGTTTACTATACTGAACATTCTACCATTATTTTTGAGTGTACTCTTTCTGTTCATGAAAAAAAAACTGTGCTGTAAAACAGTATGCCATGCTATGCTACGCTGGCTGCAGCCTCACACATCTTGTGTTTACTGCGTCTGTTGTGTCATTTTCTCTCGTGCTCGATTTCATCTCGTCGTTTTCTACAGTAACGTGCTGCAGGGGCTTGTAGCCCAGGAGCAATGGGCTGTACCGCATAGCCTAGGCGTGCAGTGGGCTCTAGTGCCTAGGTTCCTGTAACAACAAATCACTCAACAAAGCACTTCTTGGAATGTAGCCCATTGTTAGGCTGTGCATGACTATAATTAAGAGCAGAATTGAAGAATTTTGCAATCAGAAATAGCCAATTTTGATATTTGAGAAAATTCTAACAATATCAGAAAGGACAACCTAATTTCCTCACCATTCTCCCCAACTTGACACTGCCTGGTAGGAATTAATTTCCTGGTAGGAAATCTACTTTTCTTGCTCTGAGACCATAAGGAAAATATTTCAACTTAGCAGAACAAATAATCATAATCCTCATGTATAAACTTCATCAATTTATCTTTCTAATCATATCCTCATTAAAATGATAGTCTGTTTTGAACTGCCAAGGATTTTTAGTCAGTCATCGTATGTGAGATCAGTAAGATCATACTTAGAGGGCAAATAGTTTAAAAGGAAAGGTTGCCCTGGCTGGTATGGCTCAGTAGATTGAGTGTGGTCCTGCGTACCAAAAGGTCGCCGGTTCGATTCCCAGTCGGGGCATATGCCTGGGTTGCAGACCAGGTTCCAGGTGGGGGAGTGCAAGAGGCAACTGATGGCTATATCTCTCACACATTGCTGTTTCTCTCCCCCTCCTTCTCTTCTCTCCAAAGGTAAATAAAATCTTTATTAAAAAAGAAAAGAAAAGGTCTTCAGAATATTTCACTTGCTTTACTGAGAATCTGCATTATTAAAATGAAAATGCCAAGGATTAGCATTACTTATTAATTTCATATTCTATTTTGCCATTTCCCCCATCTTGTTCACATTAATATACAATGAAAATAGCCAGTAGGTTAGGGCCAGACTAGACTTTGAAGGTCCAGTCAGGTAGTGGGCTAAGACCCAAGTTAATGTTCTTCATAGGTCAAGGGCATGGACTTTACCCTGGGAGCTAAGAAAAGCCACTGTACAGCAGCCTGGTACAGAAAACAGGCTTCAGAGCCAAGTGGCTGAATTTGGATCCTGGCTCTGTCACTTAGGAGAGGAAACTTCAAAATATTTCCTGTTTTTGGCAAGCACAAATAAGCAGAAAAATTAAGGAGGCCTATGTACCATCATATATGTGTTACACCGTAGACTGATTTATAAACTCACAGGCAGTGTTCAGCCCTGCCTTTCAAATCAGATGACGCTCCCTGGGTTTAAATCCTCGTACTATCATCTCTTCTATTTTGTGAGGTCCAGGGCTAGTATTTTAAGCTGTATCTCAATGTCCAGATCTGTAGAATGAGAATGATAACAACAGTACTGTTCCCTAGAGTTAAAAAGGATGCAATCAGATAAACCACACCAAGTGACTGGCGCTTAGGAGACACTCGCTAGACGTGCACTATTCTCATTATCTGCAGGCGGAAAGAGGACGCCATCGAATGCACTTCAGAGGGTCCGGGTAGGAGACGCCCTGTGAACGCTGGGGTAAGGTCCTCTCAGGCCTCACAGCTCACAAGTGCCACGAATGTTTGCAGAATTTTATTCATTCTTCAGGAAATTGGTGAGTATTGGTGCATAAAAAAGGTATGGTTAACACTGGATGACATATATGTAAGGAAACATTATGCAAAATACTAAAAATCTTAAGGAAAATGACTTACCGTCTCAAAGAAAATCTCCATCATGCGGGCTCTCTTTTCCTCTGCGCTCAGTCCTTTCTTCTTCGACTAAAGCACAAAAACAAGAACCAAACTGTATTTTTTAAACACTGCAGTTTAAAAGGACTTGGTCTGAAACGTCAGAAATTTTATGAATGAGCTTGTCTGACACCAGCAGGTGTGACGACGCTCAGGGCCAGGCCTCCAGACTGATTCTATTTTACTACTGCACCAAGCCTTGTGGGAGGTGCAGCCAGCACAACAAAAACTGACCGAGACAGAGAGCCTGGCATTTTGTAGAAATTCATTATTTAGCAAGGGATCCAATGACAAATCACTGTGTTTACCTTCAAAAAACTTAACAATGTCTCAAAGAAAACAGACATAACTATACAACTGATGAACAAACGTGCAGCATGCACCAACTGTTTCACAGAGCAGAAGGACCTGCTACTGGGGCGGAAAGAGTTGATTGCACCTGAGGAGGCAGGAGAGTTCGCTAGGACAGCGGGCACGAGCAGGATTCCGGGGAGCTGAGAAATGGTGAGAATGGTGTCCTGGGCAGACCACAGACCACACGCAGGCACAATGTTAAGGCACGGAATGTTCCAGAAAGACCGTGGGTGACTTTTGTATGGCACAGGAAGAAGAGGGAGTGTTAGGTGAAGTGAGAAAGGCAGTCTGGGGTCAGATGCTGGAAGGCTCACTGTCCAGCCGGAGAGAGTGGACTCTATTCTAGGCAATGAACAGTGACCGCACACTTTCTAAAGCAGGGAGTGACTGCATTAGAACTGCATTTTAGGAAGACAGTCATCTGGCATTGTAGAGGGTGGGCTGGAGAAAGGGAAACCTGCCCAAGTAGGCGATGGAGCCCACTCCGGTTACTATTATTCTTCTAGCCAACTTGAAATAAGATACTATGTAACTAAAATGTATGTTAATAAACTTTACTATTTGTTGTATATACAGTCCAAAATAAAGAGTAGAAGAAAAGCCAGATCTCCTCAGCGCAGAGACTCACAGAAAATAACAGCAGAGAACAATCACCTCTAGCACTCTAACAGAGGACTCTGTGTTAACGTTTAAGATCTGCATTTTTCTCAGATATCGCACATAAAAAATCAGAAAACACTCATACCACTTAAAAAGCAGACATAAGTAAAACAACAATTAAAGACTGACCCTCTCCAACCAAACCTCCACCAGAAAATGAGAGCCCATGATACAGGGACAGAGGTTCTGAATCTATACCAGAATATGAGTCTTTCTTCTACTTGCGGAGCCTAGAAACCCACCAGCTCACCTTCACGGCAATAAAATTACCTGTGCTCCGTGACGAGTCGTGTGGGTAAAAGAAGTACCTTCAAGTTTACGTCTCCCCCTTTTCTCTGTCTGCTCTCACCGCTGCAGCTCCCCAGGGCTCTTCAGGGATGCCCTCTCCTCCTCACACCTTCCCTTTGATGTCATCGGCGTTCACGGTTTTTACGAACACACAGAGTCCTGAAATCTTTCCAGACGAGTCCCTGAGTGTGCTCCTGAGCTTTGATCTCCTGTACCTACCTGCCTGCTGGCCACACTTCAGACTCAGCAGGCCTACCCTGAACTCCCCCTCTCCCACATCTACCCGCCAGACCTGCTGTCCTAGATCCCGAGTTCAGTTAGACACCACCGTGTCCCAGGTTCTGTCATTACACCGCCTGCTCCGTTCCCACCACCTCCACCTCAACTCAGGCCTTCAGTATCTGCCTCCTGCAACACACCTGCAGGGCCCCAGCACACTTCCTCTCAAACTCCAAGACCGTGTTCCGCACTGTCAAAAGCCTCTGATGGCTCCCCACCATCCAGAAGCACCCAGTACCCCAGGAGTGGCCTACAAAGGCCCTGTATCGCCGGACCCCAATCCACTCTCACAGGTGCCACTCCCCACCTCAAATCTTACCATGAAAACATGGAGAGCTAAGCAATCTGAGCTGTAATACAAAAACTACTTGCAATTCTCCACCAGTAGAATGCTCTCTCCCATTTCTGTGCCTTTAAAAATGCTGTTCTACCTAAACACCTTCTCCTCTTACCTATTCAAAACTCCGAAAAGTCTCCCAAGGCTTCCTTCGGGCATCCTCTAAGAGAACTTCCCTGAGCTCACCGGCTGGGCTGAGTGCCATTCTGTGTTTCTAGGAGACACTTTCATCAAGTCACTTCCTACAGTTAAAAAGATGTGTTTGCTTGTCTCCCTCAGCAGAGTGAAAATCTTCAGCACACGAACTGCCTTTGCCTGCCTTTGCCTGCTCAGAGTTTAGCGCCAGGTAAGACAGAGGCGACATAAAGGCCAAGCCTTAGTATCAGGACCATGAATCTAAAACCCTAACCCTAAAAGTTGAGGCTGTTAGTTCCCAAGCCCCACAACACCCACTGCACTCCCATAAATATGATACAGGGTGAAATAATAAGAAGAGATTCTGTGATAACCATTTATTGCCTGGCTTAGAGAGGTAAAGCAGAAAAATCTCAGGTAGACCTGTTCCCTACATGCAGGGTGGAGAGCTAGAGTTCAATGTGGCTCTATCAGCTGTATCAGAGGCCTTCCACAGTCCTCTGCAGTACCCGAATAAACCAAGCACACAATGCACGCTCGGTGTGAAGGCTCCCTCAGGTCATTCCGCTAGTCCACAGGGTCTCAAGCTGCCATTAGAATCCTGTCAGGGGCTTTGAAAAAACACTGATGCCCAGGCACATCCCATTAGAACGGAATCAGAATCTCTGAGAAGGGGCCTCAGCCTGAGCATGCTAATTTAAACAATCTTTTCCAGGTGCTTTCATTGTGCCCTAGGATTGAGAACACTGCTTTTCTCACCCCAGAATCTACAGGTCATATTGGGTGCACTCGCGGAGCAGTGAGAATCCCTTTAGGTTTTTAGTCTGTGGCTGTATCAGCAAAAAACAGATTCAAAGCTTTAGGAAAGGCTCCTAATCCTAATGTCTCAGCATCATAAACAGTTCCTGGGAGAGACCTAGTGACTCCACAAGAATCTACCACCCAGGGGCAGGCAATGAGAAATCTAGTGTGCTAGGGACAGTTTTAGGAACACTCTTAACACTCAGCTCACAGCCATAAAAGTTACTCAAGGACTGTGGATGAGCTGTATCATCCAAATACACTGCTTTCAGGTTCATTTAGTCATCAGTCTCTTTTATGACTACAAACACTTTTTACTATTAACCACAGTAGCAGAATATCGTGGCTGGAATTAAAATAACTAATGTGAAAGGATGCCATATTAATCCATATTTAGAAATTTCTCTTTAAAAAAAGAGCTCACGTAATACTTAAGATTAAAGAAAATCTCCTGATAGTGTAAGTTAGAGATGCATTCAAACCAATAAGTAAGGGGACTCAAAACTTGACTTGAGGACAACAAAGGAACCTTCTCCAATGAGGAGTTACAGAATTCCTAAGGTCAGCCCTGTCGATCAATTACAATAAAACTTTGGAAAATTCAAAAGGAGACCATATCTGCAGCCCTCAGAAGTGGCAGACTACATGGTACTTCTCCACTTCCAAAAATATGCCTGGACTTACAATAACTGTTCGCTCTTCAAGCCCAACCAAATCAAAACAGCTATTAATTCACAACCAGGAAAGAGAACAAAAAGTTATCTTTGATCAGCAAAACACTGAACTTGTTTCTTAATCGTTAATAAAAATAAGAAGTTATGTAGCTTACAAAAAGTTTTTTAATTTGTTTCATATTTCTCCATTATTGGGCGTAAGAATCGGAATAGTTAAATCTGAATGTGAAACCATTACGCATTAGAAGGTGGTCTATGAGTAGAGAGAGATTAGGTACAAGGACAAAGTTAATGCCCTTGCGCTGCATAGTTACCAGTAGTCAGTTCCATTAGGCCAGGAACTCGGCAAGAGAAATACGGTATCACAGAGCACTGGTAACAGATTTAAGGGTGGTCCTGTTTGGCTTCTTACATAATTTTACGCCCAGGTGGCTGGGATGGTAGTTTAACCACAAAGAAGCCGTTATCAGTTCTAATTACATCTGGACAAGTATCTTCAAATAAACATCGTACAACCTACTTCCACATCTACCATTAGCTTGGCAAAATAACGGCTGCTGAACTAAATTAAGATATTAAAGTCTTGATCCATTTAATTAGATGTTGATTCTCTGCCAACAGCAGAAAAAACAGTATGAAACTCTGAAGGTTATGAAAATGATTTGATGACCACAAAGACATTAACTTCAGAGACGATTTGGAACCTTACCAGCACTTAATCCATCACGGCGCGCAAGAACAAACTGCGGCGCCGCCCTAATCAAAGGACCAACTCCCTACAGACCTGCAGCCCGGGGCAGGACCTCACAGAAATCATTTAACTGGCATAAAATGAAGATTCACGGGGGTACTTTTGAAACCCAGCCATTCAGAAACGTGCTCTACACGCTGCGATGCACACAGCCACTCGATTGTCAAAAACCAAGAGAGCCATTTGGGACCTAGGGTGTCCCGCCCCGTCTCGCTGACACTTTTCTTTCCTAGTTCTTCATAAGGGGCTACACTTTCTCGGTGGCCGAAACCGGGGAGTAGGGGCCCTTGTTCGGAAGTGACTCGTTGTCTTTCCGACAGATCCCAGAGTTTGGGAGACACTCGGGCCACGCTCGCGAACGCTACGCGTGTTTAAGCTAACTCGCAGGGAGAGAGCCGCCCGGGGTAGAAGGGCAGGCGTCCCGGCGGCTCCCAGTCCGGCCCCGGGGCGCGCGCGTCTCAGCGCTGATTTACGGCCTCCGGGTCGCAGGGCGGAGGCAGGTGGGCTGGTACGCATTTCGGGCGCCCAGTCGCGCCCGGAAGGTGCGCGTGGCCACGACGTCGTCTTAGCAGCCCCTCCGGGTGAGGCCCAGGGACCGAGCACCAGGCCCCGAAGCCCGCCAGGACCCGGATCCCTGCAGCCCGGAGACTGGGGAGGAGGGGGGACCCGAAAGCGTGGTCTCAGCCCTTACCATGGCGTAGGCGGTGCGTTTCTCCTGGGCCAGGCCCGTGCTGGGGTCGAGGGGCGGGGCTCGCCCGGGGTTTAATTTTGGCGCCAACCCCGCCCCGGGGGCGGGGCAACGGAAGGGAAAGTGTGGGAGAAAGACCGACCCTCGTCCCGAAGGCGCGCAGCGACCCCTGGTGGCCCCGCGGAGAGGCCGCCATGGGTGTGGCGGAACCTCAGTATAAAGTTTCGTTGAGGTATTGCTAGCTTCCAAATTCTAGAACATTCTTTCATTTCCTTCCACTAGAAAACAGAGTATATTAAATAAACATTCACGCCGGAAACGGAGAAAACAAGCTTTATTATAATGATTGGAGATTTTTGTGTGCATGGTAAAGATAATACACATCAATCTTGTTTCTCCTATGTTTCAAGACAGAATTAAAGTTTTATTGTAGACTAAAGCATCCAAAATACTGTGGTACGTATGTAGCTACGAACATACAAACACTTCGATGCACAGCGTTTATTCTTTTCTTTAAATAGGCAGTCAGCATTTTGATTCATGAAAGAACAAATGAGAATATATCAATCAGTATCAATGAGCACAAGGCGTAGTGTTCTAGACACAAAACGTATGAAACAGACCTATAAAGATGGAATGTACAAAATTTAAAAAGAAAACAAAGGAAGCAAAAAACCTTTATACTCATACGTAGGACTGAAAGGCTGTAGAACTGAGAATGATAAAGAACCCTATTACAAAACCACACTCTCGATGACGGAACATTCCATGTCATAAAGCAAAAGCGAGTTTAAGGCTGTGCTGCTTTCAAAGGTCCATGAAAGTGCTGTACATTCATTGGAACAACATAGCCAATTAATTCATAGGCTTCAGAATATTAATAGCTTTCATACGTTCTCCACAAACAAACCTCACAATCACTGCCACACAATTCATCTTCAGAAAGTTTATTAACACCATGATTTGTAGCTTACTGTCATTTAAAACAAACAAAAAATTATTTATTTATACCAAACAAATCTTTAATGGGCACTTAGTTCCTTTATGGCAATACTAGATTCCTAGTTATCAAAAATATTGAAATAATTGTAAAATTTAAAACCCTGCAATGTTTACAGAATGCAACAGTATTACAACTTTCGGGTCTAAGCAAAATTAGATAATGTTTGCAGCAAATAGCTTTCATTTTGTCCTACCTGGAAACGTCTTTTTAAAAATTATGAAACTAAAAATCCTCCTCCCTTTCCAGAAGCTGGTGAATAGAGAGGATCCTATAGAGTCCAAACGTACAAAGATTTTTCCCATTTGAAGCAATCTGCAGAGGACCTGATGTGTACTCGGCATTCCTTCCAATGAACTCAGGAGGCATTACCAAAGCATTTACGTGAACCCTTTAATGCGAAGGGCCCATTGTCACTTGCTAGCGCACCGCTGTTCCAGTTCACTCCACGTTAGGACATACCCTGTATATTTAGTAGTAGGAGCAAGTGTGTTCTAGTTTCATGGACCTGTAGTATTGATTTGCCTCAAAACTAGACAAAGAATAAAGAAAAATAAGGAACTTGGGGGCTTGTTTAGTTATTGGAGACAAAAGTTCGATCAAATACTAAGTACCAATAAAAAATGGCGAACAGTCATAAAGGCTTTGTATTCGTGTGTTTCTGAATGGTCAAGTGACTCTCTACCACCCCATGTCCAGCAGGGGAGGTCTGTATCGGGAGAGAATGCAGTGCCATTGACCTTGACATTCTAACTGGCAGTATTTTACCCTAGTGCCCAGGGGAAATTTGAATGGGTAACTTTTCAGTGCTACTTATCATGAGTGTATGACAGGTTCTGTACACTTGACAAAGAGAAATCAAGCAATAATGGGAGCCCGGAAACAAAGTCACTTACTTTAATATCCTTCTCAGTTTACCGGAAACCACTTTCCATAGAATGTGACGAAATTTCACTTAAATCTTGCCTATTTGTATCTTAGCAGCACTTTCCCCCTAAAATATGCTTACCAGGAAATACAGTAAATGCACATGTGTATCCAAATATGAAATGTTATATATATTTTAACATATATGATTATATATCTGGGGGAAAAATATAGTGTTTCCTGGAGTGCCCTTAGCATGTGTTTTAGGAACAGGTAAACAGGTCTGAATCAAAGTATCTATTCTTTCATTCCAGTTTGCGCCAATATTGACATGTAAAAAAAATTAGCTTTGTCTTCAATCTACTAATTGAGATACTGAGCATGATACAGTATGATGGCTGGTTAATTTCTAAATTCACACCTATAATTTAAATGTGCAAAAAAAATCCCTTTAAGTAAACTAATCTTAAGTTCAATAGCCTGTGCAAATCTAAATAGGAAGCCATTTTTACTTGTGAAAATAAGCTAAAATTAATTTAACCAATTTAAAAAGTTTTCTTTTAAATAGTCTAGGAGCTATCAAAGGCCTAGCTTATCGGAATATGCAGAATAGTAATAAAGGGCAAGATGCAGAATATTAATAAAGGGCAGAATATTAATAAAGGGCAAGATGAAATTCCCTCCCTAGAGGGTAAGCTCTGGGGGCAGGACTTCGTCTGTTTCCTCCGTCACTATGTCCCCAGTGCCTGGAAGAGCTCCCGGCGCCTGGCAGGCACTTGTTACATATGAGCATCTATAGTCGAAGACTTATTTCATTAATGCTAGGAAACAGTAACTTAACGCTCTAAAAATGTTATTGAATTTTATAACTTTATCACAATCTTAAATATTTTGAAGACTCTACCTAACTAAAAAAGTACTAAATCTAAATGTAAATCTTTCTGAAAATTTTTTTCAGAGGTTGATTTGGGCATAAATTTGATAGACAATGGGAAGTAACTAGATTTCCTTTTTAAATTTAAAAATTCCTATAGAAGAGAATGACTGAATTATAAATTAATAAGCAATAAGCATCACATTCATATAATTATACATATGGGCCATGTTTTTCTTACAGTACAGTTCTAAGGTGCTTTCAGTGAAAAAGATCCCAAAGTCATTACTGAAAATGCCAAACATGACATCCTATTTGGTAGAACTGAGTAGAAAATTAAACGGTGAAAATAAACCACATCTTATTTTACAGTATCAATGACAGATTAATGATTGACTAAATTATTCTGAACTTCTCAAAATGCATTTATATTTCCCTTAAAAGTAACTCAAGTTCAACTGTTCTTTTTTGACCTGTTTTTGTTTTTTGTGTTTACTTTTGAAAGACCAGAAGGTCATTTTCTGATGCAAAGTCAGCTGATACCATCATGCCTAGAAAATGGCAAAAATTCAATCTGCGCTGGGGCTTGTTCTACTAGGATGGCCGGAAGCTGCTCTGTAAAGGAATGTGCTGAAGAAAGGCTGCATGATGCTCCTGTCTTTCCGAGTGCTGCCTATTTCAATACACCAAAGATTCAGCTATATATATAGATATATATGATACATTCTACCTTACCCTAATCATGTATACATAGTCCTTTAATGCCTCTACTATTCATTAGACAACGATAAATAACCATAACATGCCCTTACCTGTAATGCTTTCACAACTTTGGTAACACTTGCTTTCTAAGGGGAAACCATTACTCAACCACATGCCTTTGGTTGACACCATCCGTCCTCCAAAGGGCTACTTATGGCTCTCTGTCCTAGGATACTGGTGTCCTACTACATGTGCTGACATTTTGCAGGAGGTAAACCTTTCGCTTTCATGAAGTGGAAGAGGACAGACACATGTGAGAACATGGCACATAAAACATGACTAACTTTTTCTTGATTACATTCCAGTGCATTAACCTGGTGTTGGGCTGTTTGTTTACCAACAGGTACCATTACTATTGTAATATGCTTTTCAAAGCATTAGGAATTTCAGGTTTCCCTGAAGATGTACTTTGTTTTTGATACAAGATGAGCAGAAGAGAGAAGGTGAAAAGAATACACACACACAAAAAAAGTCTTTGATCTAACCTGGGAAGGATGGAAAATCTGCATTTATTTTTAAGTGCTAAACTCAGAGGCCTGCTTATCACAGGTAAGAGGATTTTGTAAGACAGTCTTATTTGTTTTCCTAAAGTAATTTATATGTAGTTGTTGGTAACCAAAAAAATGTCACAAGAGTCATACCTAGTGTAAAAGTGAGGTTAGAAGATCCCCAGGTCTTGTGACTGAGGTTAAAGTATATAACTACAACAGATTTTGTTTTTGTTTTGTTTTTGGAAGCTCTGCACAAAAGCTATACCATTCACCAGATTAACAAATACCTTTAAATCTTCTAGGTTTTCTTTTAACGCTTGTTTGATTTGCAAAATCAGTTTAACTACATAAATCCCTGTCCTATAAGCCATAGATCACAGGTGTGAAACTTCGCAGTTTTTATAGATTCAGTAGAAGAGATCTCTCTCTCTTTTTTTAACCCTAAAGGTCAATTACAGAAATCAGATACGCAGTTTTTAAGGAAATTATTACATTCAGAAATAACCTTGGAAAGTTCACCAATGATTCCTTCTAGCATGAAAAGTCTAGTATAATCTGGTCCCGCGCCGAGAAATCCATTCCAGTTTATAGTGCAAGACCTTCGGAAGGGGCGGTCCAGCTGCCCACTGTCACTGTAAGTACCGATAGACCTTGAAACAGTGGTTCCCAGAGTCTGCAACCACAACGTGGCCATCTGAAGTCAGGGCCAGGCCTTGGGGGCCGTAGAGGGGGTCAGCAGATGTGTTAATGTAGGACAAGAATGATCCACTTCCATCAAAAACCTGTCAAAAATAGAGAGTCAGAGTGTTATAGGAAAAGTTGAAGGAATATTAGGACATAGGAGTTAGAAAACTCTTGATGCCGATGTTGTTAAAATAGAAGCATGTGCATAATCCCTAGGTATAGCCAGGGCAAGACTATACTAAATTTTGAGTGGCGTAGTATGTGTGCTTTTGGAACCAACACATTAAACAACAATAAATAGTGATGGGTCTCATAAGTACTTTTTGTTGTGAAGTAGTGATGAACATAAATAATAATTTGAGATGTTTGCAACTATATGATTTCTCTGGATGACAAAGTTATAAATATTACAAAAGGCACTGTGATTATTGCCTATGTTCATAATTAAAGTAAATGATATTTTTTAATCAGAAGTTAGTAAAAAAAATAATATAATATTTCTGTTCAGTGGACCTCATGAATTCTATCCACGAACCCCCTTTGGGGGTCTGTGGGATCCATGTTCAAAATGCCTGGTTTAGAGGGTTTTACTCTGGTGATATATTGCCTTTTAAAAAAACTTTTATTAAGTGTATTGGGGTGACACTGGTTAATAGGATCATACAGGTTTCAAGTGTACATTTCTATGATACACGATGTGTGTATTACATGTGCGCCCACCACCCACGGTCGAATCATCTCCTGTCGCTATACGGCAGGCCCCTCTCTGCCCCCCACCGCCCCAACCCCCGACAGTCTTCCTACTCCACCCTCCTTCGTTTGGCAGTTCTTGTGAGATTGTCTGTGGTCTTATGACCTAGCCAAATGAAGAACAAAAAACGTTAAGATTTGGGGACCGCTAATTCTCCACTTTTAACAAGCATCAATCCCACCACACGAATACGTTAGCACTTGAACCTGCCTGGATCCTGCTGTTTCCCCAGTCGGCCACGATGATGTTCCCGTTGGAGTCCACCGCCACGCCCGTCGGAGCGTTGAACTGCCCGTTCCCTTCTCCGTTCGAGCCGAACTTCAGCATGAATTCTCCTTCCTGATTGAACACCTGTATAAAGTGTTTTTAAATTGCGTTATTTTAAGTGAAAATAGTTGAGGCAACATTATGGATTTAAAAACACCTATGGGAGCAGGTTATTTATAACAAGACCTATGATGTAAGACATTCTTTTAAAAGATCTACAAACTAGACCCCATATTACTTCTGGTTTCAAAACTTACCGTATAAATCTGATTTATTATTTGTTAACTCAATTTTTTCTAGCTTGTATCTGGTTAGTGAATACTTATATGAAAAATACTTCCATTATAAGTTATAAATATATACAAATGTAACATCGTATGAGAAAGTAGAACTATAATGTTCAACATATTATTCTTTCTGCCTTTAAATAAATACCCAAATTTCAAGAAGCACTGTATTTCTAACCGGATGGATAATAATTCAGAATTGGGTCAGAAAGTAGGGTTTTTGTTAGGCCAGATGCTCAGAATTTATTACCTTTTACTAAGTCAGTACAGCAAGAAAGAGTAGGCAGGACTTAACAAATCATAACGGGAAATCGACTGTGTGTGAGAGAGAGAGACACACACACACACACAGAGACAGAGAGAGGTGGCAGTGGGTGAGGAATAAAAAAGGGCTTATATACGTTTTTTCAGAATATATTTTAGTTAAAAAAGAGTTTCTATGACCCTAAGGCTACAGAGAGAAGAGAGGTGGACAGAATAGGGAGGCACAGAGAACTCTTACACAAGTTCTCTAATCTGATAGGGGCAAGCAGTCAGGGGTTGCAGTTAATTAAATATTCTTATTACTATTATTACTAGAACGTTACTGTATATGTATCAAACACAGATTACTGATTTTGAGAGAATGAATGTGTTTAACGATAAGACTATAGTAAGCATAATTTTATCTTGATGATTCAGATGATACTCAATGATTCTGAAATGTCGCCAGGATATTATTTTAAGCTCGCATTATTATGCAGCCTCCACGTACTGAAAGACTCATTAGCAATCTGAAAGTATTACAGGCAAAGCACCAGGAGAGGAAGGGTTCCTCAAAGGTGAAACGGAGGGAGGGCACTACATCGGAGCGTGGATCGAATATGAGGATGATCCTGGGACCTTTCGGCGATTCCCCTACTGCCATCTCTGAGGTCAGCAAGGACTAAAGTGACTCTCTTTCGGTCACCTATACTGGGAAACTGAGACACTGCAATCCCTAAGTGGCTAAACTTAACTTTTAGATAAAGAAGAAGAGTCATGACCACTTCCTGAATTGACCACCTCCTGAACTAATTACTTACTTGCCAAGTAAGCAAGTTACCTCTGTGGTTCTTTGCAAAGAACAAAGACAAGAACCAGCTTTTATGAGTTGGCCAAAAAGTCTGTTACATTTTTTCCGTAAAACAAAAGACACATTTTTCATTTTCACCAATAACTTTATTGATTTGGATACTTTGAGTATGTCAGCTCTCTCCCGCTATTGACTTCTACTGGGTAGAGGCCAGGGGGCTGCTAAACATCTTCCAGTGCATAAGACAGCCCCACAGCAAAGAAGTGTTTGGCCAAAAAGTCCACAGTACCAAGAAACTTCGCAAACCACTTTTGACACGTTCTATCAGTCACAGCACCTTCTCCACACACTGCACAAATACTTTTTTGCATTTCAGTTGTGTTTTTACTTTTCTTTAAATAATAAAGTATAATACACCAAAAATGTTCTGTGTTTTTTCCCATCTTCAGTATTACAATGGCTATACAAAAATTCACCAATTTTGATAATTTTTTAAATGCGTGCTGATATGACAGCTGTCACAATACAACCTAACAAAATTGTCAAGTAAAGTTAAAGACAACTAGGCACTACCAGAGCCACTGCATGGAAAAAACAAACTTTTTGGCCAACTCAATACTAAGATACTATGTTTCAAAAATCTCTCCTGACTATGTTTATCTCCCTTCACATAAAACACTCTAATTTTAAAGAGCAATAGGAGTGTCTGTGTGCAGGTGAGGATCCAATTTATCATTCTCTGACTCTTCCCTTAAGTCCTACAAACAATCTTTTTGTTGGCTTGTTTGTATTTATCTCTCTGAGTCAGTAGGTTTTCCTTGGCATAATCCCAATGCTTGTGCGCTTCTGCGTCATTTTGGAATGATGGATGATGCCAAATGTACTCTTGCTTGTTTGGCCATGAAAAGAAAATACATAATGAAGGTAACTAAAGAAGTAACCAGACCACTTGTTAGCCCTGACCTAAAGGTATAGAGTGTTTACATTTATCAAGAGAAGTGACTTGAATCCAGACCTATTGCTAACTGCTCTGTGTTGTATGGAAAACTAAAAAACAGACAAAAAACTCCAACTAGCCATAAAAGTTATATGGCAAAGGTTATCAAAGAGAAGACAAAAAACAAAACAAAAAAAGACTGATTTTAAGTAAGAGGAAAATTGAGTTTAACTAAAATAATCTACCTCTACTGTACTGAAAACATGAAGAGTTTTCAGAATCAATAATTATAAATTTCTTACATTTCCTATATCCTCCATCTAAAATGTCATTAATTGGTTATAAATTATTCAAGTGTAGACATAGTAAGTGGCAGAAGTATGACCTGAAATCATGTTTTATAGCTTTGCTTTTCCGAGTGAGTGTTTATGGCATGTTTTCATAACATTGATGATAATCCCTTTCCGATTTCCAGATTCTGCTCACCTCAAACACACTCCGCCTGGAAGTCTTCCCTGATAGCCTGAGACAGCTTCTCTTTTCTTCCGGATACTTACAGAACTTTATATGTACCTATTTGTGAGAAATCATTTATTGCTATCTGCCTTGCATTTTGGTTACTTACATGTCGTATTTCCTTCTACAGTGTCAGCAGGGCTGATAAATAGGGGGTGTGCCAAACATCAATGCCGGGGATTCATAGAGGCTGCCTGGGACCCGGGTGACGGGAAAGGCTCTGGGGCCACCGGTGCACTTAGTAGAAAAGAGCAACTTGACTAATACCACTGCCTTCCGGCAGGGGGCAGGGCAGAGCACCTGTGGCCAGGCGTCTGCTGGCCTTTGCGCTGTTAGGGCGTACACGGGTTTTCTTCCGGTGAAGGGCCCTTACATAGTTCAATGAACGATGCCTCTATAAACTGAGGGAAGGGCAGCATGTGGTAACAGCCTGTGTCATCCTTTGATAGTTATGCTCTTGCACAGGACCGTGAGAGCCCCCCAGGAGGGGGGACACAAGCCCAGTCTCTGCTGCCTCTTTGCTGTCAGTTTCCTTCCTCCCCTGCCATTGATTTTTCCCACTGCTGTCTTCCGTTTTTCAAGACCTGTCCCAGGCAGGTGAGAATATGCGGCTTACTGGCATTGAGGGAGGTGGGGGTAGTGGGGGTGGAGTTCTACTACTTTGGTAGCAACTCAGGACAGAAGGTGTGGCAGGAGGCAGCCCTGGAAGTCAGCCCGATTGGCACCCTCTTCCCTTGGCCGGCCCCATCTCCACAGCCCACTGTGCTCTATCTGCTCTTTGCACAGGGACTTGGCATAACCATCAGAAAAGCTTAACGCTTTTCCATTTACTCAGGTTAAAGAAATCTTCCGGAATGGGTTGGGGAAATGAAGCCGTGAAGGACACAGAAGAGGAAGTACCTCTGGGCGTTAAAGTCCTTTCCATCTATTCCAGTTACCAACACTGACAAATCGTTTTAATGTTGCTTGCTCCATGGTTGTCTCCAAGTGCAGGCCTTCGTCCCTGGCATAGCACCTATGCTGTCTCCTTATTATCCTTCCTTTAAAGTCCAAACTTAAAAAAATACACTTACTTTACAAGGAAAATTTTATATCACTTTGATAAGTGCAAACCAGTATCAGTGGATATGATCAGAAGGTAACCTCTAAGGTAAATATATGACTCTTAAAAATATCTGCCAGGACACTACCCATGACCACCTGGCATACCTTCAATGGAACATGCATCCCACCTTGAGAAGTCTGGTCTTGAATGGAGAAAATGTTACTGAACATTTTCTCATTTCCGTAAGTGAGCAATTTATTTTGAACCACTTTTTTATTTCCTGATTTGTTCAGAATGAGGATCAAATCTTTCTTCCCCCTATACCTACTAAGAACCACGTGCTATACTATTTGGGGAAAGGGGGTGGGCATGTTCTCTTAGGAACAATGAATGTGTAAAAGCATTCTACAAAGTATGAGGTATGCTGTATGAACGTATGTGATGGCTATTTTCCTCCCCAAATGTTCTTTTGTAGCGGAGTTAAATGTCTAACTTGGTTTGAAAGGCCCGATGATGCAGAAAATTGAAAAAAGTGATCTTGTTTTTATTATTGAATAGCCACAAAATATTAAGTTTTGGAAAGTTCTGCCTCTCCAAGTTCAAGCAACTGCTTTTTCAAATTTAATTTTCAAGTCGTCTCCACTTACACAGTTTCAAGTTAAGAGACTCATTGCCACCATATTTTGTTCAGTTTCCTGACTCCCCAAAGTGTGTGTGTCCAAATGAAAACCTGCCTCTTTAAGGAGAAACAAAATCTGCTCTTTGATGTTAACCCCTTAAGGTCCTCTGTGGACATGGGACCATGACGTTATTTTCTCCCAGACCAGTTTCTCAATAAAAGCAGTTAAAAGTTAACAACAGTTGATGGGTTTTCAGTACCTTGACAGAATGATTATGGAAATCTGTAACAATAATTTCATTATTGCTATTTACAGCTGCAAAATGGGGACCTGCAATAAAGATGGAAAAAAATGTGAGATGAGCACCACAACAAAAATAATTACAACTTAGCAGTTATAAAACTTAATATAGCACTGAGTTATTTAAGAAAAAACAAATAAGGTGAGCTTCAGAACTTGAGAGACCATTCAGCCAGCCCTCTGGTTCCAGATAACATGGAATGTCTATCACTCTACCCTTCTGACTGTCTATTCTGACTTCTTCCAGATCAAGCTAAAAGCTCCAGCAGCCCTAATGAAGAGGGATGAGCAGTGAGCATCAAAACTCACTTTCCAAACCACCATCTGAATGTCACATCTGCCAGCTTGCCTGAATACATGTTAGTCATTTTAGGGTCCTCAGGGCCCACTGAGGAAAGACATGGTAATGCTCAGCATTGAGAAAAAAAGACCCCGATATAGAAGATTTTTTTAAAAAGTAGGACAGAAAACCTATGCTCTATAATTGTTGGTGACATTCAGAATGTGGTAGAACTGGAGACAAAGCACAAAGAAAGATTATGCAAATTAAGGTTAAATGGAAAAAACACCCTTTTAAGAAGGAAATTTAATAAACTGCTTTCGGCTTCTTCCAGATGTGAAAAACTAAGGAAGCTTGTGACTGCAAAGGGGTACAGCAAAAAGGGAAAGGAAAGATCTGCCCTTCCCGTAATCAGCACATACTCTGAATGCCCACTCTCCTGCAATCACCTGGAAAGGTGAGAAATATCTCATTCAGAGGCTCTTTAAATAAAGTTCCAGCCAGGTGGAAATAGGAGTTACTCCATTGTTTCTCAAACATTCTTCTTTAAAAATATTTGATCTTAAAATTTGTATGTTATTTACTATTACTATTTGAAGATTAGACTTCTGAGTTGTGAAGTGCCATCGATAAAGACCACATGTGGATGGCAGTTTAACTTACTGCCATGGGGGGGGGGGCATCATCGAGAAGCACCTAACTGTGCTCTTCACTTAGATTTCATCCCCAGTACCTTCCCCAAAGCCAGCAAACATAGTGGGGGTGAGGTGTCTCCAACATGCTCCAACATCATGCAAATGTGAGCAGAAGGGGCATAAAAAGGGGGTTTACATATTACCATCAAGTGTACCTGCAAACTGCCTGTCCCCGTTTCCTCGGCTACCAAACCTGGTGACGATTTTCCCGTTTGGCTGGAAGATAAACACGCAGCACGCCTTGTTATCCACCACAATGACGTGCCCGTTGCGGTCCACAGAGACGCCTTTGGGCCCCATCAGCTTTCCTGACCCGATTTTTGTCTGTTGGAGATGAATACGGCAGTGAGGTTGAAGACGCAACACAGAACACGAAGACGGACATTTTGCTTAGCAACCATTTACTGAAATGTGCAAACGGGTACACAGTGACTCATGCCGCAATGGTCTCTGTCTTGGGAAACTCTCTCTCTCCCATCTATTATCTGCTATTGATATTTATATGAAATTCTTATTTTTTAAAGGAATCACCGCCAAAAATGTTCTGAAATCCCCTCAACTGGGGTCAGTCTGGTATATAGCAAAAGACCCCTGGACAATGAGTAGGGAGTCTGACCTCTGTCACTTGCTTTGGACACAGCTGGTATAGCACAAACACATGCAATTTCTCAAGGCTTCAGATTCCTCATATATTTAAAAATGCCAAAAAATGACCTCCATAATTTCCAATGGTATTTTTAGAATATGTATTAAAATTAAACAATGTAGGTAAAGTGTTTAGTATAGAGTGTAGCTATATTAAGCCATAATAAAAGAGAAACTATCATCGTCATTATTTAATATCATGATTCACATCAAAACTGCCAGTCATCTGCCTTTGAACTGTAGTAGAACCAAGTTCCGCACAGCCAGGAGTCATGCCTGTTTTATCCGGCACCGTGTACTTATTCAGCGCCTAGCATACTTCTTGGTGTCCAATAGGTACTCGACAATTATCTCCTTGATGTACTAATTTTAAAACTCTAGCAGTGTTCTAGGGTAAAATGATGGCTAAATGGTTCCAGTATTCACAGTATTTTAAAATGGGAGGAAAGCACTATTTCTATCAAACACACCACACGCATTTTAAATGGTATTCATGTTGCTGAGTGGGCCACAGTGTGCACTGGATGTCTGTTTGCCACTAACCCATGCCTCACACCTTTCCTTTTATATATTTTTATAGCTCCATTTTCTGGGGCACTTTTGGAGTATTGACTCCTTTCCCTGTTTATGTACTAATTCTACAAATGCTGATGGGGCACGCAGTGTGTGGCACTCGAAGAGGTCTCAGTGGCGTTGCACAGACAGACACGTCTCCTGTGCCCGTTTTAAAGTGCCTGGTCGTGAGTGTTCCACATGGTAGATTTGGGAGCATTCCCATGAGCCATCTCAGAAGGCATGTGGAGCAACTCGACGGCACAGGTCACGGTAGACAAGGAAGGAGAAAGAGCACCCAGGATGCTCATGTACCAGAAGGCACGCCTGGTACATGAGGGGACAGCAGGAAGCACAGTTGTCCTTGGCACCGAGGCTTAAAGTGTGAGAACGAAATAGATCTCCGTGTGATTTTACAAAAAATCTCTCAGATATATTATAAAGCAACACACAGAACAGTTGGTATAATCTTAGCCCACTTGTGTTAAACGTGTTTATATGTGGAAACATATTCCTGCAGGAGAAAGTAAAAGACCAAATAGAATTTGTACCTTGGAAAGAGATACTAGTGGTGGCAGAGAAACTCTAACTTTTCATTTTGTATTCTCCTACAGGCTTATTTGAAAAATCTATTTAAAAACATTACTTTATAAATTAAATATGTTAACTCCAGAAAAGCTACATTCTCAAAGTTTCCATTTAGTCCTCTCAGGTTTTCTCTCCACGTTAGTGCTGTTTGTTGGAGGTATAACATGTGCTACACATGTGACTGGAAGTCTTCTAGTAGCCAAATCAAAAAAAGAAAAAGGGAACATTTATTTGAATTATATATTTCATTTAACCCAATATATCTAAAAGTGATCATTTCAACATGTAAAATCAATGTAAAAATTATTAATGAGATATTTTACATTCTTTTGGGGGACTGAGTTCTCGAAATCCAGAATGTATTTTACACTCACAGCACATCTCAGTTCAGACCAGCCCCATTTCAAGAAGTCAGTGTCCACGTGTGGCCAGTGGCTACCATACTGGACAATGCAACTCTACACTTCTTCTAATATCTCATTTATGCTAAAGCATCAACTTCCACCTCTATGTGTAAGACTCTCAAATCCATATCTTTAGTCATGGCCTACTTTACAAGTTTCATCTTAAACTCAACAGATGTCAGACCAAATTTATCTTCTCATTTCCACCATTAAAAAAACGAAAGGAAAATGCCTGGGCTGGAGTGGCTCAGTAAATCGAGTGCCAGCCTGTGAACCAAAAGGTTGCCAGTTCAACTCCCAGTCAGGGCACAGTCCTGGGTTGTGGGCCAGATCCCCAGCTGGGGACATGCGAGAAGCAACCAATTGATGTTTCTCTCCCTCTGTGTCTCCCTCCCTTCCCCTCTCTCTAAAAATAAATATACTCTTAAAAAAATGAAAAGAAGAGACAAACTCGCACCTCCTGATTTGCTAGTTCCTTTTATGATCCCACAGTTCACCCAGTGAACCAGGATCAAAATTTCAGAGCAAAATTCACTCATTCTTTCATCAGTTTGAACCTCAGTTTTCTCATCTGTAAAACGGCAACTATGCTATTTACCTCCTGGGTCTTGCAGGTTCCAAAGGATAAAAGAAAATGTCAACCACAGCACATGACACATAGGTAATCTCCTCTCTTTCACCCTGCTCAGCTGGTATCATACCTGACCCACAGGATTATCTTCTTTCCCAACAGAGACATGAAGAGATGTGCAAAAAAAAGAGCATGAAGAGAAGGGCGTGCTTTCCTAGGCAGAAGTTCAGACCTTGTATAATCTTTTATTCTTGGACATTTATAAATGACTGAGATTCAGATTCGACCTCTTTAGAACAAAGACACACATTTACTTAGGAAGGAAATGATGGCGCCCTGGCAAGGAAATCGGTTGTATAAATTTGATTCTGATTCTGCAATCTAGCCCCAAGATCAAAGACACCATAACATAATAACTTACAATGAAATTGTGTACTCTCTTTCATGTCTGAATAGAAGATATGTCAGTAGGGATCAAAAGAGAGAAGACTCTGATTATTGAAGCAAGAATATTATTAGTACCTAACATTATGAACACTAGTTGTTACTTAAAATGACTCAGCCACATAATAATGCCAAGTAGATGATAATTATGTAGCTTACAAACAGAAAATAAAGGATTACTGCCATTCTATCATGTAGTTAAAAAGCTAGTTAGGGTGGTGTAAAAGAGAAAACTTAAGTGTTGAACTAAAACCTCTTTTCTTTCCACTTCCCTTCAGTCCTACTTTGGCTGCATTAGATTCTACCAAGTAAAATGAGAATTAATAACATTTGGCGTGACAATATGTCTCCCATCTTAAATAGAATAGTAAGCAAAGATATTCTAGATTCTGGCTCTGGGACTGTTAAATGAAAGTATTTAGGTCAACAAACAGGTCTTTAAGGGGAAGAGGAAAAAGATGAGATATTTTAGAATATGGTGGCAAGGGTCTTTATTTCTATCATTAAAAAAAAAGAAAAGAAAAGAAAACCCCAACTGGCATCCCCTGATTTCCTGCTTCTCTGTGACAGGTACTTCTGTATCTGTTCTGCAGTCACAGAAGGTTCCTAGGTGGGCCAGAAGATGTCAGTCAGGAGGGAAGATGGAAAAAAAATAAGTTAGAGGCAGATAGGAATGAGTATTAGGGCTCAGAAGTGAGTGAGCAAAAGAAAGAGGAGATAAGATGCTAAATCTCTAGAACTATTAGAGATAAATACGAAGAATCTGCATTTGTGGTAAAGGTTTGTCCTTGTGAGCCCCTGTTTTGTTTTACTGAACCCCATCAAAGAAAATGAGCATCTCTCAGTACGTGGTCATGGACATCGCACTTGGGTGAACCCCTTCATAGGACTAGAGTGTTTTCACTTGCTATCTTTCCACCCTTAGGGTTTTGATGAACTACTGAACGAAAAAGGCTTAATTCAGGAAACCCTTCTCTCTTCTGTTTCAATGTTTCAATATATTAGACAGACAATATCTCAGTATAATATATAGATATAAAACTCCTGTTTCAATACCTGTCTTAATATTTATTTCTGAATTTTAGAAAAACATGATTTATGCTAGAGTCTGTGATTATGCTAGAGTCTATGGGTTGTCCCCTAACTAGATGGATATTTTCAAGAGGTCCCTGTATAGTTTTTATTCTATTGATGGTAAGGTTGTCATATTTGGGTATGGCATATCACACATACGATTATGAAAACATGAAAGAAGGGAAGGAAATTAGAGGAAGGCAAGAGACCTTCCTGTGTGCATGGCCTTCAAATGCAGGCATTACATGACTAGTGGGGTGAAAAAAATCAAGGGCAACTGAAGAACTGGGTGCTCTATGGGGGAATTAAAAACAGTAGCTTTTCATTTTCCCAGTTTGAAAAGACGCTGCCTCACACAAAACAGGGGCTCCAATCTGGAGATGAGTAATTGTGTAAGTAACTTTTTTAATAATAAAAATGCTATGACTGTAGTGATCTCACAACCTGAAAAAAATATAAGTGCCTCCAATAAAGACTAACAGGGAACTTCATGCAGTCCTCAGGACTCCAGAGTGGATGATGAAGAGCACCGTCCATTCTCAGACGAGGAGCGGTGACCGCTGGCAGCTGGCACGTGAGGCCACAAAGCCCAAATCACAGATAGCTAACTGAACAGACTCCATTTTTCGAACAGACTTACTACAGGCATTGGGAAAGAACAGTTCTGATGCCTATTTCATATTGGACACGTACAAAATCCACAAATAAAACCTCACGTAATCCTTACCCAAGTTCCAAACTGAAATATGAGGCTATCAAGACTTGAGAGAGTTATATAATTCGCCAAACGGTTTCTAATGGGTTAATCTGAGTTAAAGTTCATGTTGTCAACTGAAAAGAAGTCTCTAGAAGGTTGGACGGGGGGATATAGAAGGCATAGTGCATGTGGCTTTCAAAAACACCTTTGACACAGGGTCTCATAATCTTCCTGTGGACAGTGTAGAAAATGGGCTGGACGATAACATTCTTTGATGACAGCTTAGGAGAGACATTTGTTATCCCAGAGAGCTCTCTACTCTTGGGTGACTTGCTGAAGAAACAGAAGATGACACCGGGAGTGACAGCAAATATGTCAAATGATGGGACCCCTCAAAGTGTAGCTCAATTTACATTTTCTCTGTGAGGGCAGACCCCATTTTCTTTCCAATTCTTATACTATATTCTTTAACACTCTGCTTTGAGATCGTACCAAACAAAGGCTGGCATGCATTGTTTTCTGTGTATTCATCTCTTTTTCTCAAGGGGCTTGTATATTTTTAAAAGGAGGGAACCGTGTCTTATAATTTTGTTTCTCCCCATATACCTATCATGGGCCTGAGAAAGTAGAAGCCACTTCATAAATGACAACCTGTAGGTTCATTTGGAAAATATAAATTGCCTCTTTATAACCCTTACATATGATGGTATAAAAAAATTGACCGGGGCCCTGGCTGGTGTGGCTCAGTGGATTGAGTGCCAGACTGCAGACCAAGGGGATGTCGGTTTGATTCCCAGTCAGGGCACATGCCTGGGTTGCATGCTAAGTCAGGCCCCCAGGTGGGGGTGTGCAAGAGGCAACCACACATTGATGTTTCTCTCCCTCTCTTTCTCCCTCCTTTCCACTCTCTAAAAATAAATAAATAAAATCTTTTTTTTTTTTAAAGATTTTATTCATTTATTTTTAGAGAGGGCAAGGGAGGGAGAAGGAGAGAGAGAGAAACATCAATGTTTGGTTGCCTCTTGTGGTCCCCACTGGGGACCTGGCTTGCAACCCAGGCATGTGCCCTGTAAATAAAATCTTTTAAATAATTGATTGGGTAACATAATTGCTTTATAAAATGAAGCCATATTTAGGATATATAAGAGTAGATTGGTGGCAATATTATTGTAACTCTCACTTCATGAAACTTAGATGTGACACAGTCTAGATGTCTTTGTATATGAAGAATTATTGACTATTTTATTGGATCTCAAAAAGGAAAAAGACAAGGAAATGCAAAGTTTCATTTTGCATTTCTCATTCCTTCTCTCTGCTGTTCAGTGGTTACTCAGGAGTTAATCTTACCTTAAACTTCCCGTCTGAAGAGAATATGCTAACCCACTTGTTGTCATAGTCTGCAATAATTATGTCCCCACTGGGATGCACAGCTACCCCCGTGGGCCGCTGCAGCTGCCCGGGAGAGCGTCCTCGTATGCCAAAACGACTTTTGAACTGGCCATCGTTGGAGAATATCTGTAAAACAAATTACATTCACTGGAATGAGAATCCGCACAGAAGAAACAGGCCAGAAACTCTGTCATCTGCACTGCAGGTCAGAACTTGTCAGTCCTGTTTGAACAGAAGTCTATGCACACGTTCTAAGCTTTCCTTGCACCATGCACCTCAAGTGTTAGGTAGGAAAACAGGCAACTGTAACTATTTTATCACCACTGGTGGTTGGAGGTATACAGTAGGGGCCATACCTGCACGCACTGGTTGTTACTGTCTGCAATTAATATCTTCCCACTTGTAGATGCAGCTACCCCTTGAAGATTTGTAAATTCTCCTTTATTTCTTCCTTTGGTACCTAAAAATAAATTATAAAGCCACAGAAATTAAGCAATAGAGAATCAAATTTCTCAGTTTCAGCAAGAGAATTATTCAGGCTTCCATGGGTAACCTGAGAATGCATTGTTTTAAAATTATACTGTAAAAAAGAGTAAAAAAACACACAAGAGAACCCCTCCCCATGATCTGACTTATCTGCTACTAAACTCTCTTTCAGAACAATCAAGTCTTCAACAAGTCACTCTTTCAGGCAAATGCCAATCTTCTCTCGCTAAGTTGTAGCTACATGTTAGTATGATTAAAATAGATTTAGATTCCACAAAGACACCAAATAAAAACTAACTTTATAATTGAGGATTTGCAATAGGGGAGAGCCTTCGAGTTTTGCCAAAATCCCACCCTCTCACCCAGCAGCTCTTAGAAGAAACCTGGACATTTCACTTTCAGTGCATTTAACAAACCTTAAGGCCAAGCTGTTACAAACTAGCAGGCTGATTTTCATACACAGGATTATTATTATTATTATTATGCATTATTTTCACAGACTCAGTTTCTCATACATTGTGTATTCACAGGCTGTATGAAAATGTAAAAGATATCCTGACAGAGAACTTTCTGGATTAAATAAAGAAGAAAAGCAAAAGAAAATGAATTTAACCAAGTAATATATTCATCTTTACTGACTTTTTCTTCAATGAGAAAGATGAGGCAGGAGAAAAACAAAGCAAAGGAATCTATGGGTTAACAGATGCCTGTTTTTGTTTCAAAAGAAGTGTTTACAACTTATTTCCATAGGACCGTGTAAATGATAATGGATGGGGACAGAATAAATTTTGCTCAGAAATGACCCGGGAGGTTAAAGTTTTCATAGAGAGAGAAGGCTGTGCCTCTGTTTTATCATTTCATTTGTAGTCAGAATAGCATTTTGATATTTTGTCTTTAGACATCAGTGCAGGGCCTTAGGAAAGAGGAGGCGAAGATGCTTAGTTGGACTCCAGAGCATATCACTCAGAACAAGGGAAACGTGCGCTGCTCAGCGCCTGCCCACACTGGGCCAGGACAGCAACGGGACTCTGCTGCAAAAGGCCACACGGCCAGAGGGGGTCCTCCAGCCTCTGCCCAGCTCCAGGGCGCGGCCTGGCCCAGCTCCTATTCCGCTCTCAAGTTAGCCAGAGCTGGAGTCTGCTGCCCCACGTGTAAACGAAATCACAGAGCTGGAGGCACATCTGTTAGTCCACGAGTGCCTATACGCTTTAAAAAGAGCTAAATGGAGCAGGCATTGCCATTTTAATTGTATAGTGTTGTTTTTAAAAAGAATCTGCTTCCTTAAGCCACATGGCTCAGTTTACAAATAGCTGGCGTAACATCCTGATTCTAAAGAACATCTTCTGTCAGTTATTGATCATCATTTTTTTCACTCTATGTGTGCTTTTTAAGCACAGCAGGATCTCAGCGTTCCCCCTGAGGATCAAAGGAAACCACCAGCGCACTCTAACTATAGAGGGACCACGAATACTAACTTTCACCAGCAGTTAAACTAGGAAAATCTTGATGTTGAGCGGTGAGCAGAACTGCTCATTATCGTTATACTGAAATGCCCACCTCCGAATGTCAACAGGTCTAGAGACCCAAATAAAATAAACAGAAATTCCAGAAGTTAGAAATAATTTGGGATCATGCTTTACTCTTCAAGATCTTTAGTAGACTTAATTTAGTCTATAGAAAAGTGCCCCCAAAGTATTTTAAATATATAATGAAAATCAGTTCTTTCATAACAAATATAAATGTAACACAAAACACAGAGAGAACTTACAAAATCTTTTCCTGCCACTTTGATGGAAAAGATTCCATTTCATGGTAACATTTGGCTAGTAAAGCAAGTAACACGAGTTTCAAAAGTAATTATAAACAACTGGGTAACAATTCCATAAGATAATTAAACTTGTTTTTCCCAGACGTTTAACGAGCTGATGAGGCACAAAATGGATTTTTAAGCCACCAGCTTCTCTCATCTGTGTCCGTCCTGGTCACTTCCACCCACGCCTCCAGGAAAATTACAGAGTAAGGTGATAGGTAACAGGGCCCTGGGCTGAAATAGGGGATTAAAAACTGTAAATCCCGCCCCGCTCAGTTTAATGAGAAAATTAATATTGGGCAAATCTAGATACTTAGATGGGATGATGCAAGCGGATGAAAGCGAGCCAAACAGAAGGTCTCACACAGGACCATCAAGTCGGTGCCTCACACTGTTTGCTGAGTGAATGAATGCCTGAATGGGTTGTTACTATCTGAGTAAATTACAACCCACATTACGTCATGGGAAAATGAAAGGTCTCTTAGTGTTCACAGCACTTTCATATACTTTCTCTCATGCACACCTTACAACATCCCCATGAGTTAATATGATAAACATTACCCATCAGTCTATTTCATGGAGGCAAAATTGAAGCTGGACACATCGCAAAGGTAGTAGAGACAGACGGAAGACTAAAACCCAGGTTCTCCTGACCAGGAGACTAGGAGGTTGACATAACCCTTTTTTTTCCTGATACACACCATGTTTCTTTCTAACTGGACTTGAGAACACCAGTTTTCTGAGATGAGGATAATTACCCTTTGGGCTCACACAGATCATGCTTTCTCCATAAAGTCCTTTAGAAAATTCCATCCCTTATCACATAGTATTTCAACTGTGGAACAGTCCTGTCTCCCTCACTGACCTGTGAGCTCCCCAAGGGGCAGGGGTACCCTCTGCCCCCTCTCACACAGCACGGTGCCCACCTAGCACTCAGTAAGTATCAGTGGCATCTTGTTCCACTTGACATGCATGAACAGATCCCAAGGGTGAATGCTCAAGGTGGGTGAGGGCAGGGTGCCTGTAATGACCTCAGATGTCAAACTAGTATGATCTCCTTCCTCTGAGATTCTAAGGAGGGAAGGTGGTGGTTTGCAGAGGTGAGGCAGGCGAGAGAGGCATAAAAGATCCTATCTTCCTGCAAAGCCTCTGAACTCATGCTAAGTGACTTTGCACACCCATTTTATATTAAAAGAACACACACTGCTCTACAGTACAAATGAGTGGTTCTTTCCACACTTCTTATGGCCTCACGAAGGTATGGTGTATTAATTACATAGTTTGACACAATTCAACTGTAATTCTTTCACTCCCTCCCACGTCTTCTGGCTTCCCTTTTGTTCAGTGACTTTCTTTAGCAGCTGACAAAACCAGCTCCATAGGGAAAACTAATCCCTGGGTTTCAAGGAATCACTGTCAACAGATGCTCCAAGCTACTTCCCTCAACTCATTCAGGACTGTTTTGCAATACAATATTAGAGAAACACGATGACTCATTCACTGTGGGCATATCATTAAGTTTTCAGAGGCAGGAGGTATCAAGTACCTCGACTTTGGAAAACCACAGTAGTTAAAGGACATTTTAGGTGAAGAGGAATCACGGTGCAATTAAAAAGGCACAGGCGTGAGAGCCACAGGCAGCTTGGGCTCTGTCAGCATCCCAGACAGCTCGGCCTCCTGCCCCAGCTCTCTGAGCCTCCGCTGCTTCCTCAGTAAGAATAAATTGTACGTTGTCCTGGCAATTCGGCTGTTGAGGGCCAGGGGCTGGGAGAGGAGCTCTGATCTGCAACATTTGCCGGTTTGCAGGCGTAAATGCTCCCCTCTTGGCTGATGTCAGGCTGCCAACATGAAGTCACTGAGCAGAGTTGGGCAGTGGCTTGAGAGCCAGTATAGGCTAACTCCAGCACATCACAAATTATGCTATAGTGGGTACATGACACCGGAGGGACATCAGGAACTGAAAGTGGAGTGCACTTGCTGAAGATTTTAAGTAAGAGGACGTGTGGAAGTGGACGGCACAATGCCAGGCCCAGAGAAGGCCTGTTCCTGCCTCCTGCTTCCAGCCCCTCGCCGTTCCTCCCAGAACCGCAAGGCCTATCTTTGACATCTCGCTGAAACTCATGCTTTGAAGTAACTTCTCTGTGCGTTTCAATTCCAAATTGATGTCTAGCCCTGACTTTTTTGCTGAGCTCCAAACCCATACCCAAACTGCCTACAGGACACTTCAACCTGGACGATTAAACTGAAACACACCTTTCTCCCTCTTACTTTCCTCATCTTGGTTGATAATGACAATGACAGTCACATTTATGGAGTCCTTATTACGTGCCTGCACTATTCTAAGGCGCCACATGTATTATTTTCATCCTCACCAAGTGACATGTGTATTAAGATCACCCCCACCTTACGAATGAACACAGAGAGGTTAATTTTCTCTCAATCATACGGCTAATGGATAACAGGCTGGGATTCAAATCAGGCGGTCAGGCTTTCGTGCTCTTAGCGTGTTCCTAACTAGTTCGGTTAACTGTTACTTCTACACTACCACTACGAATCTGTTATCTAGTATTACCTATGTTGCTTCTCTAGAACATATTGAATATTATTCAAATTAGAGCTTACTATTCTAAGCTCTTTCATGTATTCATATAATCCTCAAACCCCTATTAGGTAGGGTTTTTTTAATCCCCTTTTTATGGAGGAAACTGAGGCACTGAGAGGTTAAGTAACTTACCCAAGAGTGCGCAGGTAAGAAAGTGGCAGTGTTGGGGCTGGGACTCAGGGTGTCTCGCTCAGCATCCACAGCCTCAGCCATCATTCACTCTGCTGCCTCACATCCCTGCGGCACTCAAGTCAAACAGCTAGAAGCTGGATTTAGTCACCGAGTCTTGCCCTCTTGCTCCTAAGCATCTTACAAATCTGCTCCTTCCTCTCCACGCCATAGCATCACCCTTAATTCTGGCTCATGTGACTGCTGCAGTAGAAAACAGCTCCCTGCTTCCCAGAGACCTTTCCAACAGATGCTCTGTAATGCCCCCAGGCTCTCTGGAGATAAATACTATCTCAGTAAGTCACTACGTTACACCGTTCAATGCTTTCCTATCACCCACCTAGCTACAGTTCTCAAACCTCAGTGAGTACAAGCTTCCCTAGAGCTTACGGAATGCAGATTCCCCGTCCTTCCCCCAAGGTTCTTGATTCTGCAAACACAGCATTTTTAGCAAGCAGCCCAAGGAATTCAAGTGGTTTATGGACCACACTTTGAGAAACACAGGTGTACAGAACACAGTCCCAGCTCCTACTCAAGGAAATGCAGCCTCCTGTCTGCATCTCACATCATTAGATGCCCCCAGGATGGTGGAATTATTTACAGTTCCTTGAACAGCTCCATTTCTCACCTTCGTGTCTTTGTACCTGCTCACCTTTCATCTAACACCACCCCTTTCTTCCTTCCATCAGGCGGACTCTCTTTCAAAGCCAGCTTCGGTTTAGGTGTTGCTAAACCCCAGGAACGCTCCTTAACGCCCCACTGCCGGTCTGGCTCCTCCTCCACTTCACCCCAGCTCTGTGCCTTGATTCACACTGAAGGGCCACTTTTCCCATGTCTGCCTCCTTCTAGACCATGGCCTCCTCTAGGTCAAATTTAGAATCTCCCTCTTCTCTTTATACCCTAACCCAGCAAAGGGTCTGGCATAGAGCTGGTGCTCAAATGGCAAAGTCACATCTAACCTGGGGCAGGATAATTGGTGAGGAAGGTGAAAATCTGAGTCAAATTTACCCCCAAAAATCTTTTATATCACTCAAAAAGTGACAGTTCACTTTCATGAATACACAACATTAACACATGTTATTTAGGGTTGTTGAATGAACTCCTAACACATGTACTATGAAACTATGCATCTTTAAACACAAAGTCAGTGCCGCACCAGCAGAATCTCGGTTGCCACCTCAGACAGGTAACTGAGTTTCAATGAATTGTGGATTACACGTGGCAGGCTTTAACTCATGCACAGAAGGACTGTTCCAATCACGAATGTTCTATTATCGTGCACCTAAGAGCCTGACTGTACAAACAAAGTTCTAAGCCAAAATAACTGACAAAGAAAGCTGAACTCTTCTAATTACTGAGATAAGCTCTACCCACTGGTAGCCAATGGTATACATGTTAAGTAGGCAAATTCTTAAAAGGCCAGCACTGTCTGACGGTGCCTAGCAGAGCCACAGGCACATGAGTGGCTGCCCTTGAGTTTAGTGCATCGTTGCCTGATCTGGGTGCCCCTGGGCCTCGAAACTGGGTGAGCGTGAAGAGCGTGGTGAGCGAGGAGTGAAGTCATGCAGTAGGTCATGACTTGATCCTATTTCAAATGGGCCATGTACTTATGCAAAATAGTCTTCTGGGTATTGTTGAAGATTATAAATGATTAAAGACATCATCCCTGCCCTGAAGTAATTCATAATCTTGTTGGGAAATAAGCCCCAGGCATAAATAATAATAATTACAGTGTCTTATACAAGAGGAAGTGGTCCTGAGGGAGGAATACAACTGGGAAAGGGCTGCATGGATGAAGGCGCCCCTCGTGAAAGCTCACAGGTGCTCTAGGAGCAGGGGCTCCAGCAATGACTTGCCTGGCCTCATGTCCTGCCAGCGCCCCCATCACTTTCCACCCCTCTGCCCTTTGGCCCACCTACATCTTCTCATGGATGTGTTCCCCTAAAACATCAACCGTGTTCATGCCTCTTTACCTTGCCTTTGCCCTTCACACTGGTCCCTCTACCTGGGATGCCATTTCTACCTGTCAACTTGGAGAAGTCATATGCATCATCCATGTCGCATTTAAGTTCCTCCTCATTTCTGTAGCTTTCCATCACCTAATCCACAATCTTAGAGTTAGTTGGCTATACATATGTCATCCCAAACTCCTTGAGGAAGGGACCTCATTTCTTTCATCTCTCTATTTCTATCACCTAGCATAGTACCCAGCAGGCACTAAGGGCTCTAGAAATGTTTTCAACCTATATTATTGCATAGTGACTGGCCTCTTTCAGCTAGACTCTGGACATAAAGTTAGAGAGGAATAGGCCAGTAGGACCTGCTTTCCTTTCTGCCCCTACATACCTGGGGTGCTTCTCACTGGTTTGGGCTGAACAGTGTCCTCTGCAAAATTCATATGCAGAAGTTCCAGTTGTACCACATAAGATAACTGTATTTGCAGATAAGATCTTTAAAGAGTGGATTAACTTAAAATGAGGCCAGGAGGGTGAGGCCCTAATCCAATGTGATTGGTGTCCCTATTGTAAGAAGAGCAGGAAGCACCAGGGGCGCCCGTGCACGGGAGGACAGCCATGGGAGCGCAAGGCAGCAAGCAGGCTGCCACCTGCAAGCCAGGGAGCGAGGCCTCAGAGGAAACCAACCCTGCCGCCACCTGGATCTTGGACTTTCATCCTCCAGAAATGTGAGAGAATGCATTTTGTTGTTTAAGCTACCTGGTCTGTGGCAGCCTGAACAAACTGAGACAGAATCTTTCCTTCCTTAATAAATGCAGACACAGTGCTGCTTGCCAGGCACTGTTGTAAGCACTTTACAAATGTCTGAACATTTAAACACCTGCCCACCAGGGTCAATGAATCACTAATGCTGCATTTCTCAATGGGTAGGAGGGGACACAGCAGATCCCCTGCTCGTAGGGTGGGAGCTGGGAATCCAAAGTCAATATAGTTGGAGAGAAAACAGCCCTCATAGAAATGTCTCTTTACTCAGGTGAGAATCACAGGAGGCGATAATGATGGCTGATAGTAACAATAGTAAAATAACAGCTACCAGGAACTGAGCACTTGCTTTACACAGGTAAGGGCCAGCCACATTACAAGAATTCTCTTTCAACCGCACAACAACCTTGGGAGTTGGTAATACTTCACTCCTTTGTTTTACGGAGGAAGAAACCATGTTAAGAAAGGGTAAGTCAGTTGCCCAGCGGGCAAAGAGAATCAGGGCCACAATCAGACTCAGGTCTGAGCCTTTCTCAACTGTGCGCACCGCACAGGCAAGTAGACCAGGGTCCTTAAGTTGGGGGTGGGGGTTTCTGAATTGGAGACTGAGTTTGTTCTTAATGCAGAAGATCAGTGGGCAGCAGTGAGTTAAACTGTTAGAGAAGGTAGTAGGAAAAAATCTAACAACCTTAATTGCACATGCAAAAACAATCCTTTTCATTTATTTAGCTCCTCCTATGTGCTGGGCGTTACTCTTGGAACTGAGAACAGTTCTCAGAAGCAGATATTTGTCTTTTCTCTTGATGGACATGGAAACTGAAGCCCAGGGAAGCTGAGAGACCCGCCCAAGTTTCAAGTAAGTGGCAGGACCGGTGTGGCAGACCTGGGAGGCTCCCAATCCTTCGCCCACCCCAGCTCGCCCTCTCTGCTTTGGTGGGTGGCTCGACGATTTCTGCACCCACACTGCGCAAATGGCCAGCGACTGTACGAGGCCTCGTCGCTCTGAGCAGACAACGGACATCTCACGTCACGGTCTTTACCAAGACTCAGGCCCACGTGTCAGCACGCAGCAGCTTTGCCCAGGAATGTGCCAAGGAGTTATCTCCCCAAGATGTTCCCTGGGGAAAGTTCTATGGTCAGAAAAGTTTGGAAGTGCTCCCTGTTATCCCTCCCCTGCCTTGCAAACTTAAAGTGTACATCAGCAAATTCTAAAGGTTCTGCAGTTAAAAAAAATCCGTTTCCTTCACTTAAGCCAAGTTTCCCCCAATATGCTTGAACCATAGAATTGTTTTTCTACATGTGTCAGTTAATACTCGGGGCAGCGGCCTTTTAGAGGTTCTGTGATAAGGGACTGAAGGGGCGGAAAGAGAAGCAGGCTAGTTTGCTTTTGGAAGCAGTAACTAAAGACTCTTTTTTCCTTAAGAATCATCAGATCATTTGTTTACATCTAGCTTGCTTTTTACTGAGAAAATAAATGGCTAAAATAACATTCAACTCAATAAACTTTTGTTTTGTATTAAAAAGAAACATTAGTCTCAATAAGTGTTTGTTTTGCTATTCAAAAAAAAACCACACACACACACACACACACACACACACACACACAGGCACTAAATCAGAAAAGGGATGGGCTGTTTGCATACCCCAACCTCTCGGCTCACTCGGAGGCTTCTGCCTCCACCCCAACCCCATTCCATCTCCAGGTTTCCACCCTCCCTCCCATTGCGGGACTACTCTGCGGCCAACACACTGGAGGTGACCCCAACTTGCAACGCACCACTGCCCCACCCCCAGCCCTTACAGTAGTGCAGAAGCACTGACAAGGAGGCATCAGTCCCTCTGCCCACACCACAGGGGTAGCTGGCAGATTTCAGAGAAACCGAAGGTTATCTGATAGAATGATCTCCCCGCCTCCGGGTTAGTCTGTACTACTCCAAAGGCATGCATTCCCGCAGGGAGGTAAAAGATTGCCAACATTCCTCTAAAATTTCCAGATTATGAGTGCTGTGATCGTTCTAATTCTCTTCCTGCTTATTTTCAGTTTCTAATTTTCTACCATGAACATGCAGCCTTGTGTTAGAAAGGAGAAAGAGGAAGGGAAGGAAGGAGGGGGGACAAGGAGGAAAAAAAGGGGGGGAAATAAATCATAATATCTCCAGAGAACAAGACCGCATAAGCTCACCTAATAAAACATACCAGTATGAACCAACACCTTCAGGTAGAAGTTCTGACCTGCAATGCTCCCGGTTCCAACAGTTCTCCCGGTTAGCCCTCAACCAAAGCATCCCTCCGCCTGCAGGCGCAGCGCCGCCTCCTTACCCACTCGAAAGATCAAATCATCCTCGATGGGATTCTCTTTTCTTTTTCCAGTGCTGTACATGCTTGCGGGTCTTTTCACAGCTTTTTGCTTAACGTGACCGCTTCCCGGAGATTTCACACGCCTCTTCACGCCCTCGGTAGTGGGCGACACGTCAGCCGACCTGATCACTTTCAGCTTAAACGGGCTGCCTCGGATGTGTTGGTCGTAGAGTCTCAGAGAGAGGGTGAAGTCCCCTTCCTTCTGCACAGTGTACAAAAACTCGTACGTGCCGTTTTTATTGTCCAGGATTTCTCCGTCTGCCACGCTGCCGTCGGGCGTGCTCAGCTCCGCGGTGATGTAGGCATTGCCAGTTTTGCAGAGCTCCCCGTCTTTGTCCTTGGTTGTTATAGTAACGGACATGGGCTGCCCAATTATGGTCTGCCGCAACCCCTCGCCCGTGGCCACCGTCTCAGAGGCCACGGCGTTGGTGGTTAAGATCGTCCCGAGGTTGTGGATGGACTTCTTGAGCCCTTCAGTCTCGACGATGAAATCCAGCTGGTCGTTCTCCCGCGGGTGCAGAGGGAAGTCCTGGTCCGCCAGTTCATTCAGCTTCTCGCTCATCTGCTTCTTCACCAGCAGCACCTCGGTTTCCGTGCCATGGTTAAGGGCTTGAGCAGTGAAGTTGCTGCAGCTCTTAATATTCTCCTGTCCCTCGAGCAGCGTATCCAGCTGCGACTGGAGGACCTGTAGAAAAAATGCACCCGGGTGAGTGCCTCCTGCAACGCTGGAGTGGAGCGCGCACAGGGGCAGTGCCTTCCGTGGGTGGGCCGGAACCGGTTCTGTACCTGCCCACGCCAGTGGCTCTCAGCAAGGATGTTTAATTTCACTAGTGAACCCAGTTCCAATGCATCATCCCACACTGCATTCCCAATTACCTTCTTTCCCTTCCGCCTCGCCCTGCTTCTCCCACACACATACTTCTTGGGTCATGTGTTTTTGATAGCATGGAGCAGAAACCTCGCCATGGAGAGCTTGGCAAACAATTTGTGTGCTTGACATCTGAAATATTCATTATTCAGTATGTTTCCTTAATGTCCAAAGCTCCCCTGTCACCTCTTAAAGGAACAGAAACCAGAAGAATGAAAACTCTTCCTCACTTGAATCTCAGAAGCTTTTCATCCCTGCTTTTGAGATCAGCGATGCAAAGCCAGACAAAGGCTGCAGTCACGGCTCACTTAGAAGCCGACTAACAGGTTGGTTCAGGCGAGAGAGCAATTAACAAACTATTAGACATCATTATTAAGGAAGGAAAACAATCCAGTTTAACCCCAGATCCTGAAAGCATTCCTTTATATTCAACCTTGCCTTGTGTCAAAGTATAAATGGGGACTTAAGGTCCCAGAATGAGAGTTTTGCTGAAAACAGGAAGGAAAAAAAAAAACTGGATATGCCACTAAATGAAAACTCCTGCTTCCTGTGCAGCAGTGACACTTAAGGACCCCTTGGAGGCCCCTTTGCTTGGAGGCCCCCTGTTGGGACACGGTAAGCAAGGACCATGCCGTGCCCCAGACCTGGGGTCTCTCCCGGGACACCTGTGAGCACAGCCGGAGCCTTACTTTGTGTTTGAGGCCGTAGTTGACCTCCAGTTCCATAAGCAACACGCTCTTGCGCACGTTTAAAGTCTTCTGGAGCTCATCAAAGGTGGAATGGATGTCGTCCACAATGCTGGCCTTCTGGTTGGTTAACTGATGAATGATTTCTGAGATAAACTGAAGAGCAGAATCTATTTCTGGGAGCCTGAGGACAGTTGTTAAAGATCATTGTTATTTAACACCAACCTAGAAATAGTAAAAAAACAAAATAAAACAAAACAAAACATCTATCTAAACACTATTCTCTGAAGAAAAAAAAAACTTTGTATGTGCCTCTTATCATCTTTAAGACGAAATAACGGAAGATCAAAAGGCATAAAATGTAATTTCAGCCTTTGAGAGAAGAGGCTTTGAGGATCTGTGTCTACTTCAGTCGACCTCAGTCATCTGCTTTGAATAACGGGGCAAAGCCTTGGAGTTCTCTGAACCCCCATCTTTCCCTCATCCTCTAAACCAGGCTCACTTTCTCCATCTTGATACTACTGATATTTTGGGAGGGAGAATTCTGTGGTGCAGGGGACTATGCTGTGCCTTACAGATGTTTAACAGCATCCTGTCCTTCACCAGATGCCATCAGCACCCTCCACACAAACACACACGCACACAGTTGTGACACTAAATTGTCCCCGGGCATTGATAAATGTCCCTGGGGTGCGGGAGAGAGGTGTATAATTATTCATGGCTGTGAACCACTATTCTAAACATCCAGCTCTATCTTTTTTCTCAATCACATGAAAACCTTATCCAAACTCAGAGTTCCCTGGGGAGTTCTTGCAAATTTCCACATTCCCATCATTCATATAGAATAACCATACTTTTCTCATTACAACTGTTGAAGAGACTGATTTTCAGCTGGCTACTTATGTCCCCTCTTTGCTCTTTCTCATGCATCACACAGCTACTCTGTTCCTTCAACGCCATGGCAGAAAAAGAGCCCAGACATAGCAAGACATAAGGAAAATGGAGCAATCACTGCCCCTTATCATTTTGCTGCCCTGAAGCAGAGAGGAGCCAGGCACAGGTGGCCCAACAGGCCTCTCAGGATGTCAAGAATAGCAGGTAAGAAAGGCTCCTCAGAAAGCCTGGTTTCATGCACACATTTAAGGGGTCACCTGAGAGCATTTTCCTCAAGGATATTTTATTCATAATCATCCTAAGGTAGTAAAACAAAAATGCCACCACTCCTAACATAAGGGAGAATTTTACCAAGGGGCAGGGGACAACTCTCCACTCAGTAGTTTGTGATTACAGACCACGATCAAAGAATTTATTTAGGTGACATGAGCCTGCCATCTCACTAAGACAAGAGACCCCGAGGCCACGCCTGACGCCCAGGCGACCAGTTGGGAGCCAGCGGGGAGATGTGTGTACCTTTTGTTGACAGCGTCCAGCTGGACCTGGAGCGAGGCTTTGTGCTGCTCCACCACGTCCTTGAGGGGCACTGTGGGGTGCTCCGCATGCTCCCCCTCGGTACACTCCCGACACATGGCGGTCTCACAGGACTGGCAGTAAAAGTCCATCACCTGTGGGTGACACAAGAACAATGCCAGGACCGGCGCCACTGAGTGAGGGCTTACTCGCATCCTGCCGTCTAATCCTCCCAGCCTGCCCAGGATGTCGGCCACAGTATGTGCAGTTTTACAGGAGAAAAGGAAGGTAAACGTTTCTGCGCCAGGTCGCAATCAGGGGTGGACCAGACTCCAAAGCTACTGTAACGCTGGTCACAAAACCAGCTTTTCTGAGACCAGTGCACTAAGGCAGAACAGTGCAGGGCTGCGGTGCTCAGACTTTTGGGTCTCAGGACCCCTTTATACTCTTCCTAAGATATCGAGGACAGCAAAGCCCTTTATGTGTTATATCTATAGATAGTCATCACTTTAAAATTGAAACAAAAGAAGTTTAAATATTAATTTATTACAAGCAGTGAGAAGCCCATTAAATAGTAACATGAATAATATAGTTTATGAAAATAACTATTTTGCAAAACAAAAGTTATGAGAAGAATGCCATTCACCTGAAACCTATATAAGTTTATTAGCCAATGTCACCCCAATAAGTTCCATTAAAAATAATTAAATAAGTATATATAAAGCTTGTCTCTTTATATAAATGGGGAAAAAATAAAATAAATCAGCTATCATCAGCTGGCTATAGTCCCTGTGCGATTTCATCCAAATTCATAAGAACTAAATCACTGGCTAGTAAAAGGCAAATCAATGGGACAATAGGTCATTCACCAGAAAATAGATCGGCAATTCATCAACGCTTGCCATGCCAAGGACAGTGGAGTCATGTGATGTTCACACTGTCTCTTCCAGGGCATGTGAGCAGGGCAGATATTGAAGCCCAAATAGTACAGAACTGTGTAAATGATTACCATCAGGGATGCAGACTTGTGGGAAGAATACACAGCAAAGCAGGTATGGTACCCTGAGTAATGGCACCCCAAAGGCGTCCACATCCTAATCCCGGAAACCTGTTAATGTGTTTACCTTATGTGGCAAAATGGACTTGCAAATGGGAGTAAGTTAAGGCTCTTGAGATGGAGGATTATGCTGGGTTAGCCAGGTGGGCCCCAGAGTCCTCGTAGGAGGCAGGAGGGGTGGGTCAAAGACAGTGCAGGAGGTGAGACCACAGAAACGAGAGACTGGAGTGGTCGGAGGGACAGGTCACAAGCTGAGAGGGTGCAGGCAGCCTCTAGCAGCTAAACCACGCAGAGAAATGGGTTCTCTGTGAAGCCTCCAGAAGGAACACAGTCCCTCCTACATTAAGCTCCCCCCATAAACAAATAATGAATCATAGAAGATATCACAAGGGAACTATAAAAACACTATGAGATGAATAAAAAGGAAAACACAGCACACCAAAGCTTATGAGAAATGGCGCTCTGAGCAACATTTATGGCTGTAAATGCCTACATTAAAAAGAAGAAAGATCTCAAATCAATAACCTTAGCTTCTACCTTAGGGAACTAGAAAAAAGAACAAACTAAATTTAAAGAAACCAGAAGAAAGGAAATAAAGATTAGAGTGGAGATAAATAAAATCAAGAGAAGGAAAACAATAGAATAAACAATGAAGCCAAAAGTTGGTTCTTCGTAAAGATCAACAAAACTGAGAACAGAGTGCTATGGACAGTTGTGTACCAAGGAACTGACCTAGATACAGTGGGCAGATTGTTCGAAACACAAAAACTATGAAAAATCACTAAAGAAAGATAAAAAATGTGAATAGACCTATCATAAGTGCAAGAGATGAATCCATCTTCAAAAAAGACTTTCAACAAAGAAAAACCCAGGACCAGATGGCTTCACTGGTGATTTCTATCAAAAAAGGATTAACACCAATTCTTCCAAATTCTTCACAAAAGTGTGATGAGGAAGTAACATTTCCTAACTCATTCTATTAGGCCAGTAATACCCTGACACCAAAGCCAAATACATCACAAGAAAAGAAAATTATAGATTAGTATCCCTCGTGTATATAAATGCAAAAATTCCTAATAAAATACTAGTAAACTGAATCCAGCAGTATATTAAAAGAATTATACCATGACTAAATGAGATTTATCCCAGGAATGCAAGGGTGGTTCACATATAAAAATCAATACACGTAATACATCACACGAATATAATGAAGGGAAAAAACCCACAGGATCCTCTCAACTGATGCAGAAGAAGCACTTGACAATATCCAACACCCTTTCATTATTGAAAAAAAATCAAGCTAGAAATAGAAGGAAACTGCCTCAATTTAATAAAGAGCATCTACAAAACATCCACAGCTGATGTCACACTTAAGATCAGGAACAAGACAAGGATTCTCTTGCCACTTCCATCCAACAATGTAATGGAAGTTCTAGCCAGGGCATTTAAGCAAGAAAAATAAATAAAATGCATGCGAATTGGGAAGGAAGAAAATTTCTCTGTTCAGAGATGACATGATTTTATATACAGAAAATTTTAAACACATACACACAATTAGAACAAACAAATGAATTCAGCAAACCTGTGGGAAGCGAGATCAGCTTCATACCCACCAGCATGGCTGGACTTAGGAAGTCAGATAATAACAAGTGGTGAGAATGCGGGAAAATTTGAACTCTCATATTTTGTTGGTGGGAATGTAAAATGGTGCAGCCGCTGTAAAAACAGCTGATGGTTCCCGACAAGTTAAAGTGATTACCCTAGGACCCAGAGATTCCACGCCTGGGTGTATGCCGAGAGAGCTGAAAGTGTGTCCACACGCAAACTGGTTCACCAATGTTCTCAGCAGCATTATTCACAATGGCCAAAAAGTGACACCACCACACATGTCCATGGACGGATGAAGGAATAAACAAGTTTTAGTATATCCAGACAGTGGAATATTACCTAGCCATAAAAACAAGTGAAGTTCTGCCCAGACTGGTGTGGCTCAGTTGGTTGGATGTCATCCTGCAAAACGAAAGTTTGCCGGATTGATTCCCGATCAGGGCGCATGCCTGGGTTGCAGGTTCAGTACCTGCATGGGGCGCAACCCACTGATGTTTCTCTCCCTCTTGCTCTCCCTCCCTTCCCCTCTCTCTAAAAATAAATAAATAAATATTTTTTTAAAAAAGAATGAAGTTCTAATATATGCTACAATGTAGATGAAACTTGAAACATTATTACAAGTGCTAGAAGCCAGACACAAAAAGCTACACATTGTCTGTAAGATTCCACTTATATCAAGTGTCCATATGGACAAATCCAGAGACAGAATGCAGACTGATGTTTGCCAGGGTTTGGGTATGGGGGGGGGGTAAATAAGTGGCTGCTTCATGGATATAGAGATTCTTTTTGGGATAATGAAAAAGCTCTGGAATTAGATAGTGGTGATGTTTGCACAACCTTTTGAATATACTAAAAGCCACTGAATTGTACACTTTAAAATAGTTAAAATGTGAAGTCTGTGTTATGTGAATTATATCTCCATTAAAAAAATGTGATTGCTTTGAAGAGACAGCAGCAAACCTGGGTTATTGTCCCTGATTCAAGATTCTGAGTGTTTCTCAGGAGGCAAAGGCCCTGAAATCATTTTTGAAGTATCAACAGCTAGTCAGTTCTCAAATGCCTGAGCTTGGGTGCTGACAGCTTTGAGCCCAGCTGAGAGTTAATCATGTGAGGAGTGAGACTGGGCTCATCCATCTCAAGTGAGATGATGCTGGGGCTTGAGGGGGGTGAGGGGCAGAGGCCTGGAGGAGCTTATTGCTACTGACAGGTCATCACCATTTGTGTTTAGTAGGAGAGAAGATGACCAGGACCATGGGCGTTACAAACTGCTGAAATGTGTAGCCAGGGCCTTGCAACTGACCCTGAGGCTTCTGGAAGTGGGGACTCGTTCCTGGTATGGCATTCTCGCGAGGATCTCTCCTCTGCACCTCTTAACATTCTTGTTAGCAAGGCCTAAGCAAGCAAAAGTAGGGTTTAAGGATCATTCGCGTTCTGGGACTGCAAGGCATGAGCTCAAGTGTCTGCTTTAAGTGCAAAGAACCTCTTCAATCACTGACCACTATTCCCATTTTCTTTGTATTTGGACAATGCGGCCACAGCAGTTTAATTAGAGGACAGATTGTGTCACAGCACTTAGAGCAAATGACAGGCTTTCATCCACATGTGCTAATCAGAACCACGCAGTTTATGGCAGCAACATCCTGCTTTATTGTTAATTACTGGATTTTATTAACCTTCAGATGCTTGAAATGTTTTTAAAGATTTACCCACGACAATTAACTGCAGCAATTTATTTGTAATATCACATGCATTCGACTTGAATGTGCAATGAGGACCCTTGTTTCAAGGCAGCAGCCGTGAACTCCTACAGTCTATGATGAAACAATAGAATGATTCGAGACACGCTGCTAATTTTCCAAGGCCTATTGCTGGCTTATAAATTTTACAATTCCAAAGAATCACAAGGACCCAGCATTGAGAAAGGGCTCAAAACACACTTTCAATAGCTTCATTCACCCTGAGGAGGATCAAACTCTTTAGACAGATTTCATTTTTAGTGTGATCTGATCTGATGCATTTGGTAGAAAGTAAAGCTTTGACCTAAAGGATTCTTAAATTTGGCTGAAATTAGCGTCTGAGAGAGTTTCTGCCCAGCAGCCTATGGCAACGAGGAAATACATCTTTAGGAATATTTTTCCATGTGCCTTCAGGCACTAATGACATACTTCTCTTTCCGGAGTTTCTCTAAGATCAACAGTGCCATTTCATAAAAATGCTAGTAATTTTAAAGAGTCAACCTCTGTTTCAGTTGGCTGCACCGCTGTTTACATAGGCACCCGAGCTAGACACCTGGGAGGCGTGCTGACCCCACCAGTCCTCCCAGCCGATCACCTCTTACACGGCCCACTTCTCCCATCTTGCTCTGGCCGCTCTGGGCCAGGCCCCCTCTGGGGATGAGCCCAGTAGGCTTGTAAGTGCTCCCCCCCTCCATCCAGGCCCCTGGCACATCCCCTCAACTCTACTCTCCCCTCCCCCATCACATCTCTAGCAACTTGGAAATGAGCTGAATGCAAACCTTACCTGGCCGTTTCAATGCCTAACATCATTTAATAGCTCCCTATGACTTCAGACATACCCAAGTTGCCTAAAGAGGCATCCAGGGCCCTCCAAGACCTTTTACTTCTCTCGCCCTCTGGCCAGTCACCCAGCACTTCTGGTTCCTGGAGCCCTGAGAGCGTGCACAGAGAGACGGGCTCTTCATGTCTCCGCTCTCCCGGCCACTTGGTCCCTCTGCCCAGAGCACCCTCTCCTGTCTGTACTACACGTGTGCTGCGGTCCTACTGATCAGAAAACATACAAGCACACTCACGTACTGGCACCAAGGTCATTTGTTACCAAAACACCAGTTTTAATGACCTCTCAGCAATCAGTTATATGGACTTACCGTAATTAACCATTTCCCTAAAATTTAGATTATTTGCAATATAAAATTCTACTACAATATAAAATGTTTAAATAACATTCTTATCTCAAATCTTCATTGTCATCTGTTACTATTTCCTCAGAGCTTTCCTATTTGTGGAATTCCTGGAGTAAAGGATAAGAAGTTCTATAAAACTGCCACTGTATCTTGTCAAACTTTCTAAGGAGCAGCTGACCCTCTGGCCCACAGGATGGGAGAATATCTCCCCTTGCCCTCATCAGCGTGGTTCTCATCTTTTTAAAAACTTGTGGCTCACTTGAAAAGATTTGCCTATTTGTGAAGCTCAGCGTTTTCACCATTTTATACATCCCCTGTGAATCTACTGAGTTCTCTGTCCATTTTCCTTTGTAATGTTCATATTTTCCTTAATTTTTAAGTGTTCTTATACTGTAAAAATTTGATGGGGTATTTTAATTAAGAATTTTACAGCTATTTTGATATACTAAATGATTAATACTTTTTTTCTTGTTTTGCCTTACTAGATTTTGGTGTCAGAGGTATGAGTATATCTGAGGCGAACTGGGCAGTTTTCTATCTTATGACCCAGAAGCATACACACTGTGAATCGTATCTGTTTCATACAGATTTGAAGGGTTTTAAATTAGCTTTTGACAGTTTCTTTCAAGATTATCAGTCTACTCACATTTTCTCGATCATCCACCTCATTCAAGACTTTCAATCTATGAGCTCTTAGCACATAGAATGGATTTACTCCTTTTAAAATCTTTTTATCTGTACTGATATCTCTTTATTAGTCCTGATTTGATTTATTTATATTTTTCTTTTACTGCTTTATCAGATGTCAAATTATTTAATTAATTTGTTTAAAACAGCTTTTAGATTTATTCTACTCAATTGTCTCATTATTTTTAAATTGTATAAGTTTAATAGTTTTTTCTTTTGTCCCATATATTTACTTTGTTTTTCCTAACTTTTGGAATTGAATTCTTTCTCAATAAAGGAAAATACCTAAACCTATAAAATTTCCTGAGTATAGATTTGACTTTACCTTACACATTTAACAGACAAGGCTTCCACTTTTAATATTTTGTTGTCTAATTTCACTTTTTTTTCTTTGATTAAATACTTGTAACTAATGCCACGTGAGTTTGTGGTGGTGCAGGGTCTTGGTTTACACAATTAGAAAATATAATGATATTTTTAGTATATGACCAATTTTAACTACTTATATTCTCACAGTCTTAATAGCTTAGTTGAACAGATTGTAGCATATGCCTTTTTATCTTGAGGAGGCAGATTCTCAATTGAAAGAGCATTCTTTTCTCTGAATGTCTTCTTTTCTTTTCCATGCCCATTGATGCTATTCTTGTTCTACTCCTTTGAACAACTCAGTGAATTCAGAATTGGTGGCGCAGCCTCCGGTCTCTGGTACTCATCCCTCCATAACGCCGCTAAAATACTCATGCCCTGTTTAAAGGCTTTAATGCTTCCCCACTGCTAATGAAATCCAGGTCAAATATTTTCTCAATGACATTCACAGCTCCGTCACCGTTTCTCCCCATCTTTCTTCCCCGGCTCATCCAGGGCTCTCCAGCCGCCTGAGGCCCCACCCCACTGCCCCACCTCCGGTCTCTAGCTGCACTGAGCTACAAGCCCTTCCCTGAATTCCGCCGCAACACTCTTGCCTTTACTTATTGATGTAATCTTTCCGCTTGTCATTATTTCTCATTCTAAACGATAGCCCTTTCACCCCAAATGTAGACTAGTGTCTACAGTAGGTCCCCTAATGCCTCTAAAACTTTACTCCCATACCAAGTCTGCCCTCCAGAGAGCTATGTGCCTGGATGACACACTAAGGGGACTCGTCCTTGAGAGAAATGCCCTCCCAGACCAGTATTTAGAATGTGAGCTCCAGAGGAGACAGCCTCAGCTTTTACTAAGCACCAGTGTGAGAAATGGTCGTAAGGAGAATACTGAAACTGATTTTGAAGGCACCATTTAAATTTCCTTTGACAAAACTTGCATGGTAACTCTCCCTTGGAGTATGATGTGCAGAAGACCTAGCTATTGACAGCCTGATGTGCTTTCATTTAAATAAAGATCGGTAATCCATGATGTCTCCCTTATTTTGGTTCCCAAAAGGCTCAGGGTGCTCTTTCCTCTGGGTCTAGCATTATGATGTGTCACTTAGATTTGTGACTTAAACTGTCCCAGTCTGTGTCTGCACCTATAAAATGAAAGTGACCAACGCCTCCTTTGCAAAGCGGTGTGTAAGAAACCAAGCATGGTCTCTGGCACATTCAATCAGTGCAAATAGGTACTGACTGACTTCTGAGAGACTAACTCTACAAACGGACAGTGGTCAGGCCACATATAAAAATAGAACTCTGGCCGACAACCTGCCCAGGAAACCAACTCCATGTCTATAATACACGGTCCAGGAAGTCAGCCTGCTGTGAGTCAGGTTTCTAGGAAGTCAGATTGATTACTACCTCTAGTAACAGTCCAAAAAGCTGTCCAGACAATAACTTTGGTAGCAACTGGTCTGAAATAGCTAGCACTGGATTACTGATAGCCTCCCTAATTTTTGTCTCTGCTCCCAATTTAGGACCAATCAGAGGAAGGCAAATATGTACCTCTAACCAATCACATAGCTGTCCCCTTCTCCTTATCCCACCTCCAGCATCCTTGTGTCAATAGCCTCACATCAGGGCACACCTGAAGCCTTCTCTTTTCTCCACTATTGAGCATGCTCACTCCTTGCCTGCCTTCAAGTCTCTGCCAAAGTGCAAACGATGGTGGCTGACTCCTTGTTATAACAAGTTCGGAATACATAGCATTTGCTTGTTTTCATCTGGTTGGTCTCCGATGCTTTCTATATGTCTATGTATATGAGACACTGTACTTAGAGCTAGAGGTATAATGGGAGCATGGTCCCTGCCCTCCTGGAGCTCCCTTTCCAAAAGGAAAGCTAGAAGATCAACAAGTCAGCAACTGCACAGATGAAGGATGCACAGCGTGGTGAATGCCGTGAAGGAAACCAGGAAGTGATGTGATGCGCGTCCCTAGGTGATGGAGGTGGCATCTCAGAGTTCGAGAAGACTGCTCTGTGTAGGAGAAACTTGAGCTGATGCCTGGAGGATGGGAATGAGCTATAGCCACATTGAGAGAGAGCGAAGAGCGTTCCAGGCATAAGGAACAGAGACCAGCCAGGCCGGAGGTGGGAAACCACTTGGCAAGTTCTAGGCCAGTGAGGCTGTAGCACAGTGAGCAGAGAGACTGGTCTACGATAAGATATATAAACACCAGTGATGCCTTATAATTGCTTTGCTCAAACAATCTCTTGTTGCTTAAGTGGTTTTATTATACTTGAGCCTTATAAGTAGTTTCAAACACTTCTGAAGTGGTCATCATATTAAAAAAGGGGACAAAAGTTATTCATTAGAAGTAATTTTAATGGCTAACATTTGTCAAGAGCTTACTATATACTTCATAGGACTTAAACATTTAACTCTCCCAAATTATCCTACATGGTAAATACTGTTATTACATCCTTTTTATGAATGAGGAATTGAGGCACAGAAAGCCTGACCAACTAGCCAAAGCTGACAGAGGACACATTGAAGAGCAGGGTCTGAGTCAGGCAGTCTGGCTCCAAAGCCTGTGCTCTTAGCGACCACACAATGCTGCCTCTTCGCGTTACATAGCTATTGTGAGTCAATTTGGTGATGCATGCTGGTTCCCTTGAGTTTGCAACAGTATTATGCTTTCTAGTAGCACAAAATATGTTTGAAATTCACAATCTATTATCAGGGACTCATGTATCTTCAAATTTTATTTATTGCTAAAAAAATAGGGTCTAAAGGAGCATGAGAAAAATTTTCCTCACGAGAAAAATAAGCAACTGTAATTCACATTTTTGTAAACGGCCTCAATTTGCAGAACTTATCTATTATTAACTCTTTATCCATAATTTATTACACAGATATTTATGTGGGTCAACGTATGCCTAGCGTGCAAAGAGTGACAGGCTTGCTCTCTTGGGGAAACCAACGATCTGTGCTCAGTAGACACAATGAAGATGGACTTTATCACTTAAATACATTGGGTCAGAGAAAGTAACCAGGCAAAATAGTCTGAGGGCTTGGAAAATCTTTTGTAATTCCTCCTGTTCCAGGTGGAGTTCTGTCTGCACATAGAGCCCGATAGTGCCCGAAGCCAACCCCAGTCAAGCAGTTGCGCTGCGGGCAGTGACTTACGTTCCCATCGTGGTTTGGGCAAGAGAGGGGCTTTCCTGCAGCCACCGCGGTGACTGTCTCCAGGATGGAGGACTCCTCAACGTTGCTGCCTGGCGTTCGCTGCAGCACATCCATCAGGTTCGTGATGAAGAAGTTGTTCTGGAGCGCGGCCACCCCCTTCTCGGGCAGGATGGAGGTCTGGCGGCACACCGGGCAGGAGAGGGTTAAACTGTGGGCGGGAATATAGTTCTGCAGGCACCTGTGGCAGAGGCAGAAGCAGAAGGGGGGGGCTGTCAGCACAGGGGAGCTCAGGGAACAGAACCGCCACTTCTTGCAGGTACCCCAGATGTTCTCAGCAACTACCCAGGTCGCTTTGCAGAAAATGCCTTTGTCCCTCCCTTCACTAGGAAAAGAACATTCCAGAAACCAGGAGGTAACCTGTACTCACACTGGCCCTGTTGAAGGAGAGAGTGATGCCACTGACATTGGCAGTGTTTTCTAGAGCCTTGTCTCACACACACACACACACACACAAGTGTGGTCTGTGGACACGCAGCCTTGGCCTCACCAGGGAGCTTGGCAGAAATGCAAACTCTGAGGTCTCTCTCCAGGCCTAATGCACCAGATCTCAGGCAATTTGTAATCACATTAAGGTTGAGAAGCGTTGGTCTAGAATATCTAGTCTGGTGTTCATGAACTTGTGGCCCTTCACAGAGGGAAGAAACACGTCACACTTTTTTGGGAAATGTTTTTCCATGCAAAGTCATAAACAGATCTCTGCTGTTAAAAACACACCCAAGTGAAAGTGTTTTGTTTGAAGCAGGAAGGGGACCCTGAGTCACACTAACATGTTCTTTTCTTGCCTCTCCTCAACAGGCATCAACTGAGTTCATTTAATCAATAAAATGTAATGCTAGTAATTATTATACAATAATAATATTGTATATACTGACCACTAAACTCAAAGTACTTCCAACAACCCAGTGAAGTAGGTACTCGTATGATCACCTTTACACGTATGATAAAATGCAGGCAGAGAGAGGCTAAGTTACTTGCCCATAGGATGCAGGTGGCCAGGGGGAGAGTAGGAATTCGAACCAAGGCAATTTTGTGCCAGAATCTAAACTCTGACTAACTACATTATACAATGTTTTCTAGTTTCCTGGCAAAACAGAATTCAAATACCAATAATTTCACCTATTTTGCAGATGAGGAAACCAACAACAAGAAGTTATTTGACCTTCCTTATGTCACAGAAGTAGCTAATGACATCTAAATCCAATAAACGTTGTTTAATCCTATCTTATTAGACTTCTCAGCAGCATTCATCAAACTTGACCACCATGCTTCACCCGCCTCCCTTTCTCTGAAACTTCATCTTCCCTTGGCTTATGACACCACACTTGGCTGGTTCTCCTGTCTGCTCTATTTTTTTCTACTGAGTCAGTACAGTTTGGAGTTAATCCAGGCTCCACTGTAAGCACTCTTTTCTCCCCAGGATATTGTATCCACGTGCCTGCCTAAAGCACAGCACTGCCACGTTTACATTTTTCCCACAGATGTGTCCTCTGAGCCCCAAGTCTGTACACCATCTGCCTTCTTAACATTTCCTCTTAGATGTCACACAGTTTTAGTTCTAAAACTCTGCATGTCCCCAACCCAACCCTCCAATCTGTGTCTTCTTCCTATCTCCATGAAAAGCACCTCTATCTCACATGGATGGATTGGGCTAAACCGAAGTCAGAGGGCAGGAGGCAGACTCAGGGCAGGCCAGAATGTTGCCTCTCACCTGTCAGAACAAGGAAATGGGGCCCAGAGGGCAGGCCAACTGGGCACTGAACACTGGGAATGGGGCAGCTCTGCCGAGCTAGACTGAGTGGCTCTCGCGCTGTATACGTAAAGAGCCCCAGGCAATGGCAACTGCTGCCAATCAAATGACGCTCTCACCACAGGAGCCCAGGGATATACGGACAATTAGCTGGTGTTTGTGTTTTAGCCACACCTACTGAGTGGGGGCAGGGGGAGAGATCGCTCTCCATTTAGCCACTCCAGAGTATGAATTACAAAGTACATGAGCCCAAGTATAAAATGACTAAAGTAAAAAGTATTGGTGCTCTACATACCACCACTAAAACAAACAAAATCCCCATATCCCCACATACACACAGAACCACAAAACAACTCACAACAAAGAAAGCAAAAACAAGCAAACAACAACCCATAACTACCAATAATAAACCTCTCCCTCCATCCATCACCACCAAGGCTGTGATTATTCTGTTGCAATTGAGACTTTCCAAAGTAAATCAACTCAAAGCATGCTCGATCAGTTAACAAATCTATGTTAAATTGGATGGCAGATGTAATTAGCATTGATTTCAAGCCTTTGGAAATACCAATTTCCTGTCCTATAAGAGAAAGCAAAGTATTCTAATTATGTATATTAAATAATAACAGCAAATGTATTTAACAAAATGCTATAAAACATAACTACCATATTCTTTTTTTAAGAAAAATATATAACCTTACTAGGGAAATACTTAAATTAGGCCACAGATAAACTAATTACTAACAATATCTTTATGCTTAACTGCTTATGTGGGAAATTGAACAAGGAGATAAATGTATTCTGATAAGTGAGTGACTCAGCGGAAAAAGCCATTTAAGAAAAATAAATAAGGAAGTATATTTTTATATATAGCAAATTGCTATAAACATCATTTATAGTTATTACATATATAGTTTTTCTTCATCTGTAATATCATAATATTCCAATGTGTCGTCATTAGTGTCTTCTGAAGTATCTTTGGAAGGGAAGCTCTCGCCTTTTAATGCCTCACACATGCAGGTATTTTTACCCGACTGTTATATGGGAAGAAATGATAGATTTTTAATTGTCCCTCACCAAAGATCCTTTGTGAGGGAACTATGGTTGGCAAAAATTGTTCCACAAAGAACAAGGGGAAATTTTTTTTTAATTTTAAATCTTCAAATGTTTAATGTTCCACCTCCTGTGGAAATGAATAAACAGCTGCTAGATTTTTTTTTTTTGCCCCATTTGTAATTACTTGAAAGAAAGTAAAATAATTTACTTTCTTCACAATTCACAATTCGGCAATTCACAATTATGTTTCTCGCCGTCTATCAGAAGCACGAAAGATTTATTGTCTCCCATAGGTAACTGGAGCTCTGGGAAGAACCCTTGGTAGGAGGTCAGGCTGTGCAACTCCCTTCCCCGCGCACAAAGGAGGCTTACCTCTCGCAGAAAGTGTGCAGACAGGGGAGAACCTTGGGGTTTTTGTACCGTTCCAGGCATATACTGCAAATCAGAAACTGCTTGTCAATCTGGCGCACCACAGGACTGGGGATGTTGGTGGCTTCACTGGCCATCCTAGACCACTGACATGGGGGGCCGGCTGTCTTTGACCCTGCACACTGCTGCTGTCGGACAGAAAAACCAAAATGGAAACATATTTAATAGTCTATAAGTGCAAATCAATCATTGGCTTGTTCGCTATGGGCATGGTGTTAGGAATGCAGGTAGAATTCCATGTTAGCGACCTCAAAATGACCACGGCCAACCCTCCTGCTCTGGAGGAAGTACGATGAGCTGCCTATTTTGCAAATCAACAAAAGGATCACAGGTTCACCATGCAAACAAAGCAGATTAGAAGAAGGCCTGTTGTATGAAGGGGTGTGCTTGCTGACTTCCAACACAGCGGCAGCTGAGGGGTTGCATACTTATATAGCTGTGCCTGTTCATGCCTTCGGCCATGACTATATTTGAACATATCTTTACTCTCTTATTAAAATAGTCTTATAGCCTATATTAAATAGTCTTATAAAAATAGAATATGTTTTTCTAACTATTATACAGTACTTGAAAGGGATCAAAATATGCCACTTTGACATAAGAATAAGTATTTTGACCTGAAGGCAATTGAGAAGCAGCAAACGTGGGAGGCTTTGTGGCCCCCTCCCACCTGCCTAATATTTCCCACCTGTAAAGGCGCCCCGCTCCCCCATCCTAGGAACAGGGGAAGACTCAGAGATGGCACAGAGAGGAATCTGCATAGCAAACCTCACCCAAGAACCTCACCTACCACACGCACGTTTCCTGGTCACTTTCCCACAACTTACTGCCCTTAAGAGTGCAAACGGCCTTTTTCCCTGTCTAGTCACTTCTCCGCAATTGCTTGCCCTTTGTTAGAATAGCATACAAGCTCCCAGGTATAACCACCTCTTTGGATTTTCACTTCTTTTCTGTGAGGCCCCCATGCATGTAGAATTAAAAGTACTAAGTCAATAAAGTCAATAAAATTTCACACATTTTATTTGGAGAAAATAAAATAGCCATAAATTTTTACATCTTTTTATCCTGATAATCTGTCTTTTGTCAGGTTCATTCAAAGGCCCCAGACACAGAACATAAGAGTGTAGAGAAAAAGTTTTTCCCCCCGCTATGTACTGTTACTATGTAGGATAGGAATAATTAGAACTTTTTAAAAAGATTTTATTTATTTATTTTTAGACAGAGGGGAAGGGAAGGAGAAAGAGAGGGAGAGAAACATCAATGTGTGGTTGCCTCTTGTGTGCCCCACAACTGGGGACCTGGCCCCCGCAACCCAGGCACGTGCCCTGACTGGGAATCGAACCAGCAACCCTTTGGTTTGCAGGCTGCACTCAATCCAATGAGCTACACCTGACAGGGCGGAATAATTAGAACTTTCAATTAAAAACTTTGTATGTGGTTCAGAGTGTTTTCTTCCAAACTAAAGGTCTGTAGATTTCATGCTAAAATGTATTTGTCATGAATCAGAGACAAAGGCTAGAGTTAGTCCTTATTATTTTAAGCAATGTCGTTGGTACTTGAAGGGAACTCACTCAGAGGAGGTTTCAGTTAGTGAGGGATCAGCCAGAAATGGAGACTTACTAGAAGGCAACAGAGAAGCGGGCAGAGGGTCTGTGAGAGAACAAGGGAAGAAGCAGGAACCACATCAAACACAGCTCCATTTACCACCTCAAAGGACGGCTGGCTTCTATCCCAAACCAAGGCTGAGCTAAAATTCACTTCCTAATTTTCTAAATGTTTGGTTAAGGTACCCACAGCCTTCAATTCCCAAAAGAAATACTTTTTGACACACACACAAAAAAAGGAATTAATCTCCAGAACCCTGGGCAGGCAGGGTATTCTTCTCACTCTGTAAGATTTTTTAAAAGTGAGGCTCCATTTGGAAATGTGCCAGAATGCAAACTGGGGTGTGTATGCCTCTAAAACCCACAATATATTCACTCCTTAAGCCACCACGCCTCCCTAGACTTATGTTTTAAGAAGGCTGTACGAGGGAAGGTTGGTTCATGTATGACAGGCTAACATGGCCTGGGACCTGCGTTTGAAGGTGGAAAATAAACTGTACTTATGGAAGGAACAATTCTATACTTTCTAAAGAAAACACTCTTTTCCAAACATAAATGATAGTTCTTTTTCCCCGCCCAAGCATCAAAGTTTTAAAAAGTTGTCAATTTGTATTAACAAAGTTCTATTTACACAGATTTGAGTGGAGTTACAAACAGGACACACCCATTTTGCAATGCTGTACCTTCTAGATAAGTTCATTAAAGAGCATGATTAATAAACAGATAGAGCCTTGTGAAAGCACCTGCTACACAGGAGTGTCACATTCAGACGACTCACTGCGTTAGTTAAACAGTGTAGGTGTGACATACCTAATTAGCCAACATTATCTGCTAGACTTTCATTGAATGTCTCCCTAAAGAACGAGTGGAGAGTGAAATTAACTGAATTAAATGGAGCTCATCTCTCAGGAGCTCAAAGTGTTGGCACATCACCTCCTTTCTTCAGCCACACCCCTGTGATCAGACTAGGGAAGGAAAGGAGTCGCCTGTCTGTAAGATCAGGAAACCAAAGCTTAGGGGTTGAATGACTTGCCCAAGGCCATCCAGCAAAATCAGAGAATCAGAAAGCTCGGATTTCAAGTTTTCTGCCTTATCTGGTAAGTCATAACACTTAAACACATGTAACACTGGACCGTGTGTGTGAGAGGGAGACATAAAAATTACAGGGTGCTCACTTCAGCAACACTAAAATTGAAATGATGCAGAAGATCAGCGTGGCTCTGGAGCAAGGGTGTGTCCCGTGTTTTAAAAATATATATATTGAACTTTTCAGTTAAAATCACGTTCACCATTTTATTTTGAATAACTTTTGAAAATTTCCGTATTGCCATTTGAAATAATCAGTCATGCTGAGCATTAAAGAAAGCAAAGAGAAAAATATCATATTGGATTTTACTTTTTTTAACCTTAGAACTTTGGATTTTGGGCAAAGGCAAAAGACATTTGTTTTAATGATATATGCTGACTAAATGAAATTTCCTGAGCCAACGATTTTATTCTTTAAAGCCAAAATAGAAACATTTTATTCTAATTTCATGATCATTATTGTAGGGGTGAGAATCTTTGTTAGTGTTCACACTAATTTAAAATCACAGCAATGCTATGGATCTGTCACAAGTGACCTGTTGAAGGCATGTGGGTTTTTAGGGCTCCCCGGATCAACACAAAAGGTTTCCAAACCCCCCAGACAGAGGCTTTGCCAGGAACCATCACTGCCTGAATATGACTGGATACCCACAAGAGGAAGGCAATTCGACTGCTCCTAAAGGGATAATGTGCTCAGAAAATTGGAAGCCAGAATGTACCAGTAGGCACCGTGGGAAGCCTTCCATCAGTCTGAATACGCCTTGAGGAAAACACACAAAATACATGACAGCCTTTAATCAAAGTGTTTGGGCATGACCACAGTTTCTGATCTCCTTGATTAGAAAAGCAGTACATTCTTATCTAGATTCTCAGCTGACACTCTTTCCCCATCTTGGCTTCTGAAGTGTCAAAGATCCTTCTTTACTCACATAAGCAGCAGAAATGAGTGAATGATCAGGAAGGAGATGAGGACATAGAGCGTTTCTGCGGGAGATCAGCAAAACCAATTTCTGAAGAGATGCACATGAAAACACGCCTGGGGTGGGCTTTGTCTCTGAAGGATCCCAGATGCTTTGGATACAGAAACAAGCACCAGACACACTGATGAAAGGAAATGGTAGAGAAGTGAAGGCAGGAAGAGCCATTTTAAAACTGCAGAAGTAGGCAGCACGGATATGACACTGACTTCAACAGGCTGCGAGAGCTTTTGTGTGGGGACACTATCCGAGGCTCCTTGTCCGTGGCAAACCGAGAGCAGCTCCACTTGCAGGGGGGCTCACTCCCCCTCCCCAGCTCTGCTCAGGATCTTTCTCCAGCTGACCATTATTTAAAACTGAAACTTGCCCCCAACCCCTAGGGCTTGCTTACCCCCATCCTTGCTGTTTTCCTCCATACTTCACTTTCTAACACAACTATGTAATGTATTCATTTTGTATATTACCTCCTCCCACAACCCACTAGGATGTAGAATTCTCAAGGGATTCTTGTCCGATTACTCACTGCAGTAGTCCCAGCTCCCAGAACTGTGCCTGGTACATCATAGACACATACTATTTCAAATTAACCGAACAAATAGTCTAACATGAGAATGAACTCAGTCCCTTCAGCAGATAAGAGAGGCACTTGCTGAATGGCATGATAAAGAGCAAGGTCATTACCAGGCATGGGAAAGTTTTTGCTTGACATCAGACAGTACCTGTCTCCCCATGTGATAGTCTAATGCTTAGCAACACAAGCTATCATCCAGAAGGTAAAGAGTTAGCAATATACATTAACACACTCACAAATGCAGGAAAGGAAATTGAGAACTGTAGAAGACAAATACGCATGGCAAATAAAAGTCTAAGAAGGTTGCCACATAAATTCCTTGTAAGAGGGGGCTTGCCGCCTAAATTCAGCTCCTTGCTGGTAAAAACAATGCAGCAATCACATCACCGAGTCCTTGGGCAGAGAAAACTCCTGTCCCAAAACTTCTTTCCTCTCCTCATCTCTGGTATTTTTCTTGGCTCACTTTCTCAGATCCACAGCTTGGTGAGAATTACAACCAAATGGAAAAGTAGAACTTGATAGGAGGAGATGAAATGAAAGAAAAATGCCTGCATCCACAACTCTGTGGTTGAGACCATACTTCCCACCCCAAATTATGCCATTTAGATGAGAAAACCATCCAAACCCCTGTCGCTGACACCACAGTGAGGAAGAGCAGGCAGGGAGGATGGAGGAGAACAGCCACACTGAAAAGGCCTCTTCATGAGAAGGGGAGAGTGTTGGTGAAAACTTGCCTGGCTGGTCTGCGAAACATGGTTGGGAAACCGGTCAAGATTCCTTTGGAGAATAAAACCTTAGCATGTGATTGCGGGTAGGAGGCAGCAAGCACGTTTGATTATACATCACCCTCCAGGCACTAGGTTCCATGCCTGTTGCTTAGCGTTATGGCATTCTCAGGAGGCTCCTCCTCTTTGTAGCCCCTTGGCTGAGTTTATTAATATGGCTGCGTTTTGTACTGCTCTTAGGCAAATGACGGTGGTGCGGATATGCTAAAATCAACTTCTCAAGGAGTTAGAAATCTTCTGGTGCGGTTCTAGAAAGGAAATCTTGAACCATTGGGATTATCTATAGCTCACAATATGCCACCATTTACCTGCCTCAAGCTCAAGCAACAGGTTGAAACATGACTAAAGAAACCAGGTACTTTTAATTTTTAAAATGTGTAAGTGTTCGTCCGCAGTGGAATTGGCACTGGAGCTGAGAACCCAACTAGAATAAAAGAGGACAGTCTTCAGTGGAATTAAAACAGGGTGACCTATTTCCAGTTAAATCAAGCTGCTATCCCAAATGGGCCGTTTTGTAAATTAGAAGGCCAGATGCAGTATCTTTCCTGACAGTATGTATGCAACCACATATGTGTGAGTGTGTGTTTTGGTGGGGGGACATTCGCAGGGGAGGGTGTCTATTGCACTCTAACTTCTGTCTCCAGATGAGGACGTGCTCAAGCTTTCCAAAGGTTCTGACTTGCAGGGTCAGATGCATGACAGCTTCCCTAGATGGCTGGGTTTTGCTGACATGGAAGTTGATTTTAAAATTTCTTTTTAGAGAGGGGAAGGGAGGGAGAAAGAGAGGGAGAGAATCATCAATGTGTGGTTGCCTCTCATGCTCCCCCTACTGGGGACCCGGCCTGCAACCCAGGCACGTGCCCTGACTGGGAATCGATCCAGTAACCCTTCGGTTCGCAGGCTGGCACTCAATCCGCTGAGCCACACCAGCCAGAGCAGAAGCTGATTTAAAAGCCAAGTCCCCAACTCGTTTTTATGCCTATCCTTTACCTCCTTCCTTAGTATGAATAACTGTTTGCCATTGCTTTCTTCATAAAAGCCCTTACCCTTTGCAGTCAGTTCTTAAGATTTGCTCTGGGGATTCTAATTTCTAGGAGTCTGCACGATGGAGTGTTAAGTGGTCAGGCTAACTGACGTTCATCCTGCAGTACCCTGGGACCATCAAGTGGAGTGGGGTCTCCTCTCCCCACATCCGTCACCTTGCTTTCCAAGTCTCCGCCCTTGCTTTCCCTGGGGACTCCACAAAGAGGCTGAATATTCTGGGAGCACAAAAATGGCAGAGCACAGCCAGGCTCCTAAGCTCTGGGGGTTGGGCGTGGTTAGCAAGTAGGGGGAGGAGTAATTTATTCTACATCGGAACTTCAAAATACAGGCCTGCTCACAGTAAACCTCTTTTGCCCCTGGTTAATAGGAAGCATATTATTTAATGCTGATGCTGATTAGACTAAATAGTCACTTAAATAAATGCATTTTCAAGAAGAATCATAAACAGCACTTATGAAAGCCATGGAGACTAGAAAGGCAGAGAAGGTAAAGCAGAAGTGGGCAGAAAGGCTGGCATGCGGAAAGCAGTCATGAATACTTCCTTCAATGAGGCGATTTGAATAAATTAGACTGGGCTCATTTATTCCTCAGTATCTGGTCTAATCTAAATCTCCAAAATGTAGGAGGGTTTGTTAAACTCAGACGACCCACATCATAATACTCAGAGAACCCTAACGGCCAATCCCATTATAGAACAAATTCTACTCTGATATTAAAACCCTTATACAAGTAATGAAGGGGCACAGATGGCATTTTTAAGCAATTACAGTTGTGTGCAAACTATAATTGTGCCACAATTAGAAGTAATTCGGTCAGATTTTTTAAAGAAAAAACTATAATAGTAAATAATTTGGCAGCAATTTTTTTAAAGTTTGAAAGGACCTTTCTTCTATACATTTCAATAATATATACCAATGTTTGGTTAAAGTCTTAGTTGTATGAAAGAGGTAATGAAAAAAGGCACAAGGGAGACTTAAAAATTAAGATTAGTTAAATTTTTGAAAATTGCTACTTATTTAGGGTTTTTCCCTACTTAATAGAGAGAAGAAAGTTGCAAGTTTGAAGAAATTGATGTCTAAAGATATTCAAATGAAGGACATTTTCATTTCTTTTTAACACAAAGCATAAGTATTTTTACTCTATTTCACATGCAAGCAAATCCACTTAAGCTTTTGTTATATTAGAAAGGCCATCTCAGGATTATAATAATAACTACAGTGAAAATGTATATTGGCTTTATTCTCTGTTTTAAAGATGTGTGCATTGTACATGCTGCATCATATTTCTGGAAGCAGCACCTTCTATCAGAGAACCTTTTAACACTAGGCCACGTTTCAACCTTTCCGACGAAAATCACTTATGTCTTTCTAGGAGAATATTGGGAAGGAGTATTTGGAGGTCTAGGAGAGGCCACAGCGGACATCGGCAACAGAAAGCTGCGTTCTCATACACAGCACACGGGAAACTTCGCTTTGTCTGCCTGCTTGGGGGGCGTGCATGATTTAACATCACAGTGGGTGAGGACCGCTGCTGCTAAGGCATCTGCTGGGAAAGAAAGGCACCAGGAGATGGGTTCGCGCTGGGCAGGATGGAATCCTAATACATAACAAAATCAATGTAAGAATCTGGGCAAACAAATGGCTCTCCTTACATAGTCTAATTTCTTTTAAGTTAAAAAAAAACAAACCTCTAATAATTGATAAGCACGAGGAATAAAACTGTCACAATAGGATCTAAGCCAAAGAAGAACCAATAATTTTTTAAATGCCTCATCCTAAATCTAGATCTGTTCTTTAAAGCTGAAAACCCATCTTTTTCTAAGACAGAAATGTTGTCTTATCTTTTGGTTCAGAAATCCACCTAGTTTGTAGTTGAAAATGAATAGCTTTCTTAGTTGCTCTCCTATCCACCCCCTCCCCCGAAACCAGGGATAATGACAGGGTGGGGCATACTTGTAGAAAAATTTCTAGGATACAAAGATAATGCCCACTGCTTCAGAAAGCAAACCTAAGGTCCAACCCAAAGATTTTTTTTTTTCCTGTAATGCTACCATTGAACTCCGCCCAGATTTGAGTCTACTGCAAAGGCAGGGGGAAAAATGTCAGGAAAAAAACTCAAATCATCTCCCGCATCTTTGCTGGCCATCAATGGGACTTGGAATTCAGAAGGTCGAGTCATGCATTATGAATGAATGGGTTTCCAATGGTAACTGGGAACCATGGCACTCAACCCCAGGGTTCTCTAATAGAGGACTGGGTGGGGGAAGGGTCAATCACACATTCTCCTCCACCCTGGGGTATCCAGGAAGGAACACTGCAAATGGAATATTGCATCCCCATCTTTGTACCCAACATATGCAGGAGAAAAAAAAATCTTCTATTTAAAATAAGCTGAGACACACATTTAAATAAAAACTAGTTAAAAAAAAAAGCTGGTCAGATCACATTAGGAACTTGATAAGAAAATCTTGCACGACTTTCTCCCTGTTTTTGTGAATTCAGTGCCTTTGTTTAAGCAAAGAGCAAGTCTCCCCCTATCTTATAGTTACAGATCATGCAGTATTACGGAGAGAGGAAAGGTGGGGTGGGGAGCAGAACAGAGAGCAGGAGAAATCAGTTATCCACCTGGCATAATACTAAGCAATCGGAACGTTTAGGACCTACTCATTTCTGCAGACAAACTACTCAACGAGGCAAGGCATTAAACCCCCCCAAGCTGCAGCCCCGCGGGAATCCAAAAGAACAATGCACATTTCTGCTAACATCTCAAGTTTGGAAGCACCATGCAAAGAGACTGGTTAAAATCCCCTACCATGCGGTGCAGCCATCATCAGAAGCCCAGCATATCTTCTGCTCTGTGGAGGGATGTGCCAGATCATGAACAGAACAGAGGAAGAGAAAAATGGAGGAAATGAGAGGAGAGGAAGCTCAGCAAAGTCCGCAGGAATGTTTCTGGGTCCTTAACAAGTGGGAGACCCCTCTCGGCATTCAAACCAATCAATCTTTATCTTACAGGACATCTTTTTCTCACTCAGAGTCTGTTGAAAAGACTGCAGCAAACCAAGCAAGGGATTATGGGATAGGGATGCAGCAGCGAGCTGCAATGAGATTCGTGGGTGGTTTGCTCGCCCCCTCTGAGTCAGCAGTCAGCTGTTTCCAGGCTCTCCGCTGGGCCGCTGAGGTCCATCACCACAATGTGACTGTAACGATCCACCCTGGGAGAGGTGACCAGTGCACACAGGTCTCCCCGCGCGGCGCAGCCCGGACCGCACCGTGAGCGCTACGAATCCGAAAGAGGGAGCGCTGGTGAGCAAATGGGAGACGCAGGGAGAATGGGTTCTTCCAAGAAAACTAGACCTACAGTAACTCAATATGAAAAATTCAAATTTAAAGGGTGTGAGAGCACACACTTTCTTTAGGAAAAAAAGAGGAACTCTTTCCTTAAACTTTTCAAGTAGTTTGAAACACAAAATACAAATTTAAAAAATGCAAAACAGCTCAGTTCAACAAGCCTCTACTATCTTTTACCCTCTTGGTATTTGCCCAGGAAATAAAATACAATTCCTCAAATAGTGCAAATGACATTTCTCTGCTTTTAGTAGTTCTGATCATTCAGAGAAAAAAAAATCACACAGTATTTTTTGTTTCAGGGGATGAACAGACCTCACTGCTTTTTCTGATGATGCAAAAGTTTTTAGTTAAAGGTTCAGAAACTTGACAAACTTTACATATACACATAACTTGATTTCCTACCAAGTCACTAAACTTACTTTTAAAGCGTCTGCTAACGTAAAAATGATCAGCATGTAGCCATGTAAAAACTATTTGATGCTTCCATTACAAATAATACTTTAGAGTTAAAAATCATACATTTCACCCTGGCTGGTGTAGCTCAGTGGATTGAGCACGGGCTGCGAACCAAAGGGTTGCTGGTTCGATTCCCAGTCAGGGCACATGCCTGGGTTGCAGGCCAAGTCTCTGGTGGGGGCCACATGAGAGGCAACCACACATGATGCTTCTCTTCCTCTCTTTCTCCTTTCCTTCCCCTCTCTAAAAATAAATAAATAAAATTTAAAAAATTAAAAAATAGATTTAAAAAAAAATCACCCATTTCATAGAGAACAGGCTGACAGTGACCAGAGGGGAGAGGGGAGGAAGTTTCAGGGGAAAAGGGTAGGGTAGGGTCTACAGGAACAAGTAAGTATAAAGGACACATGGACAAAAACTAGGGGGCGTGGAAATGGGAGGGAAGTGGGGAGGATTGGGGGGGTGGGCTGGATGGGAATAAAAGACAGAAAACTGTACTTGAACAACAATTAAAATAAAAAAAGAAAAAGAAAATTAAAAAGAATTTTTTAAAAATTGTACATTTCAGGATGGAATTCACAATCATTCCATTTTCTTCAGCAATGAAGGCAGTTCTAGAATCATACTGCATCATTCTATTCCTTGGTTAGTTACTAGTTGGAGAGTGGACACTAAACACTTTTATTTAAGCAAAATTGTGAATTTGCATACTTGATCACATCAATATTCAGCACGATCTTTTCTTGCAGTCAGGCTTTGCGCTGAGCCCTCGAGGGCAGCGGAGCAGTGGTTTCCTTTGTTAGTGGGAGGGGAGAGGTGTGGCAGAGAATCCAGTGACATCGACAGGCCCAGGAAAATGCACAGACATGCCAGTTTTAGCATGCTATTCCAAGTGGTACACAGTCTCAAAAGCCCAGGTTGCCCCAGACAGGTAGCTCAGTTGGTTAGAGCATCACCCCAATACACGAAGGTCATGGGTTCGATCCACAGTCAGGGCACATACAAAAATCAACCGACGAATACATAAATAAGTGGAACAACAAATTGAGGTTTCTCTCTCTCTCTCCCCTCCCCCCAACCCCACATTCAAACCAATAAATAAATAAATAAATAAATAAATAAATAAATAAATAAAATTTTGCCCTGGCTGGTGTGGTTCAGTGGGTTGAGTGCTGGACTGCAAACCAAAGGGTCACCAGTTTGATTCCCAGTCAGGGCACAGGCCTGGGTTGCAGGCCAGGTCCCCAGTAGGGGGAGTATGAAAGGCAACCACACATTGATGTTCTCTCCCTCTCTTTCTCCCTCCCTTCCCCTCTCTCTAAAAATAAATAAATTAGTAAAAAAAGATGTAAGCCCAGGTTAACACTCTGTTTTAGAAGTTTTGTTTTTTTTTCAACAGCTTTATGTGACATAATTCATATATTATACGCTTCCCTCATTTCAAGTGTACAATTCAATGGCTTTTAGTATATTCACAGATGTAGGCAACCATCACCACAGTCAATTCTAAGACATTTTCATCGCCTCAAAACGCAATTCTGTACCCGTTAGCTATCACTCCCTACCGTGTCACCCCCCATGGGCCTGAGCAACCACTAACCTGCTTTCTGTCTCTGTTCTGGCTGGTCACACGCATGGAGCCGTAGAGCATGGGGTCTCAGGTGTCTGACTTTTCTCACTTAGCATAATGTTTTCAAGGTTCATCCATGTTATAATACATATCAGTATTTCATTCCTTTTTGGATAGTTGAAAAAACTATCCCGTTGTATGGAATAGCACATCTTGTTTGTCCATCTGTCAGTGGATGGACATATGCACTGTCCCTGCCTTTTTGACTATGAAGAATAACACTGCTGTGAACACTCACACACAGGTGTTTGTGTGGACGCACGTCGTTTTAGTTTAAATCTCATTGGAACATAGCCTGAGGCTACAGGCCGGCTACCCACTTCGTTTCACAAAGTCTCCTTCCCAAGACAGACCATCACAAAGGTGCCTGACTTGCTATGAAGGGAGTCCCTCTTCTTCTCATTTGTGCTGCTGAGCCCATCCCATAGCCAAATTCATCAAATGCTGACCCCTCCCCAAGCATATTCTCTTTCCTTCCTCTTTCTTTCTCGTCCCCACTCTTCCCAAACTCTGGGCCACACAACTGGAGTGAGTCTCTGCGCTCATAAGATGGTAGAGAAGCGGGAGAGATCCTTGGTCTTGTTGCTGGGTTTGTTAGTCAGAGAAGGCTCACCCACTGATTCGGTCATTCATTCCAATGAATACCCGTGAACTGTCTAGCGTTCGCCAGGCACTGAGTAGGCATTGAGGATACAGAGAAAAACATAATTTCTTAGCCCTCAGGAAGGTCACAGTCTAGCATGGGAAATAGATGAGTAAGCAGGCAATTGCAACTCAGTGTGGTAAGTGCTTTGGCTGCAAGAGGAAGTGGAGACTCTGAAGCCCACCAGAGGGACATCCCAGGGTGAGGAGGAGTGGGGTGAGGAGGAGTGGGGTGCATTTCAAGCATGGAGGACAGAACAGGCAAAGGCCTGGAGACAAGAGATGGCTCCCAGGAACTGAGAGTGGTAACTTCAGTGTGCTGCAGCTTGCGGTGTGACAGAACAAATGGGGATCATACGTGCTTCTGATCTTTTCCTAGAACTGGACTAGCTCTTCTTGGGAAACAGCATTACACAGGATACTTGGGTCCCAAATACCCTCATCACGATGACTTACCTACTTACTGTCTGAGTAAGCGGGCTCGGAGGGCTCAGCCAGGAACCTAACACACATAGCATTATTTATTACGGGCAAGTGCAGCCTTATTTTTAGCACATCTTGGCAAATGAACCAACTGTTTATAATTTGGACCTAAGTTACCACAGGATGTATTATAGGCCACAACATCTTCCCCTTGACACTCCTTGGCAACAGGTGGTGGTGGTGGTGGCAGTGGCTGTTGGTATGTAAGAGTGCAATTTCTTTCTGAGTTGGAGTTTGCTTGTTTCGAGACCTGAAGCAGCCAGACAGTGGGGCCACAAGAGCAGAGAAGAGCCCAAGATCCTTAGGACTGAGCCCATTACACACCTTACTGACATCTTGGGGCTGTCTTGCCCACCCGCTCTTTCCCCACAGTTGAGAAGACATTAGAGAGTTAACTGTCACTGGCAAGTTTGACTCTGATGCACACAGGCATCAGGAGGTAGACTGACAGTGAGCATGCCCAAGAACAGGACATGTGCTAACTAAACTGGGGTTGGCAGCACCCTGGGAAACAGAGATCTTAAGGTTATTGGCCATCTGTTACGTGCCAAAGCCCTTTACGTACAGCCTGTCTCTCCCCGATCAGAGAAGTTGCTCCTAGAAAGTGAACTCCGGAAGACAGCACTCACTCAGAGCATTCATCACCCGACCTGTGCCTCCCCCGTCTTTTTTCCACTTTCTGTCCTGTCCTCCCCAGTCACACTCCAGCTCCTAAACACGCCACTATGTATCTATATCTATATCTGTATATATATCTATATATTTTGTAGTGGTTCTCACCCACGAAATGGCACCAAAACCCCTGATGGAGTGGCGGGCATGCCTTTGGAAATGTGAAGGGGCATTGTGAGGTGTCATGCAGATTGCGTATCTGGGGTGGGAAGTACTGCTGATATTTAGTGCCTAGGGGCAGGGATGCCAAACACCCTCCAGTGCATGGAAAAGTCACATGCTTGTACGTTTGTCCTCTCAAACTGCCAATAGCAACCCCTTTGAGAAACACCAATCTCTAGGCTCACATGCCACGTGTTCTGCCTGGGATGCTCTCATTCTTGACTGACTCTTTCCCCTGGTTAAGTCCTTCCAATCTTTCAGAATGTAGCAAAGACATCACCCACTTTAGGGAGGGTCCTCTGACAATTCCTCCAATTCCAGATCCTTCCACCACGGTCTGGATTCGGGTGCCACTCTCATGTACTCCACAGCATTCTTTGCTGGAAATTATTGAGAGCTCCATCTTTTACCTATAAGTCCCCAGGCCCTAGTGCAGTAGCTGACACACAGATGCAGAATGGCAAAAATCCTTCTGCAAATGAATGAGTGACATAAACATAAAGGTGAATGTTCATTTCAGAATTGGAAAATAGTCTGATCAGAGATCACTAGGGAGATGCAATTCTTCATATCAGATTGATGGTTATAATTTAGAAAGAACTTTTATAACCCAAAGCAAAGCAAACCCAGAAACAGGTAGAGCAGGCACAATTAGGATTTTAGTGGAAATTGGGGTTCGGAAAGGTTACAGGACCAGCCCACTGTGGAGTAGCCATCACGCAGCGGAGGTGAATTAGAGTTCAGGTCTTGCTGGCGCGAGTCCTCTTTCAGGGCCACAGTGCCCTGCGAGGATGGGCTAAAGCTGCACAGTTATCAGGCAATGCTGCAGTGGAACAAAGCCAGCTGATTAGAGAGGTGGTGTGTTCCAGCGACAGACAAACACAATCAGCTAGAAGGAAGCAACCTGGAATCCGGAGCCTAGAAACTCTGCCTAATGCAATCATTACTGAGTTTTTCTTATCTTTGCTTTCAGAAACCTTTATGAAAATTATTGCCAGATGGTCCTCTGAAAGAGGATAGTACGGAACAATTATTCCAGCCTTCGTTCAGGGCATGAGCAACTGGAGAAGAGATATTATTATGATGGATTTCACAGCTCTCCCGGTGTGGCCCCTCAAAACCAGGCTCCTTCCAGCCACTCCAGACTTTTATAACAGTTGGGGTGAATGGTTTGGCTTGGGCCCCAGGAGGCTCCTTCCTCACTATTGTCAGTGGTCCTTGGAGGTCCCCCACACTGGGGGGTTAGGCGCCATTCTTTGGTGGCTATGAGGAGGTCCTACACCAAAGAGGACTATTTGAAAATAATGGTGATGAAGCAGAAAGAATCTTCCCTGTCATGTTTTCCTCAGGAAAAGAGAAGGTCCAAGCTAGCCTTAACCTAGTGGGGTGATGTGGACAGAAATGGATTAACCAGAAAACCAGCTGACCCAGTTGCAACACAGGAACTCGAACCAGAGCCAGCCTGTGCCTAGGATAACGATTTAATATTCTACATGTCACAAAGGATCATGTGCCAGATGATGTACTGGGTACTGATGATACGAAAATAAGAAACAAACGGAACTTCTCGAAATCACTCCTGGGGCCAGAGTTCCCTGCCTACCAGTCACAGCCATGCTGATTGGGTCTCAGGTGTCGGGATAGCCCTTCCCAGACAGGCGCCGTGTTTGCAGTAGAAGTGACTCAGATCAAGCACCCCTGACCCCCTGCTCAGCAGCTTAGCATCCCCTCTAGGTGGCCTGTCTATTTCCTAGGGGGCGCTGCCCAAAAAGCTGATGACAAAATCCAGGTGGGGTCTGCTCAGGGCAGATTAGAGCCAGATGATCATGTTCCTTGATGTAGGCCCTACACTTTCACTAACGACTTCTGAGTTCACTTTACCTCTCTTGGCACTTTTGTCACGCTGAGTCACACTCACAGGTAACTAACACTCATGTCTAATAACTCTACCAAAAAGGGAATTCACCGTACGCCTAGTATAATTTATTCCTATGAAACCCAGAATGCTTTCTTTCCTAGGTGCTTGTGAACCATCCCATTCATAGTCCTCTATAAAATTATGCTTGATAGTGTTCCTTTGCTTACAACTGGAGCTTTGTAAATGAAAAGTGTGTTTCCCTATCTCCAGTCTTTAAGAAACTTTACCTTTTCCCTGAGATCTCCTAAAAATCAGAGTCTGTGATTTGGCAATCATGCTCTTTCAAAAACCTGGAATGTCACTTGTTGAAGCCAGGAGGCATAACATTTACAAGGAGTGGTTTTTCTATTTTTACCTCCTGTATTTGTTTCCTAGGGCTGCTGTGACAAAGTACCATAGCGTGGGGTGGCTTATGACTGTAGAAATTTATTCTCTGACACTTCTAGAGGCTAGCAATACAAAAATTGAGGTGCCGAGCTCCCTCCGAAGACTCCAGGGGAGACCCTTCCTTGTCTCTTCTGGTCCCTGGTCGCCCCAGGCATTACTTGTCTTGCAGGTGCATCTACCTCCACAGTACATGGCTCTCTTCTCCCTGTGTGTCTCTACCTGGCACTCCTCTCCCTGTGTCTCTGTTGTAAGGACACCTGTCATGTTGGACCAGGGCCCACCCTCATAGAGTATGACCTCACCTGAACTTGACTACATCTACAAAGATCCTATCTCCAAATAAGGTCACATTCAGAGGTGCTGGGATTTGGGACTTTGACATCATTTTGAGAAACACAATTCAACCCACAGCACCTACTGTGGGAGAAAGGTCAGCGTGAGGCGCGGGCTGATGTAGGCCCACATGAGAATGACCTGGTTTTCCCACAGCACTGTGCCCTTGAAAACAGTAGTTGAGATAAATGAGGAGCGTTATGTCTGCTTCACTTACAGTGTGCATTAGTGGAGCCGTGAGGTGACTGGCTGCGTGTTCTGAGTGTCAAGGTGACCTCCACACTCCTTGGCTCTCGTCCCTGGTACATACCCCAAGCAGGGGAGGGGCAAAGGAAGCTTCTGGGCCTCCCGATGAGATGAAGGCACTGTATATCCTGCTTTGTCTCCTTTGCCAATACTTACTAACCATATTATTAGATTGAAGCCTTCCTGTGCCTGATTGGCTGCTCAAACCCTGTGCTGCTGGCCAACCCTGGTGTGACTTCCTTCTCATTAGCCTTCAAAGCCCTTTCTCGGTGGGAAGATGTCCTTTGCAGAGAAGACTGGAGCAAACATACAAGGCTCTGCCATCTGCTGATACAGCATGCTACCCATTTTTAATTCTTTGTCTGACTCTGACAAAAATAAAAAGCAAAACCAAGTCAACAAAATGCTCATTTGTTTTGCCATGGTTTGGTCTGACTAACTCAAAGCTGACTATTTGTCCTGAGTATGCTTGGAAGGGAGCCTCCCAGTCCTAACCCGGACTCCCCACTACACTGGTGTCCACGCTGAGGAAAACGCTGGTACCGAGTTTTTCTCCGCAGCTTCCTGATCACACCTCTCACTTTGGCAATTGCATGCAAGGCAGTGCCAGGTGACTGCTTGCGTCAGCGGTTTACCTTGTTTAATTCAACACTGCAGCGGTTCTGACTACCAGGTTGGGAGTTGGTTAGGGATTCTATGAGCAAATTTCCCCACGGTGTCTGACCTGGTGCACGCGGAAACCAGATCTGAGCAGGTGGGGCCGAGCCCTGACTGACCGCCACTAGGAGCCAGGAGTTGGCTGATACAGGTGCATCGCTGACGATGCCCTGCTGGACTGGACGCTGACCTCCTCTCCCCTACGTTCCTTCCTCTCTGTCCCCGGGTGCTGGATTATTTTTAAACCGACATGCGGTTCAAGGAGAACCTTATAAACGTTTGTAACTGTTGACCAAGTAATCCCACTTCCAGGACTTGACTCAAACATCACAGATATGGGCCAATCTCAGACAGCCCAGCTTCCCAGGCCCGCAGGAGTCCTAAAGCATTCCCCAGCTCCACGCGCTAGGCGGTGGTTTCTATGGCAACAGGCTCCTCCCCCAGGGAGCCAAGGTCTCCTCTGGCTAAAGAAAAGCTGGCGCCTCCTGGACAAGAGATGTCCGAGGCTCGGCTTATACAGTATTATGAAACCCTTTCCCCCTGCCCCACACTTCCCACCCCATGTTTCCTTTCCCAACCTGATTTCCCACCACGAAACGCGGCCACTCTGTAAAATATCTGATTCAAATGGTGGCGATGGGAGTGCCGAGGGAGGGAGGGGAGAGAGTCCCGGCCTGGCGGTCTGCCAGTGCCGGTGCTCCCACGGTGGCCCCTTCTGTCCTCCCGGCACCGCGGCTCTCCTGCCTTCTGCCTCCGAGCTTCCCTGGCCACGGTGCTTCGGGGCCACGGTGGGACTTTCTCTCCTGCCGTGCCTGAGTCTACAGGGCTTGAGCTCAAGGCTTTAACCCACCAGGTGGTACTAATGTAGGAGTCTGGGCACCTCGGTGGAGAGCTGGGGAGGGGAAGCAGAGTTGGCTACCCCAAAATATGCCTTGTTGGGGGCATTGATTATTTTAAGTTGGTTATTTTTAAGAAACACGGGACTGAGGAAAAACCTTTGACCTTCCCCCTAACTGCCAAAAAGAATTTAGATAGAAGACCAGCTCCAGGAAAGGAGCTAACATCCTAGAAAACCAGAGTTTAATCTTTAGTGTGTGGTAAACAGGGAGGACCCTAGCAAGGCCCTTTGGTTCAAAGTCCTGTCTGTGTCCTATTGTTAAAGATGACCGAGAAAACATTTAGGTACCAAACCTTTGCTTTTCATTTCCAGGTGAACTGACTTCCTCCGCTTTGAGGTCCCAAACCGAAACAACCCCCACCCCCTTCTCCTTAGCTCACCAGGCACATATAGGCCTTAAGTGCCCGACTGTGCTTGTCCCATAATCTTATGGAACACTCATAGGTACATATACATCAAAAATTTGGTTATTTTCTCCTATTAATCTGTCTCCTGTCAATTTGATTATTACACCATCTAGAAGAACTTAGAAGGGTAGAAAAATTTTTTCCTCCCCCACAATACCCTCGGTATGTGAGGACAGCTGAACTTGACCTCACCTGCAGGAGGCTGCCCCCCGCCCCCGCCCCACACAATCAGGAGGGAGTACTTTCCTAAGCAGCACCGCGGCGCTGCGCCACACTGGGCACTCCTACCCCGTATCACAACCCTGCCGGGAACCGCAGCGTGGAGCTGCGACCAATGCGCAGGCTCTGGAGATGCATCTGTGTCCGCTCTGTGCTCAGGCTGCTCACTGCCTCTGTAAGTGCGTTTGTAAGATGTCACTCAGAAGGCTGCGCCGAGGACTAAACCGTATGGTGTGTGTCACGGCCGCAGCACCAGACCGAATGCACAGCAAGTCTCGAGTTCCGATCATCAGAAGCGGTGCGAGGCCGTGGTGGAGAGGGCGGACGGGTTTGAATCCTGGCCCAGCCGCTGATGACTCCGAGTAGGCAGTGTAACCTCTCTGTGCCTCAGTTTCATCTTTCGTAAAAAGGGGATAATAACCAACTTCACAGATGATTCTGAGCAGTAAATGACTCCGCCCATGAAGGGAGCCCGCCTCAGGGGCTGACAGAGCAGGAGGTCACCAATGTATTAGTGCAGTAGTAGTATTCTGGCAGCACTGCGGACACAAGATTTATGAGTTCCTTTAGGAACACCTAACGATTCACTTTTGTATTCCTACAGCCTGGCTCACACAGAGGTTCAATAAACATTTGTGTTTTTTTGGATGAATGGACTAATAAAACACTACTCCCCGTTAATTCTTTTCTTATGCCAAATAAAATCAATAAAAGAGAGTGGGCAGAATCATGAGAAATCAGGAGGGATACATCTATATACATTTTATCATACTCGCTTGGACCCAGCCTCCCTTCACCTTGTCGCCCACTTAGGCTGGCGGCTCCCCCCGGCTCTGACACAGCTGACACAGCGGAGTAAGAGGCTGGAGTGTTACTTTGTTGCTCTTGGTATTTTCTCACACCAACTCCTAGTCCCAGGTCAACTCCAGGAAGGAAGAGGGTCTCTGCTCAAGCGGATCTGCCCCTTGCTCTTGTGAGTATGGACCAAAAAGGGGGTTCTGTGGAAAGTAACCTCCCAGGGTGATCTGATCATAAATCCCTAACAGGGTAGGTTAGGGTGGGTAGCCACTCCCCAAGCCTATAACTTCTTTAGTGAAAAGTCTTAAGTCAGCCCTGTCCATTGTTCATGTGCATCTCAGTCAACACATCTTTGAAATGCCAGAGAAATGTCCCTCGAAGGGGATATTAACCCTCGAGAGAGCACATGATGTTGTGAGCTATCCTGTATTCCTTCCAACCTTGCTCTCTCCACTCTTTCTCATGGCCCCTCTTTAACTACACATGCATAAAAGGAGTTGGAAAACTTATTCTTGGGTGCATTTGAGACCTTGCTCCCTGGCATATGTTGTCAGTTTGGCTCAAATGAGCTCTTGTAAAAATTCTGTGCATGTTTGGACATTTCTTACATTGACATAAGAGGCCTGTACTTCATGCTGGTCAGCAACCAGTGGAAATGAGTCTCATTAGCCAGTGTCTCCCCTTTAGAATCAGCAGGCTTCTTGGAAAGGTAGGAAGAGAAACGGCTTCTTTTGGCGCCTTTCCAGAGTCGAAGATTCCCCTGTGATGGAACTCCTTGTCTCTGGACTCGGGAATAGGAGGCCTCGCTCTCACGGCCTCCCCGGATGGACGTGCTCCAAAGTACACACCGACTGGACTAGCTCTCCCCCTGGAGTGCTGGCGATGTGTCCAGGCTGGGAGCCAGGGAAGCCACAGTGCCACCAGAGGTTAGGGGAACAGGGGCGGGTGAACAGGAGCAGCTAGGCCACAGCAGAGGGGGCGTGCACACCAGTCAGGTCAGGCCTGCCAGGCCCAGGGTGCCCTGCCCACGCCGGCGTGTCCTGGTACGGGGTAAGCCACCTCGGTGCCAAGTGCAGCCACCCATGGCCTGGGGAGGATGCTGAGGGCACCCAGCTCTTCCTCGATAATATATTTCTTTGTCACACCTTCTTCCCTCTTCTCTTGCCTATCCCCACGCCCCACCTCTTTCCTTCCGTTGGCAATCTCCTCCTGTGTGCGGGGCCCTGCCCTGGGCCCACCTGTGGTCCCTGCCCTTAAGGAACTGGTGCACTCTCATGAGAGAGACAAACACAAAACCTCAAACAATTAATTAAATTAACAAAAATGAAAAAAATTCTATCTCAAACAAACAATTTCCACCTGTGGCCTCCACCTCAGCCCCGCCAGGGCGCTCATGGGGTCTCTCCCACCGACTGGGGTGGCGTTCAGAGGCGGACGATGATCCAGACCCCAGAGTCAGACAGTGTGCGGAAAATTCCAGCTCTGACGCTGACCAGGGGTGTGATTCAGGGGAAATCACACCACCTCTTGGGCCCTCTTCTTCCCCATCTGTAAAATGGCAATAAAAGAGTACACTTCATACTCTTTTGTGAAGAGTAAATAAGATAACGCCTCAAAGGTGCTTAGCACTGTGCCTGGCACAGACTGAAACTCCAAAGGTGTCAACTGTCGTTGTTAACTAGGGGTCGGCAGCTTTCTCTGTAAGGGGCCCAAGAGTAAATATTTTAGGCTTTTGGCCACACCATATCTGTTTGAACTACCCCCCTCCTCCAGGGTCATGGGAAGTGCCCTCCATAACATAAGTGAAGAAGTTTAGCTGTGCTCCAAAAACTGCATTTATAAACACTCAGTGTGAAATTTTATGGGAATTTCACATGTCACAGAATATTATAATTTTTCCCAAGCATTACAAAATGTAAAACTGCCCTGGCCGGTGCGGCTCAGTTGGTTGGAGCATCATCCTGTAAGCGGAAAGGTCACGCGTTCAATTCCTGGTCACGGCTTGTACGGGAGGTGACTGATCGGTGTATGTTTCTCACATCACCGTTTCCCTCTCCCTATCTCTCCCTCAAAGCAATGAAAAATTGTCCTCAAGTGAGGATAAAAATAAAAGACGTAAAACCATTCTTAGTTCACAGGCTGTGCAAAACAGTCAGCGGGCCGGATTTGGCCTGCAGGCCGCGGTCCGCCCACCCCTGACCAGGCCTGATGAAACGGCTGGCACTTCCTTTCATGGATTTTGCTTCAAAGAAAAACCTACTTGGTGGGTCCATGATACCCTAATGCAGTGTCTGAATATTAAGTCACAAGCCCCACTAACTTTAACAAGGCTATAAACCAATAATCCAAGGACAATAAAAGTCTCCTACAAGAAAAACAATGCCTGCATGTATTTATACACAAGCAAGGGTAAGTAAACCTTACCCTTAAGGGTATAATAAATTGCCTACAATTTATTTGTGCACAATTCAAAAAATGGAAAAGACAATCAGTTCCTTAGATGCATCGCCTGTATTTTGTCGGCAAAAGCACGCTGTCTGTCCCCACTGGCACACGGATGAGCTGCGTGTGCACAGAGAAGTCCAGCTGTAGGCCACGCCGTGGAGGGCCACCACGCCCCTGGACTGCACACAGACTCTGAGGGAAGACAGAACATGTGAAGAAGGCGAGAGCAAATGAGAGCGGGCAGGAGAAACCTGCCAGAAAGCAGGCCGAGTCTCACCGCCATAGAAATCAGGCTGCAATGAGTCTGTTATAAAACAGTCAGATCCCCCAGGAAATGCCATGTGATCCCTAATCCCTTCCTTCCTTGTCTTCCCCCACCTTCTCAAGCATCTATGAATGGAGCTAGGGCATTGTGCTTGCCCTTCCACTGCCACCTACGAAGAGTTTTACGGTCTAGTTCATATCAAATTCCTCACAGGCCAGAAATTCTTCCTCTAATGCTATTTAAAAGGCCATATCCCAGACACATAACAATTAATAATTAAACTTGTTTCCCTAGACTCAAAGGAAATGCCAAGGCTTTCTTATAAAGCCATTCCAAGAATCAGACCTGCTCTTCCACAGCTTTAAAAAAAAATGTGTTTGTTACCCACCCATGTCCTGCTGTCATGACTAGATGAGGAATCTGCTCAACTGAAGCTTTGAGCAGTCAGTCCTCAAGGCCAGATGTCACAGGAATGCCATCTGACTGGGGGGGGGGGGGCGCGGGACTCTCCTCCGGGAAGCCCATAGTCGGGACACAGATGTGTGGACATAGTTTGCCTCATAGATAACCTGCTGGCTCCTTTCAGAACCGCCTCTTTGTTTTAACTGCTATCTGATGAAGAAAGCAAGCAAGGCCTCTTTAGAAAGGAAAAAGTGAGGAACTGGGATCTGGCAAGGAACCCTGGCCAGGATGTCCCCAACTGTACCCAGTGCTCCTTCCCTACCCAACAACAAGCCCAGGGTCAAAGAACTGGGTATTTTCTTTCATCTTTACCCCACCACATGCTGTGGCATTGAACCTCTAGAGGGATAAGAGCCACCCTCCCTGTCAAGTGGATCTCCAGTCTCCAAATGACCTCGGTCAGGGGCATGAACTCCATCGCTTCCCAACCCCACAGGGGGCTCAGCTCTGTTCCCAGTCCTAGGTCAGGCTCCTTCCCCACCCCGCTCTCCGCCCTGGCAGGGCCTCCCCACCTGTCACAGGAAGCAGGGAGGCACAAGACGCTCTCATTTTTTTTTCACAGAATCAGAGGCATTCAAAGTTGGAAAAAGCTATAGAGATAATACTGTCTCTAAAGAACCGGTCCTAATCCTGGGGGCCCTGTCAACACGGTCACCTCTCACTTTTGCAGGGTCCCAGATGCGTCTCTCCAGAATACCTGGAGCTCCGTGGCCACATCCAGCCCGATCCCCATCATACAGACAAAGAAACAGGTCTGGGGAGGTGATGTGACTCCTCCCCACACTCCCACGCCACGCAACTAGCAAGTGGCGAAGGCCGCGGCAGAATCAGGTCCGAGCGCACACCTCTCTCGTCGTCCCCGCTGCCCTCACTTTGCACACAGCCCCGGGAGCTGCAGGCCTGTGCAACCTGCCTGTTACTCGATGAGGACGGAAGTCCTGTGGAGACTGTTCCACCACAGAAACGACTGGAAATACAACGGGCACAGGTCTTGCCAAGTGAGAATAAAAATACTGTTTTGAGGAATAACAAACAGCTCCCAGAGCACAGCTGGTCTGCTCAAGGAGTTGATGGTTTAGAGTTCATAAACATGCAAATCTACAGTCAGACAGCAGGAGTTCCCAACACAGAGGAGGAACCGGAAAACTCCCCGAAGGAAGAGGACAGTAAAAGGTTAAAACTCGGCCCATCCTCATGGCCAAGGGCAGGGCAAAAATAAACCACAACATCCTGTTAGAGGGGGATTCACAGAGAAGGCAGACTCCTGGGACTAGAAAGAAAAAAAAGATACAAGACAGAATAGACGGAGGCTAAGGACTGTACCAACTTTGCACAGTGAAGCAGCTGCGTGTCTTCGGGATGACCTTGACAATAAACATCTGACACCAAAACAAACACAGAAGAGTGGACATTAAATCACTTGCAGTTGTCTGGACTGCGTGTGAAGCCTCTCAATCTAGTCAAATTTGACAGCAGGCCGAAGGGATGGAAGTATACTGCCTTACTCAAGACTGCATCGTTGGCATGGATGGTGGCCATGGAGGGGCCCCTTCTTTTTCACGCTCCCTCGTGGGCCCTAGTGGAATTGCCATTTTGTTTCTCCAAAGCTATTAACACAGGTCAGTTTGCCCCCAGAAGGGGAAGACCCCAGTCTTAATTTAGACTTGCCCATAAAGCATATGCATTATAAGAACAGATTTTATTTCTATTTTCCCATTTATGCCACCAGCCAGGGCTCTCCTAGCAGCATTCTGGGACCTTTACCCAGCCCCCCTATGGCCTCTGGCTTCTGTTCTTCCCGCCTTCATTCATTCTGTCTCTGCCAGTTCCGGATTTTTCAAGAATCAGTCAACGCATTACTGCATTCTGAGCTGTGAAGTACAGAGGAAGAGGTGGCCTCTCCCTAGTAAATGGCAAAATCGCTGGGTCTTCATGAAGGAGGGCTGAGCTCCTCACAGAGCTCTTGACTCCGGTGGGTCAGCATTTGCAATGACTTACCTATTTGCTTGCTCGGTTAGAGCTGCCCTCCCCACCTCCCCACCCCGCTCCACCACCCTGTCCTTGCCGTGGTTTTAGCTAATATGAAGACAGTGGGAAAAGAAAGTGTCAGGGAAAGAGGGAGAAAGGGAAGAGAATGATGACCACAGGGTGGTAGGATTAAGAAAAGGGTGAGGGGCCTTTATTTTAGTCATGTTTTTAAGAATATACAGTTTATGTATAGCAAAATTCGCTCTTCCTAGTGTTCAATTCTATGAGTTTTGACAACCATACAGTCTCGTAACCACCACCACTACCAAGACAGAGAACAGACACCTCACCACCAACACTCCTTCTGCTGAGGGGCTTTGGGGAGGAAACCAAGGTGTATTAGAAGTCGGAAGGAAGGAAGCCCTGGAAAAGGAGAAAACGATCGCACCAAAGAGGAAAGGAAGGTTTAGCTGAGGGAGTGAGACCCTGGAGGTGGTGATGAGGCAGACGGCTACTCAGAAGGGGTTAATTCAAGCGAAAAGGAACATTTTCCCGCTTCCTATGAGTGGAAGGAAGGATGAACACACTCAGGGTCTATGATGTATGCTGGGAGTGGATTCCTAGTTGTCTTACCAGCAAAACCCTTTCCTGCTCAGCAATATGTGAAATGTCATCCCCATAACTTCCCCCCTGCAGTAGGGCAATAGGTGTTATTTCCCATTGCAATTCCTGCCTGCAGGAATCGCATCACAGTGGAGTGCAGGCACAGGCCTGGGTTTCTTTGGGCTGTGTACCCAAATTCTGCTGCCATGCAATCCTGCAGCTATTTTAGAACTAACAAACTTCAGAAAACTCCAAAGTTAAGTGCATCTGCATCTTTTCCTGTACCATCCAGTGGAAAAACTTGGCAACGAAAATGGCTTCAATCCTCCTAATTTCATGTGACAGCTGTAAATGACTCACTGACAAAGAGCTAGACGGCTTCCACAGACAAGTCCTCAGGGCATGATTTGGTAAAGTCCCTTCCTAATGCCTGTGACGTCACTTCTGTCTCTCCTCATCTTTGCAGCCCCACAACCGCCACCCTATTTGGGTGCAGGAGGCAGAAGGGTGTTAAACCGTAATTCTAAAACTGTGGGTGTCAAGAGTGGGTATCAAGTTGTGGGTTGCAACCAGCCTGCTTAACAATGAAATAGAATGGAAAACAGCAGAGGGCTAAGTGTGATCTCATGAAACTTTTGTTTCCTTGAAATATATGTCTACAGTGGACTGCAACGTAAAATATGTTTCTGCTGTGGATCACAGTCATGGTCACGTGGGGGAAATTTGGGTGTAGAAGTGTGTGGATTCTCTACTAACAGTGGAAGCCTGGGCAGGTTACTACTGAATGTCCCTGTGGCTTAGTTAGATCCATAGTCTGTAAAATGGGGAAAATAACAGTATCTATTATACATGGTTGTTGAAAGGATTAAAGAGAAAATTCATGGAAAGCATTATGGACTGTGCCTGATTAATAGTCAATGTTTATTATTATAATTTCTTTTCCTCCCTAGATCTATAGCCTAAATCTCTGTTTCCTACCCAGACCTTTCTTCTAGGCCCAGAACTGTGAACTCAACAGCCTGCTTGACATCTCCACATGGTTGTCCCACAGTGTCTTCAGCTCAACATATCCCAACTTGGATTCAACTCATCACCACCTTCTCTCTCCAGTCCTCACCCCTCCCACCATCACTTCCTGCCCCCAGGTGCACAGACCCTTCTGCTGCTCCTCCTGGATTCACGCTTCTACGAGAGGTGCCAGGACTTCATACTATGATCTGATTTGGAAATCAGCCTTCACAGAGGTCATTAAGTGAAAACGAAGTCACTAGGGTGGGCCTTAACGCAATATGACCGGCGTCCTTAATAAAAGGGGAAATTTGGACACAGAGACATGCCTAGAAGGAAGACACAGGAGAACCCCATAAAGAAGCCAAGGAATGCCTGAAGCAAGGAGAGAGGCACAGAACAGATTCTCCCTCACGGCCCTCAGAAGGAACGAGCCCTGGCCACACACCTTACAGCTCCTCCATGTCAGTCCATGTCTCTCTGCCTGCCATGAAAGGTCCTCTCCAGTTCAGCCCCATCCTCCCTATTGAACTTTGATTCCCACAACTTCCCTACCTAGACCTCCTCCAGATAGGTCTCCCTGCTAATCCGCATCTGGAAGATGGCTCTCCAACTTTTCTTGGGATGTTCCCAACAGCCTATTATGTCCAATCCACTTATCTCTTCCATCTAAACTTGTACATTCTTTAAGCGCTAACCATAGTCCCTCTTCCTCAATTATACTGCCCCTGGCTTTTTGGCCTATGGTCACCTCTCTCTCCTCTGAACCGTCTTTGTGCTTATCATTTGTATCATGTAAGATGACACTTGATTATGTCTTATTCACATAGTTTCCTCATGGGTTAAATTTTATTTATTTTTTTCTAGATGTTTCCTGCATGGTTTTTCTCCTCAGTCACTGACCATAGGACTCTGAGAAGCTATAGGAATATGCAGGCGCAGACTCAAGGCCCGGCTTTCTCTCCAACGTTGTGGAAAGGGACTGTGCATCACAGGGCAGAGCCCTCTGCTCCCCTACACCACCTGGACAGAGCCCAGGGAGAGTGACCTCCCGGGGTATCCACATTGGTTAGAGTTAAATTTTAATAATTAATCTCTATTGCAAATTACTTTCCCAGACACCATCCTGGATTTGTTTTCTCAAAAAAACATGAAACTATCGATGAAATCTAGAGCTTCCCACAACTCTTGCATGACTTTATCATTTATCATACAATTGAGTATTATTGAGCATTTTGGTTTAGAGAGAAGGATATCCTACGTATGAGTTCTAATCCTTGGGTTACTGGAAAAGTCACTGGTCTTCTCTAAACCTCACTTTCCTTGCCTCTAACATGTTACGTCTCAGAGCCATTATAAAGATGCAATGGAATAATTTATGAAAGTGACTTTTTAAAGGTAAAGATTTGCTCAAATGTGAGATTAAATCATCATTGTCATCTCAGTGCCAAGTTGGCTCAGCTCAAAGTTACCTGCTATGCTGATGAAATTATGGGCTCGAACCAGTGAGCTGGTTCATCTGGATTCATGCCACAGGGGCCAATAAATTTCATGACTAATAAAGGGTGAGAGGAAGAATGGGGAAAACTGCACAGCACATCCTGAGGGGTCAGCAGGGTTATCTCATAAATAAAAGATGGACAGCATACAGTCACCTCAATCTACCTTAAGGCATGCAGTATCCCAGGTTCTCGGGAGAAATAACTGACAGTCCCCAACATAATCAGCTCTGGTGCAAAAAATCCACAAGGCTTTACCTAAGTCAAGAGTTTAATCTTTTATTTTGGGTTTTCTTCTGTAATTGAATTCTACTGGTTTTAAGACTGAAAGCTAACCAAGAACTGATAAACTATGCTTGCAATACAAAAGGCAAGTCAACCTCTATCATTTAGAATCTCAGTAGGGCTCATCCCTTGAGCATACTGAATTAAGAAAGAGCCAAACCCTCACTCCCATTTCCAGTGAGGACAAGCTTTAGTAGTACACAGAGTCAATAACCACATCCCCAAACCAGCAAATTTTCCCTGCAAAACCAGCCATATACATTCAGACTTTAAAAAAATTGTTAAATGTTTTTATTTTAAAGGCGTTAAGTTAGCCCTGGCTAGTGTGGGTCAGTGGATTGAGCACTGGCCTGTGAACCAAAAGGTTGCCGGTTCAATTCTGGGTCAGGGCACATGCCTGGGTTGTGGGCCAGGTCCCCAGTTGGGGGCTTGTGAGAGGTAACCAGTCAATATATCTCACTCTTCAATGCTTTTCTCCCTCCCTTCCCATTCTCTAAAAATAAATAAATAAACCTTTTTTAAAAATGAAGGAGTTAAATTCACTTTTTTTCTTTTACTTCACCTTCAGTATTTGTTTCACAAACTTTATACCCTGGCCAAGGATTGAGTGAATCGAGTGACTGTTTTTTAAGCTGCAGATGCCAAAGACAGTGTGCATATCGAGTGTAATTACTGTAGCAGTCAGTATGCATAAAATTTAGAAAGCTAGGCCCTGAATTTCTAGGAATGGAAAAACAGATCTAAGACACACGCAGGAGTCCTGGGCTTCTCCACCTGGAATGACCCGGTCCCTCTGGTCTGCAGGTGAACTCCAGTTTCCCCTGATCACCACCTGCAGATACCAGCTGAAGGGAAGGGCTGAATAATGAAGACAGAGGCCAAATACTCGTAGAGAGAGACCGGGCAGCACTTCGGTGAATGCCTTTATCCAAATGACTGGATGAGGAGGCAATGGTTTAGGGGAAAAAATCTAGGAAAAGAAATCTATTTAGTTCTATCTAGATTCAGTTTAGCATGGAGCATCCTGTGTGCAATAAGCCCAACATGCCAAGAATATTTTGTACCACATTATAAATAAAAACCAGCTCCCATGCAGATGGAATTCAGAATTTCATCACCCAACAAATCTGTCTTCCTCTCATTACAGAAACTGCTTTAACTATTCAAAGCAAATTCTTAATTATTTCCCATTCTTGATACTGTAAAGACTGTTTAGAAAGAAGTATGAATTTGATCTGTAAGAGATGCATATTAAAGATTCAGGAATGAAACAAACAAACCAAAAAGATTCAGTAACTTTGCTTAACAATGTACGTGGACAAGTAAAATCCTCGTAGAGGAAATCCCTGAGAAATCCAATATGCTTTCTTTTAATGAAATTGTGTTAAAAATGAATAAAACACACCTTCTTCTGTGGGATCTGTAGCTGAAGTGGAGCTATTAAAGCAAATCTCACGAGAAAAAGGAGCACTTTGCACAGGCCCCCCAAACGCTTCACCCCCACACCTTCCCTTTTCAAGCTCCTGGATCTTTTCATGTTGTCTTGGTGGATGTTTTGGCAGCTTGAGTGTGGTTTAGCCTTCAGGTATTAATTTCTTTGTACTTCAAGTTTCTCAACTGAGACATTTAGGGAGGAAGGGGATAAAGGACCCTCGAAGGGTAATTACTACTTAATGACTGAAAATAGGGGAAAAAGGCAAAAAGATTGCAGTCAGCTTCTGCTCATCCTTCCTCTCATCAATGGCACCCTGTCACATCACTTCTCTGTACAACACGACCATGTGGCTTCCACGTGACCTGGGGCAAAGGAGAGCATTATCATTCCAGGCCCGTGTTGTAGAGTGGGTGGTATGACACAGGGACGAGGCGCTGCTTCTCTAAAATGCAAGTGGCTTTGTAAAAAAGAATTCTTTTTACAGGTAGTAGGCATCTGGAGACCACATTCTCTAACTAGTTGTTACATTTTAGTTTGATCAGTGGCTTCATATTGGCTCAGATTTAGAAGAGAAAGACATCAAGTCTTGGCCATTCGTTTTCTGCAGCAATCGAGACGCAAACATTCAGCCCGTCTGAAGTATCCACTTTGCTTGGGTAACTTCTGATTGGCCATGCTAAATAAGGGGGTATCCACAATATGTGCCTGCATTTCAGGAGAGGTTCCCTTTCATAATCTCCTCCTTTCACTAATATGGCGATTATTTTGCCTTTTCAATAAGCAGAATCCAATGCATAGGGTTAGCAGACACAGCCCTGGACATATGCTGAACAATAAACAGAAGCCAGCTGTCCCAAATCTGCAAGGAGACATTCTCTCACCAACACAAGGAGATTACTACCCACTGAGATAGCCTGTGTGCTGCTAAGGCAAACTCTACAGTTAATCTTGAATTACAAAACAAAAAGTGGGGGTGTCAGAACTGACCCCAAGCTTCCCTTCTTTTGAGTATCCTGCAAGTTCCTGCCCTTTCCCTTCCCCCTCCTTTGCTTCTAGTTCACTATTTTAATTCCCAGCAGAATCATAACTAAGGCAGGCTTCCCAGAAAATAAGATAGATGACCCCCTCCCATTGTATCCAGTTGAAGAGATACAGGCAAGCTAAGAAGATGCAAATCCCATTCAGTGTGGCTAAAGCCTTTTTTATCCCTAAGCGAAACACAAGAAAACTCGCCCTCTTTGGAGATTTTATACCATAGCGGTGATACCATTGTTGAATGTGCAACACTAATTTAAATAAATTGCATGTAGTCAGCAAAAGAGTTAGTCCTTTGTTTAGTCTAAGAGGCTATTTTCATGATTAAGGAGACCTGATCTCATCCTCTTAATTAAGGCAAAGCTCAAGGATATCTATCATTTACCCTCCAGTCAGTTATGATGCTGGCCCACTTAAGTGTTGAGCGGCATTATAGGAATAAAGCCAATTACCAAATAGGAGTTTTGGGTTTAGGTAGAAGTGTAACTTTGCCCAGGTCCTGTTGAAAGAGCCAAGAACACACCCTCCGCTACCAAAAGAAGCAAAGCTCAGGTCAGGGGACCATCTTGATTTCCTTGGGAAGTGGGTGTAGCTGGACTAGGGAAGAGGGTCCTACCACAGCCCTTGACAGTGAACAGGTGGAAGAAGGATGCTCACTAATGTGTGAAGGGACCACCCAGGCTTGAAATCCCTGCAAGGCTGAAGCTCTGCCTTTTACACTGTCGTACTTCTCAGTCATAAAGCAGGGGACTTGACACATAATATTTGTTCAATAAATCCCGTTGGCTGGCAGACTCAGCTTGATATACATCTTTCCTTTCTTCTACCCTATTGGACAGAGTTAAACACAACTGCGTCTACGTAACCTCTCACATTTTGGGTCTTACGCCAAATCTCTCTTTTCAGGTGTCTTAAACTGAGAGACTTTATTTTGTTTGCTTCCTGGTCCTCAAAACCGTCATCTCTGAAGATCAGCAATGGGAGTCCTGAAATTCTAGTCCCGATCCTAATGGCACATAAGCAGGTCAGCAAGACTTGACAGCTCTCTGGTATTTTGGTTGAAAGCAAGAGCTCCGTTGACACTAAAAAAGACATCCTTCACCAGCAGGCATTCTGAAACCTGGAATACATTTACAATAAGGAGATGGTGATTTAAAAGGCTAATCACCTCCCAGAACTGCAATTGCCTCCAGCATACTTCTACAAATTGCTCTGGTTCCAAAAGCCTGCACTCTTAGCTTGATTCATTTCAAGCAGTTAAGGCAGAAATGAATCTGTAGCCACAGCTTCTATTTGAGCACTTTAAACTGTCATAAATTAATAAAGATGCTGACAGGCACTGGTTTTGTTGGACTCAAGGACACATCCTCATCTCCCTGGCCAGCCCTTCTGCCTAAATAATTTCATCTAGATATCCAGTATACTACAAAAAAGAAAAATATACTGAACATTCCAGGATGAAGATATATCTGTTCAAGGATTAAGATGAGAGTCAAAGGCAGGATATGCAAAAATAATAGAAAGGAACTAGCATTAGTAGACAAAATATTTGCCAACAGAAGCTCAGTTGCTAAGATTGAATTTCTATGAAACTCTAAAAATATATGTATAAAAGCTGAGTGGCCAGTAAACAGTGGCTCAGTGCCCTTCGATTTACTCCCTCCATTCACTTACCCTTAACTATTTATCTCAAAGGTTCTACTTGACAATTCTCCTAATTCTGACCAAATATCATCCCTATCAAAGACCATTCTCTCCCACCAAACTCACAGATGACTTGCAGGGACTCTTTCAGACCTGCCAACTAGTGAGTCAGACTTAAGATCTAACACATAAGAGCCTATGAAATAATGGTGGTGATACAGTGTGATAGTAACTCAGCCTTGACTCAAAACTTTTAAGATAATCTCAGAAAGGCTTCTCAGACAGCCTGGAATATATTTTCACATGAAACCCAAACGGAAAACCGTCATTGTTCAGATCTGCATCATTAGCAGCAGCATCAAAAGCATCTTCCCAACACGTGCCAATATAAACCTTTAGAGCCTGCACAAATCAAGCTAAAACTGCCTTTTGGGAATCTGTAATCCAAGATGGAATCGGTGTCAACCAGGCACTGGAGTGGTGAGAGAGGAGGAAAGTTCTGAAAAATGTTTACTCCCCAGATTTCAGGATTTCCAGGTGGCATTTTCTTTCTTTTTTATTTTAAGATTTTATTTGTTTATTTAGAGAGAGGGGAAGGGAGGGAGTAAGAGAGGGAGAGAAACATCAATGTGTGGTTGCTTCTCACACGCCCCTCACCAGGGACCTGGCCTGCAACTCAGGCATGTGCCCCAACAGGGAATTGAACCTGTGACCCTCACAAGCTTGCTCTCAAATCACTGAGCCACACCAGCCAGGGCTCCAGGTGTCATTTTCAAAGGTGCTTAGCACATTGCTGCATTACCCAACTGGGTTATCGTCAGTAAACAGGCACATTTGAACCAGGAAGCATTTGAAGTGGTGGTAAGTTACTGCTGGTCAGAAAAGGCCAAATAAACAGATCACTCAGGAGCCCCAAGGTAAATATTCAGTTTCTTTCCAAGTTAGTTAGTGGACAAAAATTCAAAGGACAGAATTCAACCCAAGGGCAGACCAAAGGAAAGGTCAGAGCGTATGCTGTTAATTTTCAAGGAAACTCCCTAACCCATTTACACTCACATCTTATGAAAAGATCCTTCCACTTGTGTTTCAATATGAAGCAGAAATAACAAGCTGACCAATCAGGAAACCATGCCAGTCAACATTCAAATGATGATGCAAGAAACATAATTCAAGATGTAGGTGCCACGTTAAATTTTGAAAGATACAATGGGCTTTCCAATGGAGGATTTAACAAAGATTTTTCCAGGAAAATAAGGGCAGGGCTTGGAAAAAAGTTTCTGAAACTAGATAAGGGGGACACTGTCACCTAAACAAACCTTGACACTGAAAGGTAATATCCTGGATTCCACGATCCCACATAAAGTCGTAGTCATGTACCTACATGGGATAGTATAGAAAAAAGCAGAAAGAACAGGGAGGCTACAGGGAAAAAAATGTGCAAATATGAGGGTGAGTGAGGAGATCGGCTGTTAACCCTTCTGCACCCAGTCCAGAATTATCTCACCGTGAAGATATTTCATTAGAGTAGGTGGCCTAACCTGACTCCACCAAATCCGTATTTACCCTAAGGGAGGAGGGAAGTGGAGATTTTCCTTTTCATGTTTTTTTATTGACCCTTAATAGCTAGGCGTACCTAAATTTGAACAGGAAGGACACATAACATAATGTGTGCCATAAAGAAGTCGATGAAATGCTTGGCGTCTTTGGTTGTGGTAGTCGAAGTGTTCTGAATCCTTCCTGCTCCTTTGTTTCTTACGGCTGAAAGGCAGGTCCTAGGTCTGCCAAGGGTGAAGTCAAGTGGAAATCTGAGACTCGAGGTCAAGTGCAACTGGGAAGCCAAACCTGACACAATACCTCCTCCTAAGCCCTGGAAAAGAAACCCCGAAAGGCAAGTTGTCATGCAACAATACCTAAAACTATATTCTTAAAACACAGATGTAGAAGTTAATCTTCATTTTTAGAAGGAAATAGGCTACAAACCGTTTACTAGAAAAAAGGCACTGGTGTGCATACTGACACAGAACAACCACCGACCTAACCCACTCTAAGGGCCAACCTAATCTTTGGATGCCTGGAATTCTAAGTGCTTTAAAATTAACTATCTAAAAACCAGTTGAATCTAAAGCTGTCTCTATTTCACAAATGAAGGCTGATGATTTCTTGGGGGAGGGAAGGGGTAAAGAAGGAACCGGTCGCTCTCTGGGGTCGGACTACAGAGGGGAACAAAGTGGCCATTCACAAAACGCTTCGGATCAGACAAGCACGTCAGGCCGCAGACCCTCCTCCCCACCCCCAGCCTTTTACCTGGTTTGTTAGCAGCATGAAGTTGCCAACATGGGGCATGTATTTTTCAGAACAGATCAATCCGAAAGCCCCTGAAAAGCCTCAAAAAGTCGATATCCCCCGCCTCACATAAGCCAGAACTGTTGTAAGAACTTGGGCGGAGGGTAAGGGTTGAGGCTAATAGGACGGAAATCCACTTGAGTAGTTTTAGGGAAATGGCCAAAATTTAAGAGAAGGGGTGTGACGGGTGGAGTGGAGAAAGAAACCCAGTTTTTAAAAATTATTAAAGCTACCACTTTAAGATTGCCGAATATCTTTTCTTTTTTGTTCCTCGGTGCGAAATGACATTAAGAGCTTTACTTCCGAAGCTTTGCGCATACACTGTTTAAGGAATGCAAATGGTTCCCAAGCCCCGGCAGACCTCCGCTGGCCCAGCCTAGGAGCGAGGCAACGTAGGGGTTGAGCAGTTCCGCAGCCCCCGCGGACAGCGCCTGCAGCCGGCGCCCCCACCCCCGCGGGGCTCCGGGCTGGCTTCCACTCGGAGCTGGGATCAGGAAGTGGATGGCTCGCCCGCTTCCCGCACACCTCACCCCCTCCCCAGACCTTGCCCCGGGGGAGGTTCCAGGTGGGCAGGACCAGGCCTCCCGGTGGCAGCCGCCCGCTCCGCCAGCGCCACCGCAGAATCCCCGACTTACTGCGAGACCCGCGCGGGGGCGATCGGGGACCCTGCCTCCGGCCGCGCTGTGCCCCCTGCCAGGGCTGGGTGTGCCCGCTCACAGCCCGGGCAGACGACCGACGCGCTGGCCCGCTCCTCCCTGCCGACGTGATCCTGCCGTCTGGCAGTATCTGAAGGTGACACTGCTTTATCCCCAGCCGTTCCTGAGCGCTAAACTGAAGTAGTGACACCAGACCAGCGGAGGAAAAGCTGCCTCCTGGCTGGATGTCGCAGGGCCTTATCTCCGAGTCCTCGGTTCCAAAAGGCCCTCTGGCTCTTCATTGCCATTCTGTGCTCAGGCCCGAGCAGAGACATCTGTTTTCCATAAGCCGAGCGGCGGAGGCAAATCCTGGATTACGTGTTGCCCGGCTCTGCCTCGCAGCATTCCCGACCAGCCGGCAGCTAATCCCCCACAAAGCAGGAAAACAACACGCAAACCGGTGCCCAGTCCCAGAAGGATTTCCCAGCGCGATGACTAAAGGCTCCCGAGGCCAGCCTCCGGGAAGGGCCAATAGCAGCCCTAGGGAGCAGGAAAAAAGGGGCTTGGCTCACCGAGCAGGTCTCCTCCTCACGTGTTCTGTTGGCGGGGCCTGTAAACACTCCGCAAACTCTGTCCCTTCAGGGGAAGTGACTGGAGTTTGAAGGAGCCTAGAGAGCTGAAATGAGCCAGCCTTCTTTACAGGACGGTGCATTATTGAAAGCAATCACAACTCCTGGATGTGAGAGAGGACAAAATCTCTGCTTTACCTTCATTCTCACAAATAAGTCAACCTCAATACAATCATCACTGAAAATGATGATATTACTATCTCTCAGGGTCTTATTTTTTACTCTAAAATAGGCTGGGGCGAGGAGCCTTCCTTCCTTCCTGCCTGCCTGCCTGCTTTCCACATTTATAGAGTGTCTCCTATGTGCCAGGCACTGGACTGAGCCTGAAGTCTTTACTCTCAGGTGCCTTACTTTTGGGGGAGGGTGGTAAGAAGGGGGACCAACAGTTGTAGTCCACTGTGAAATTGCTGTGATAGAGTCTATGCCCAGAGGGTTATGAGAACACAGAAGCAGATTTTAAATCATGCTGGAAATCAAGAAAGGCTTCCCAGGAGAGGCTGCATTTGTTTTGAAGCCTGAGCAGGCATGGGGTAGGATGAGGAGAGAGAAGAGGGCAGGGGGAAGATCTGAACCTCAGAATGGCTGCAGAAAGCAAGTGTGAGGAGCAAAGGTGAGAGGTGAGCTTATGGAGGACAGCAAGGAGTCAGACCACAAAGGTCTCATCTGCTAAGCTCTGGGATTTGACCTTTGTTTGGAAGCTATGGGGACCCTCTGAAGGATTTTAAGCTGATAAGTGACTTGATTAGATTGTGTTGCAGAAAGATTACTGTGGAAAGCAAATCGAAGGAAGACAGCCTGGCCTGGGATGGATGGGAAAGGCTCCAAAGATGTGGGAGAGGTAGAACCTTCAGTAACAAGCCACAGAGTAGAGTTGTAGCTAACACCCAGGTGCCCACGTGGGGCAACACGGTGCATGGAGGGTACCACTCACCAAGGGAGAAAAAAGGAGGAGGAAGAGCAGGTAGGACCAGAGATTTGATGACCTGAGTTTAGACAAGTTGAGCCTGTGGTTTTTGTGGGTCATCCAAGCACATGTGCCAGCAGGCCGGACAGCCACTTGGATCTGTTAGGTAGCTGTACGATTAGGTGGTTGTCCACTTATAGGTAGAAAGCAAATACAGGAGTAGAGAAAAATTCACTTAGTTTGCTAGAGCTGTCCTAAAAAGTGCCACAAGTGAAGCAGCTTAAACATCAGAAATTTATTTGCTCATAGTTCTGGAGGTTGGAAATTCAAGTTCAATGTTATCAATAGGAACTTTCTCCCTCTGCTGCTGGGAAGAGCTCTGTTCCAGAACACTCTCCTGGCTTCTGGCAGCTCCTTGGCTTGTGGCAACATAACCCCAATGTTCACATGGCCTTCTCCCTGTGTGTCTCTGTTCAAATGTACCCTTTCTATAAGGACACCAGTCATATTGGGTTAGGGGCCCACCCTACTCTAGTATGATCTCATTTTAACTAGTCACATCTGCCTTATTTCCATCTTCTGTTTGGAAATTACCCTATTTCCATGTAAGGTAGTGGGACTTCGGACTCCAACATATGTATTTGAAGGGGGAGGGACACAATTCAACCCATAACATTCACACCAAGTGGACTCAGTTACTAAGAGCAGGATTAAATATGGAGATGAGGAGAAATTCCAGCTTTCAGTGGGCAGAGAGAACGGCTGTAGATGGGAACAGAGAGAAAACTGGTTAGAAAGGAACACAAATGGTGAAGAGAAATGTTTAAGAACAGAGTGGTTAACTTTGCCATGGGTTCAAAAAGTCAGGCGAGATAAAGCTAGGAATCGCCCATTGCCTTTGGCGATGTAACAGCCATCGGACCACATGATCAGGCAGGTAGATGAATTTCAAAGGGCTTGCTTAGCTTGAACATTTCATTTACACCACTGTCCAGGCAAACCCATCAAGAGCGATGTGGTATAGTGGACATTTGTTTGGGTCTTGCCTCCCAGGCCACCACCTGCTTTCTCTGCCTGCCCTGCAGTTTGAAATTCTGTCCTAGGTGTCTGGCATTGGGTGGAGGGACACTTCAGTTTGCCTAAAACACAATGAGAAAGCAGACTGCAGAGAAGTCGTTTCCTGTGAGGAAGTAGAACCTGGTGGAGTGACGTAACCCTCAGGGCTAGCAGGGGCAAAGGTCCTAGCAGCTGTCCAAAGGCATGTTCGTGGTGCCTGTGTCTAAAGGAGCAGTACTAGGGCTCAACCTGGACTCAGCTGGTGGCATAACTTAGGCATTGTTCTCAGCCCAGTGGCCTCCAAGCCTGATTCTCTGGATTTCTTAGAGATTCTCTGAGCCACTTACTACTCTTTTTATATACATTTAAAAAAGCAACAACTTTATTGAGATGTAATTAACATACTACAAAATCTGTTCATTGAAAGTGTACAATTCAGCGAGCAAAATAGAACCAGAGACATGGAAATAAAGTACAAATTGACAGTGACCAGAAGGGAGGGGGGAGGGGGATAAAAGGGGAAAGAAGGGGAAGGGTCAAGTCAAGGAATGTGTAAAGGACCCGTGGGCAAGGATAATGGAGGGGGCAGGATTGAATGTGGGGGACACTAGGACAGGGGAGAGTAATAGGGGAAAAATGGGGACAACTGTAATTGAACAACAATAAAAAAATTAAAAAGACTTCACAGATGAGAAAAGTAAAAAAAGTGTACAATTCAGTGGGTTTTAGGATATTCACAATGTTGTACAACCATTACCACTCTCTAATTCTAGATCCTTTTTTATTTTTTCAGTTTTTAGAGGGCAGAGAAAGGAGGGAGAAAGAGAGGGAAAGAAACATTGATTGCCTGCCCCCTGCGCACCCCCAAACAGGGACCTGGCCCACAACCCAGGCATGTGTCCTGACCGGGAATTAAACTGGTGATCTTTCGGTTTGCGGTACAACATCAAACCCACTGAGCCGCACCAATCAGGGCTCCAGAACATTTTCATCATCCCAAAAAAGAAACCTCATTCACACTAGCAGTCACTACCTGTTCCCTACTCCCCTCAGCCTGCGGCAACCACTAATCCTCTTTCTGTCTCTATGGATTTGCTTAGTCTGGACATTTCGTATAAATAAGATCACACAATATGAGCTTTGTGCCTGGTTTCTTTCACTTAGCAATCTTTTTAAGGTTTACCATGCTGTAGCACGTGTCAGTACTTCGTTTGTTTTTATTGCAGACTAATATTCCATTGTATGGGCAGACCGCAGTTTGTTGGCCCATTCATCAGCTGATAAGCGTGTGGATCGTTTCCATTTTTGGTTAGTATGACTAATGCTCTGAATACTTGTGTACAGTTTTTTGTGTGGACATATATTTTCATTTCTCTTTGTTATACACTTAGGAGTAGAATTGCTGGTTCATATGGCAATTCTATATTTAACACTTGGAGGAACTGCCAGGCTGTTTTCCACAGTGGTTATATCACATACTACCACTAGCAAGGCCTGAGGGTTCTAACTTCCCGTGAGAGTGAAGTGGTATTTCACTGTGGTTTTGATTTGCATTTCCCTAATGACTAATAATGTTGAACATATTTCATGTGCTTATTGGCCATTTGTGTATCTTCTTTGAAGAAATATCTCTTGAAATCCTTCACTTATTTTTAATATTTCTTTAAATTGTGGTTAAATATTCATAACAAAGTTTATCATTTTCACCATTTTAACTGTATAATCCAGTGGTATTAAGTACATTCACATTGTTGTGCAACCATCATTCTTTGCCAATTTTTAATGGTCTTTTTTTAAAAAAGATTTTATTTATTTACTTTCAGAGAGAAGGGAAGGGAGGGTGAAAAAGAGGGAGAGAAACATCAACCAGTTTCCTTTTGCATGCCCCCTACTGGGGACCTGACCCACAACCCAGGCATGTGCCCCGACTGGGAATGGAACCAGTGACATTTTGGTTTGCAGGCTGGTGCTCAGTCCACATCATTCAGGGCTAATTGTCTTTTAAAATTAATGTTTTATTGTTGAACTTCACGTTTTAGATACAAGTCCCTTATCAGGTGTGATTTGAAAATATTTTCTCACATGTGTAGGCTGTTCTACCACTCTCTTGATGGTGTCATGGCCATCTTTAATAAATTCCTACTATGCACAAACTAGCTGGCGTAGCTTCTGTCATCAGTAGCTAAGAACACTCAGAGATACACTGGATCCTGTTAAACACTCCCCTTTTCCATTTTATTTTCCTATAGCAACAGGTCTCATGACACATCTTCAATATTGCCTTAGTTTTTTTTTTCCTGAAGTGTTTCCTACTCTATTGGAATTCCACCCACAGCTTACATTTCCTGGGTGCAGACCCAAAGTATCAATGGCCACCACTAATGCAATTATGACACAGCCACCAGCAGCCCTCCCACCTACTTCCCACCTCTGTCCAGCCCTGACCCAGCACCTTGACCCTCCAGTGCAGTGCCCTCCCTCTCTCCAGGCTCCTCCCACTCCATTCCTCCTTTTCCTGTTCTATTGCCAGGAAATCTTTTGGATGAGATCAGCGTCCTATTTAATCTTTGGATCATCCTCGATGCCCAGGACAAAGCTTTGTAAAAACCTGGAGCACAATAAGTACATGTTAAGTTGAATGGGATCTTGTGCCCTATTTCTTTTCGTTTTTATTCTAAAATAACATTTATGCAGTCCTTGATTTTAAACTTTTCCCTTAATGGCCACGTTTGGAGGATTAGGAGCCGATGGCCGGCTGCAGGGCAGATCTAGGGTGTTCAGTTTGTGACTGGAAGAATGGAATTCTGCGGGGAATTCATCTCTAGGAGTCTGTGCAATGGTGGAAAAGGTAAAGCTTCATGGAGAAAGTTCTCAAGATGCAGAGGGGAGCTAAAGAGTATCACTGGGGCATCATGAGTCCAAGGTGCAAGCATTTCCTGGCAGGGTTTTCTGGAGAGGTAGGCTTCGGGGCTGCCACTGCTCAGTGCTTTGGGTCTGCTTGGTTTTGTACATGTTCTTATCCCACCTCTTTGCTCCTGTACCTGTGAAGCTTAAGCTCTTCAGATAAGTAACTCGCTAAAAGGCACACATTGGAAACAGCTGAAGAGAGCCTGCGTTCCTTCGGTCACGAGCACTCCCAGTGTTTACTGAGCACACACTTGGCGTAAGGCGCAGCTCCAGACACAAAGAGGAACAAGATTTCTCTCCTGTCTTAAGGGGCTGGAGGATAAACGAAGCAGTCAAGACAAACACAATGAACGATAATCCGAAGTAGCATGGACTTCCAATAAAAGGAGCATTAAAAAACTGTTTTGAAGATCAAGAGAAGAAGAAATTGCTGACTTTTTCAAGTAGTAGGGAAGACTTTATGGAAAAGGTAGGGACGGCAAGAGAGGATTTTTGCTTAGAAACCGAGGACCTAACTAAACCGTATTCGCTGGTCTCTCATAGCCCGAACTAGCTGGGAAGAAAGTCACACGTACAAGTGGCTGCAACTCAAGGCCATATATGATAAGACGGGTTTGAAAGAGTCACAGAAAAGTGAGTGATCACTTCCTATTAGAGCAGCTAGGAAGAACTTTATGGGAGGGTGGATGTGGGCCCTAAAAGATAGAAAGAATTTATTAAAACTTACATTTTAGATAAAAAGCAAGTAAGTGCTCTAGAAAATCTGGAAAACCCAGTAAAGCATAAAGAATAAAACAGAAATTATTTATAGACTCACTGCCTACGGATAAATGCATTGCCAGACATGTACATTTAATAAATATTTGCAATATGACCGAATGAATAAATGACATTACCATTTATTATTTCTATTTTTCCCTGAGGCATGTTTTTATTATACACATAATTTTGAAAACTGCTTTTAAAAAATATCATATAATATGCATTTTAAATCTGTAAAATATTTTTTAATATTTTATTTACTTATTTTTCTAGGGCTATCAAGAGACTAAAACATTGCACAATTACTTTTAAGAAAGGTTGTATCAATATATATTCCCATTAGCAACATATGAGATTGAAATACACACTTTCACCAAGTGTTATTTTAAAATATTTGCTAATCTGATAAGGAGAAAATAGTAAATCATTGGTTTTCAAGTTGGGATTTATGCGATCACTCGTCATATGGACCATTTTAAATATGATCATTTCCATTAATATTTCCTTTAGGTTGCCAGTTCATGTTCTTTTTTTTTTAAAAAAAATATTTTATTTATTTATTTTTAGAGAGGGGAAGAGCGGGAGAAGGAGAGAGAGAGAAACATCAATGTGTGGTTGCCTCTCATGTGGTCCCCACTGGGGACCTGGCCTGCAACCCAGGCATGTGCCCTGACTGGGAATCGAACCTGCGATGCTTTGGTTCACAGCCCGCGCTCAATCCACTGAGCTACGCCAGCCAGG
>CM052545.1:18841312-18875558 GCA_028533065.1 Trachops cirrhosus | reverse complement strand
ATATTTTATTTATTTATTTTTAGAGAGGGGAAGAGCGGGAGAAGGAGAGAGAGAGAAACATCAATGTGTGGTTGCCTCTCATGTGGTCCCCACTGGGGACCTGGCCTGCAACCCAGGCATGTGCCCTGACTGGGAATCGAACCTGCGATGCTTTGGTTCACAGCCCGCGCTCAATCCACTGAGCTACGCCAGCCAGGGCCCAGTTCATGTTCTTTGTCCAGTTATCTTTGGGGAACACAGAGAGAACCTTCCGTTCTTTCCGCCAATCCTAGCTCGCCATGGCTGTCACTGTGTGAGCTCCCTGCCACGGTGAGTGTGATCTCATTTCTTGAAGTTACGTTATCATTCTTTTTCCTCTCTCTCTCCCTCCCTTTCTCCCCCCGTCCCCTTCCCTCTCTCCTTCTCTCTCTCTCTCTGTTTGCCACAACATGGCCCCTAAACACAGCCACCTACTTCATGTGGTGCTCAGAGAAACTGGCCTGTGCAACACTGGGGAGAGAACGGGTGGCACTGGCGTCACTGAAGGACAGTATTTCCAGATTGCCACGGGTCACTCAGTCACTGTGGCTCTCTCTGTAGGTGCTGATTTTTTAACCTAACCTTCTCCTGTGCCACGACATTAAGTGCCACAGTGTTCTTCAGTGGACTCCCCAAATCTCAATGAAACCGCGCCTTCCTGCTTTCGTGGCTCTGTTCCCGGCGAGCCCGGTGTGGCCTTTCTAGGTTTCCCTCAGTCCCGATCCTGTCTGTGTCTGATTAGAAAGCTCAGAGGGCGGCCCTTAGGTGAGAGTAGCCTTCCTCTGAATGCCATAGCACACTGCGTTACTGATAGCACTTCCCCTCTCCCAGCACCCTGGCCCCTCGTGCCTGCGACTCATCCCCATTCCCCTGTAAGCTCCTCACGGTGTCTGTATGCTTATTTGTGTCTGGATTCCCATAATACATTAGCAGAAATCCAAAAGTGTTTCACAGATTAAGGAAATAAAATGTCATTTAACAGAAACATTAGGGGGGAAGCTACTTTGAAAAGGAATGTTTAATTTTGATTGTACAGTAGCCCCCTTATCCAGTTTCGGTTACCTGCAGCCAACCACAACCTGAAAACATTAAGTGGAAAATGTCACCTGACTTCATCTCACCGCATAGCCATTGTGTCATCTCACATCACCGCAGCAGAAGAAGAGTGGGCACAGTACAGTATTTTGAGAGACAGGGTGGATTCACATATATTTTATTACAGCGTATTGTTGTAATTATTCTATTTTCTTATTTATTGTGGTTAATCTCTGACTGTGTCAATTTATAAATTAAACTGTATCTTAGGCATGTATGTATATATTGGAAAAAACACTGTATACGCAGGGTTCAATACCATGCAGTTTCAGGGATCCACTGGGGGTCCTGGAACATACTTCCCCCATAGATAAGGGGGAACCACTGCACTGAATGTGGTAATGTCATGGAATGAATTGCATCTTCCTGTCAATTTCACATGTTGACACCCTGACTCCCATGTTAGGTGTATTTGGAGATAAGGCCTTCAGAATAGTAACAAAGGTTAAAAGAGGTTGTAAGGCTGGGGGCCTAAGCCGACAGGATTGGTATCGTTCTAGGAAGAGAAAGGGACTTGAGAGCTTTCTCTTCATTTGCACGCCCAGTGAAAAGGCCGTGTGAAGACCTAGTGAGAAGTCACTGTCTGCAAACCAGAAAGAGAGCACTCATTAGAACCCAGCCATCAGGGACCTTGATCTTGGACTTCCAGCCATCAAAGCCATGAGAAAATACATTTCAGGTGTTTAAGCCACCAAGTCCATGGTATTTTTATGGCAGCATGTGCTGACTAATACACTGGTAACGGTAAGACATTAGCTAGAAATGGAAGAAAGTCAGTCTAAACAAATGAACATTAATAACTCAACCAAAGAACTCACAGAATCTCATGTCAAGACCTTTAGAGGGTGGAAACTAAAAGAAGAATTAGGAAACATGTCTCCTTTGGTCTCATCATAAAAGGCACAAGATTCCCCCTTATTCTATAGTCATTTAAGACCCCTGTGGCAGAGGAATAAAAACTGATGAAAATTACAACGGAGTCCAGGACTAAGAAACTGAATGGGGCTAAACAATTAATTTTAGATTAAATATAGAGGCAAATAAGCACCAAAATAATATTTCAGAACAATTGGAAGGTTGACAAGGAAATTGCTACAGGCTTCCATTAGACTAAGAGCAGACTTTCTCATGGTTTTTTGAAATGATGGTCTATGACCATCTTAGGCTGACCCATGAAGCATCAGGCCATATCCCAGAGTCACCATCAACTTCAGAACCAAATGTTATGGAAGAACACTCAGAAAGCTAAGAGAGAAAGAACAACTCTCTTGTCCTCAAGTCCCTGCCAAAACTCAGTCATCACAACTGCATATTTCAAATATGTGTCATGCTTTGGCCCGAGGAAGTTTTTTTTGTTCGTTTGAAACTTCAAAAAAAAAAAACCAATAAAAACAGAAAAAGGACATTTTTTTCAGAACTGTGTTTCTTAGGACTCTTGCGACTTAATGTCTTTTCAGTTCCTGAATTAGAGATGAAAAAAAAAGGGACCATGAAGATGTTTCTTTCAAAATCTCCTTCCATCCAACATGTGGAGAAAATATGGTGGCAACTGAGTCATTTTCCTTATTCTATACCATACATTTCCATGTATCCTGTGCTTAACTTCCAAAGCATGTATCCCTGTCACATGGCTTTTCAAAGTAACATTTAATAAGTATAAATTACAAGAAGCGCACAAGTCCAAGGCAACAGTTCAATGAATTATCACAAAGAAACCACAATGGCTCACCATCTAGATTTAAAAAATAGGACATTACCAGTGTCCCAGAAGCCCCCTCCCAAACGTGGCTTTGAAGTCGACATATTTTTTCATACTAAGAATATTATTAAGGGTAGTAAGTGCCAGATCAGCCCACAGAAGCTAAAAGGCTTGTGGACGCAGTGCCCAGGGGTTGGAAGGCGTTACCATTTCCCAGGGCTTCTCCGACATCTGGATTCCTTAGTCAACTGCACAGTGCTCATGGGGATACAAATCGGCATAACCATCCAGGGTTACTGGCAAGTCATTTTGTCATGTTTCCAGATCCTTAAAAAGTCTACACTTTATGCCTTGGTAATTCCAGTCTAAACATCTTTCCCAGAGCAGCTCAGAGGCATGGTCACCGATGTGCCTCTAGACAACGACAGGGAGCAGCGGCCCGCAGGTGGCTGTGCCCCTTACTTGTGCAGTCCGGGACACGTGTCCAACCACCTGCGCTGTGCCTCGGCTTCCTTATCTGTTAAATGGTTGTAACAAAGGCTAAATTGGTCATAACGCATAAAGAACCTGAAACAGTGCCTGTTACACAGTTAGCAATTGGATAATGTTAATGATTAGTTATTTTTACAAAAAAAAATCATCACCCATTATTTATAATAGGACAGATGTAAAAGTTAAATGAGCAGAACCAGCATAATGCATACATCCATACAAAGGAACATGATGCGTCCCTGGGGGTATCACACAGTGGTCGGAAACGCAGGCCCTGGCGCCTGCACGCCAGCCCCACCTGACCAGCCGTGCCACCTTGGACAATTTCCTTTGCTCTCTGAGCACCAGTTTCCTAATCTGAAAACAGAGACAAATAACAGCCATCTGGAAGGGGCAGCTGGCTCATATACATAAAGCACTTAGAACAGTTCCTGGCATCCAGGTGGTATTTCATCGGGGTTAGTCTCTCTTTGAAGTGTCAGTGTGCAGCCTGATGACATATCATCGCCCGAAGCGTCCCAGTCAATGGCCGAGAACCGCGCCGTGCCCCGGGAGGAGGCGCCCAAACAAAACCGAAATTTCCCTCGGAGTCAATAGAAGGAGTTACAGATTCGAGCCTAGGCCAGGACGCCCCATGCACAATCGCCAGGTGAAGGAACTGGGAAGAGTTGTTCCACGGGAAGAACGGATTGCTTGGATCTAAAGGGGGCGGCGAAAGGCCCCTGCACACAAGCTCCCGTCACAGCGACAAGCACGTCTCCGGGAGGGAAAGGAGCTAGAATGGTTTCCCTGATCTCCAGTCGCCATCCATTTCCCTGCCTGTGGCCTCCCTACACCCTGACCTTGGGCTTTTCAGAGAGTAAAGGGCAGGAAGTAGAGAAGATAGATTGATGTCCATTTGTGGAAGGAGATGTACAATAACGGTTTCTACAGAGGGGTCTGGGAGCTCTGCTGTGACTGACCCCCACCCACTCCTAACGCTCTGGGTGGGGGTGCAGACATAGGCTAGACATGGTTTCCCTTCGCAAGGAGGTTTACAACCAGCCTCGGAAACCCAGCTGGTATTGAATGTTTCTCTGACCCAGTAACTCCAATTCCTGGAAAGGACGAGGATCAACTCTCACCAAGCCGTTCATCCACCCAGCCCTATTCCACCCCGACTTCAGGTCCTTCATTATCAGCAGATGCCTCTCCTAGGACCCTGCTCCTCAAAAGCCACGCCCAGAAAAGCTTCAGCCACCACCAGGTCTGTGAACTGGTGGCAGCTGTAGAGCCCTGGTCAGCATGGCCTGTGAGCAAAAGGCAGCCTCACTCTGGAGACCAGCATTCCCTGAGACCCCTGGACCACCATGGAGAAGGCGGGGGCAGCTGCCCTGTCCCTGCCCAGCCCAGCTTGGCAGCTCAGACAATGGGTCCCTCAGTTCACTGCGTGTGTGCAGTGTGGGAAGGGAGCTGCTGTTTTCAGGTCTTGTCACCATCCTTCCTTGTCACAGTTCCAACAAGTTTCCTAAGGCTTGGAGGGTTGCTGTTACCTTATAGGAGTCTTTCTATTGTCTTTTTGTAATGAGCTGGCATTAATTAGTATTTATGCTGTGCCCACAGTATGCCCAGAACACAGAAAGGATCCAGAAGGCACAGTACCTACCCTCGCTGAGGGCTGATTTAAAGGGGCCACACTTTTAAGAAATCGCTGATGGTTGCTGTTTTCTTGCTAAAAAGTGCTCTTAATAGAATCATCCAGTGAGAGGCACAAGTCAAGGTTCCTATGTCCTGAGAGGCTCAGCTACAGACGCTTGGTCTTCAGTGATCTGTCTATTAAAGGGACCCGATTCTGGCCATTCCTGGAAATGCGGGTACTGATGGTCCGGGAAGCACTTGGCCATGGAAGGAGCTGGCCTCGCAGAGTTCCCCAGACTTCTGCTGGAGTCAGAGGCTCCTCAGCAACATTTTGCTGAAAGCTGCCCTATTGAAAGCTACTAAATCACCCAATGTTGCACAAGAATGTCTTGGAAAACTCTGTGAATTTGAAACCACCTTGGAAAGCACACCAGCGCTCTTTGTGGCACATAGTTCTGAGGTCAGATTACAGCCCCAGAATTCAGTCTAAATGCTGTTGTACCCTTCTGGGAAGAGCAGAGACGTCTGAGGGAGGACATGCACCCAGGGAGAACTCTGCCCTTGGGGGTCCCTGGTGGGCTCTCAGTTAGGATAGGTAGCTCCTTAACACCTTAAAGAACATGCAGCGGGAGCTGCCTGCCCTGAGTTCATACCAGGCTTTGGGGTGCTAAGGTTTAAATATCTTCCTCCTACACACCCCTGTAAGGATAGATATCATTTCCCAAGTTAGTTCCTTGAAGCATATCTGATATTCGTAAAGTCAGAGCTTGGCCCGTTAGGTCCTTGTGGTTTCTAGAGTCCAGGGGTTGAAGAATTTCGCTAAAGTTCTATTTGCACAACAGCTGCAAAACGTGCCTTGTGCCGTTCCCTCAGCACCAGCTCGACAGGTATGGTCCCCGAAGGCGGAAGGTGCGGGCTGGGAGTGGGCAAATACACCTGGTGTTAAAGACCTGCACACCTGGAAAAGCTCTCCTTGAAAAGCTGAACAGGACTGCAGGTGTGATAAGGGGTAGTGTTCCCAGCAGGTGTGGCTTTCCCAGCAGGTACGGCTTGAGGTGAGGCGATGCTTATCTAAATGGCTCCCGGGGGCTCCTCAGGGGATGCAGTCCCAGTCTACGATTCTGATTCACCTTCCATCTGGTTTGAGGGGCACCGCAGAGCACAGGCCCCCCAGGGTGGCAGGACCAGGCCCCAAACGCCTCCCCTCAGTTGGCCCCTCAGTCGGCCAGTCCTGGCATTGTGTGCCCTGGGGCAAGGCTGCTGCCCTTTGGCTCTCACTCATTTGAACGCAGCGGTTCTTGGTTTTTCTTCTAAGCTGCCAGTTAGCTTTCCACAGGAGGCCACATTTGGGTGGCAGTGTCCAGATGGATTCTTGAAAGTCTACCAGTATGAATGCCAGTTATAATCCACAGGAAATCCTTATTTCATAACACAAGGTTAGGTGCTGTGTCCCTTCCTAATGATTCACATTTCAGGTCACTGACTAGCTGCGTGGTTTTGTGCAAGTTCCTTAACCTCTCTGTGCCCCAGATCCCTCCTCTGTACATTGGGATCAATAATTGTACTCATTTCAGCGGGGTTAGTGAGGACTGAGCAGATAACACAGGTAAAGACCTAGCCCACGATAGGTGCTCAAAAAATGACAGCTATTATAACCATTAGTACTTGTCACTGTCATAGCATTTCATCCATACATGCTTGTTTCTTTAGTTTCAAAAGCCCATGAAAACAGTTCTCAGTATTTAAAAACTCTAGGGCCCTGGCTGGTGTGGCTCAGTGGATTGAGTGCTGGCCTTCGAACCAAAGAGTCGCCAGTTCGATTCCTAATCAGGGTACATGACTGGGTTGTAGGCCAGATCCCTAGCTGGGGGCATGGGAGAGGCAACCACACATTGATGTTTCTCTCTCTCTTTCTCCCTCCCTCCCCCTCTCTCTAAAAATAAATAATAAATCTTTTAAAATTAAAAAATTTAAAAAATAAAAGCTCTAGGAGAATATTACCTTTGATTGTGCATCTATCTGAAAATACACCATGTCTGAAATTGTAGGAGCCTGGCATGCCCACTGTTCTCATATAAGAAGCAGATAAGAGCTGTCTTGGTGCCTCATGGGGTCTCCTAGAATTCACCCCATCTTCTCTCTCACCAGGCTTCCTCCTCCTTCTTCATCTTGCCATCATGTGGGGCGGGGAGGTGAGAATGCAGCACCGAAGTGAGAAAAGCCAGCATCCGGGAGATCTGAGGAAGGTGGGGGTGGTACACATCCCTACTCCCCTTTATGAGCCACTCTTGCCCCTTTCCCAGGCTCTTGGGCCTTGGAAGGAGACCTTGGGCTCCCGGAAGGAACCATGTAATGTTTTCATACACTGCGCTGAAACATTCATGTTGCTTTGGGTCAAATTCACTTAAAAAATAACCTTTGTTTCTCACTCAATTCCTCCAGGAGTCCCCAGAAAGTACTGGCGTTAAACCTGCTGTCTCTAGATAATACTGGCGAAATCTGGGGATTAGCGGAGGTGGGGAAATCTGTAAGGTACAGGAAGCATTACCGTCCCACGATTCGCTTTTGGCTTTATCTCAAAATTAAACCACACCTCTTTCGTTTTGGGGCTCCATCTTTATCAAACACAGACTTTATACCACCAGGCCCATCAGAAAGGAAAGGATAAAATTCTCTGATCAAAGCTGCCCTAGGTGATCTTCTGTTCAGCAGGAGGCAGGGATTCCCAAAGCAACTCCCAAGGCTGTAGCTGCCCCATCCCCTCACTGCCCCCCACTCATGGTCCAAGGACAGCACACACACCCTCCCTTGCTTTGTGTGTCCCTGGCACTAGGAGCGGTGTCTTACTCGCCACCAAATGGGGCATCGAGGTGATGGAATCAGGCCCCAAAGACCAGTGTCTGAACAGTTTTCAGCCCTCACTCGTGTACATGCAGAGACCAGAAAGAACGGGAGGATGGGCTGGTTTAGGGCATTTCGGGTTCCCCCCCACCTCACAGGGTGTCCTTTGGCTCACCCTGTGCCCTAATCGCCTGGGGCTCTTCCTTCCTTCCTGGGCTCCACTGCCATAGTGCCCTTTGAGCACTTTTATGGGGCAGTAAACTTTAGAGCCTGCCAGCTCTAAAGGGTTCCCACATTTCTGAATAGGATGATTTACAGTATAGAAGACTAATTGGGTTTGCCTTTTGAAAATATCAGTGGATATCAGACCCTTTCAAAGGGGGCTGACAGGGTTACAGGGGCTAACAGTTGGCTTGAGAAACGGCTCAGAGGCAGAGCTCAGCTCCTGACTGTGCATAGTTAAGTTAGAAAATAAAACAGCCTTTGATTCTCACTGCAGCACCGAACTAGCTGGAAGCTCTGCCTCTTCCATGTTAGGTTGCTTTGGTCTCACACATGCCACCAGCTTGTGCCTGTCTCCTAAATTTTTGCCTCCCTGCTCCTTTCTTGCCTGGGCTGATGGGGATCACTCTGAGCTTTGTCCGTAAATCCCATAAACGGATCTGCTCCTTCTGTCTTCAGGAGGAAAAAATAAATAAAACCAGGAAAAAGCCAGCAACTCAATCACAACTCCCAACCAGTGCGGAGGAATTCAGCAGCGCGCAGAAGCAGCATTGTCCCTCACTGCAGAGCGTCCTTACCCGTGTTCCATAACGGCCGCTGCTGTGCCCACTCCGGACGCCTCTCGTGTGCGGCCCCAGCTCCCTGCCGCCCGCAGACAACCGGGACCATTATAGTCACCAGGCTGCCTAGTTAAAGAGTAGCCCTTACAAAAATATAAACAGCCTGTCAGCGCAAGCCAACGGGGCGGGGCTATGGCCTCAGGGGACAAAGAGAACCAATGACCAGCCTCTGTAGGTTCTATTCGCTTGTGATATTGTATTTCATCCTGAAGTAGGGGAGAATGAGCTTGGGGGACACTTAAAAGGAAGGGCCGGATGCTCACCTGGAGGGCGCAGCAGCGTGAAAGGGGCTCAGGTGGAAGACATTACACTGCTTATAGAAATCCAGTTTCAAGGCGTCTGCATGCCTCACACATGATACTGTGCATTTTAAAAGCCATAGACATTTGTGTTGCATTAGCTATCTTTGGTCCTCTGGGGTTAATAAATGAAGTACTCACTGAGGTACAAAGGAGTTTTTCAATCAAAGAGCAAAATCCAAGGAAGCTGCCTCAGTGACACGCTTCTTTCGCTGGCGGGAATAGCTGAGGAGAGGCACTCAGCACACTGCAGAGAAAACGCCTGATCGGCTGGCTCACCTTCAGAACCCGGGCGAGGAGCTTATTTTATTCCCCAAAGAGAAGTGGCTCACAGTCGTTTTTTAAATGCTCACTTAACCTGACCATACACACGCAAACGAAGCAGAAGTTAGCGCAGGGTATTTGGAGGAAGGAGGCTGATAGCCATGGCTTCTTTTTTCCTCTCCTGAACTTAAGGAATTTCTGATTTTAAAGCTGCTATGCCAGCTTAACCTTGCAATGCCCCATGATAATAACCATGAACCAGAAAATAAACTGTGGCTTTTTTTCTTTATATGATCCCAAATAACCTACTGAAGTAAAAATAAAGCTAAGAGCTATTTGGCTGACTTGTGGCATGGCATAAATGACGGGTGTAGAGACTTTGAGAAAAGTACAGTCATTACAATGTGGAATGATCTCATTATTTATAAGGAAGCACAGTAGCTATCAAAATTAGCTAGTGGGGAAAAAGTATTAAAATATATTTATTTTCCGCAAACTCCAACAAGCTTTTCTGACTTTGAATATAAAAATAATAACCCAAAGACACGGTCCTTTCTAATATGTGTTAGTAAGATGTTTATGATTTTGATGCTGATGCTTCATTGGTATTAAAGTAAGACTCTCCGGTAGCTTTTTGGAATGAGGCTGCTTCTGGCCCTTCCGCTCTGATGGCTGCAAAGGGCTGTCACATCTGCACTTGCCTGACTCTTGATTTTAAAGCACATGTTACCTTCTGGAAAAGGTTTTGCCTTCCTCTAAAGCATTAAGATTCTGCCATTTTTAAAAAAAAGCATCAGGACACAAAATGCATGAACAACCAAATAAAATAGGTAAATTGGACTTCATCAAAATTAAAAAATTTTGTGCATCAGAGGACATTGTCAAGAAAGTGAAAAAGGTAACCTACAAGCTGGGAGAAAATATTCACAAGTCATGTATCTGATAAAGCTCCAGTATTGAGAATATATAAAGAACTCTTACAATTCAACAACAGAAAGACAAACAGCCCCGTTCTAAAATGGTCAAAAGTCTTGAATAGACACTTCTTCAAAAATACACAGATGGTCAACAAAAACAGGAAAAGGTGCTCGATATTATTAGTCACTCAGGGAGATGCCAACCAAAACACCATGAGGTACCACTTCACAACCACTAGGATAGCTATACAAAAATTAAAATTAAAAAAACAGACATAGAAAGTGTTGAGGATGGCGAGAAGAAACAGGAACCCGCGTGCATTGCTAGCAGGAATGTAAAATGGGGCAGCTGCTGTGGAAAACCGTTCTACAGTTCTGCATGAAAGTCAAACATAGAATTAGCATGCAGCCCAGTAGGCCCTCTCCTGGACATAAACCCAAAAAAGGTGAAAACAGGCACTCATAAAATACACATGCATCCATGATAACAGCAGCCTCATTCACTAAAGCCAACGGATTACTAGATTAATAACAGGTTAATAGATAAACAGGTTACTAGATAAAGAAATTGTGGCATATACCTGCATGGAATAGTGTTCAGTCACAACATGGTTGAACCTCAAAAACATCATGCTAAGTGAAAGAAAGCAGGCACTAAAGGTCACATATTATATTATTCCACTTATAGGAAACATCCAGATAGATAAATCCATAGAGACAGGGGCAGATTGGTGGTTGTCACGACCGGAGGGAAGGGGAGGGACGGGAGAAACCGCTTAAGGAATGCAGGGCTTTATTTTTAAACTAGATAGAGGTGGTGATTGTATAACATTGAGAATGTGCTATATGCTATTGAGTTGTTCATTTTAAAATAGTTCTATATATTTTTTAAAGCTGCAATACCTTCTAGGTTAAACAGAAGCCTTCTTCCAAGGTTACCCCATGAGTTTACTGAAGATTTTTAAACAGATTTATTCGATTCACCCATCCACATGATGTTTATGCGCTGTTCAGCATCTATGAAGTGCCAGATACTGTGGGGCGGCTGGGTACCAGGAGACCCACTTGTATCGCGTCCAAGTGGGAAAGGACAGGACCATCTCATGGGGGAAGGACAGCGGCAAGCAGGGTGAGAGAACCAACGTTTGGTACCTGGCTGCTACACGCCCGCTCACCTCACGCTTGATCCCGTTTATGTTCAAAACCACTTGGAGTGGTGCTGGTAGGAGTTATTATTCCCACTTTATGGATACAGAAACTGAGGATCAGAGAGTTTCACTTCCCCAAGTCACCCAGCCTGGGGCAATGAGGCCTGGGTCTTTCTACTCCACCATGCTGTTCCTTGAGCAGAGGTGTGTGAAGAGCCAAGTCTATTGGGGAAAAGATGTTTCCCAATGCAGAAGGAAAAACAAATTTATTAAGAAGCACCTTTGATATCAAAAACAGCAGCATGGTTCTCTCTCTCTAGTGGGATAAGGAAACAAGCCAGGAAAAGACCATAATGAACCATCAAACTTTTACTCAGTTTCGTTTTCAGAAAACAACCATAGAACTTTAGAAAATGAGGGGTTTTCTAAGTAATCTGACCATACACCCTCATTTTTCAGACAGGAAATCTGAAGTCCTGAAAAATTAAATGACACTCCCAGAATTATATAGTAAGACAGGAGCAGAACCAGAGATGGGGCTCACGTCTCATAACCTCTAGTCCAGGGTTCCTTCTGCGATGCCACACACAACAATGAAGACACCGATTCCACATTAACCTTTCACTGAGTAGATCTCAAGTTCTCTCCCTCTCCATGGTGTTAGTAGATGTAGTTCTTGCCTCTATAAACTTGGAGTGTAATGGCCTACACAGTGTTGGACACTTTCGGTGACTTTACTATTTCTTTCATCATGTATTTTGTTAAAAACCAATAAAGAAGAGAGTCAACATTGTAATCTGTGAAGGACTATTTTGAATTCAGTTCATTTCAACACAGGTAAACCTCTTGGAAAGTTGGAATAGGAGATGAACTGAGAACAAAGAGGAGGCTTTGAAAACATACAAAGAAGACTTTGCCAGGAATTTTATCAAGAACGCCCAATGACGTCAGACCGACTCTCCGACAAAGCCGTCGCACACACCCCGGAGGCCGCTTTCTTTCCCGACCCTCCTATTCGCTGGCATTGGCGTGTTGCTGTTATTTAAAATAATGCACAAAATAATTACAGAGGGAAATGTATGTCCTTGTAAAAGATGGGGAGATGACATCACTACTTTCTAAATTTCAAGCCATTAGATTACACAATTCGGAAAATTGCTATATGCCCGTTGAGAATGCTTATCATCCAATTAAAATTTTACCCTTGATCCAAAATGGCCACCTCTTAATCATCCACCTTGGCAACCTGAGGCTTCAATTACCCATCAGCAGAGCTTCCTGCAACCCTTCTAAGGGGCGGAAACAGCACTTAGCTGACTTAGCTCAACATCCCAGGGTGCACTCAACTATCAAACCCCTGATTTGCCAACATACAAAACACAGTACTTAAGGAAAATATTAAGTTGTCCACTCACATTGTTTTTTAAAGTGATATACACATTGCATTAGGTTCTCACATTTACAGAACATGGAATACTATGGTTAATTGAATTGGTTGGAGTCACAAGAGTCCCTTTGGATAACATATGGATAAATGGTCAGACCCCTTAACTCTTCTCAGATGATTCTAGAAATTATAAGCTTTTAAGTCTAAATCATCTATTTTTTAAATCTTCTTTTTTTAAGGAAGTAAGAGGGATGCATTGGCAACATGGTTTAATAAAAAGAAGCCAAAGACTTAACTCTCAGTGGCACTGAAGAACTTTGCAGACAGATGGAATGAACGCTACGATCTTTCCTGACTTCGACAAGGCTTTTGATTTTGTTCTGCTTGGCTGTTCCTCAATGCATTGTAAATTATGGATAAAAATCATTCACTCTTAGGTCAGCCCATAACTTGTTAAAGATATTGAAAGTTCTAAACACATTCCATTAAACTTTCTTCATCCTCAAATGCCTTTATTCTCTGTAGATAAGGCAAGTTATAACTGAGTGTGTGGATGTCCTATATTTATCACTCTCTGTGATTTCTTTGTAATTCTTGAAAAAAGACAGTGATGGTAAGGCTTGGAGTCAGGTTTCAGATGAAGCTGAGCTGTGAAGAAAACTCTACTAACCACACATCAACAGGAAAGTACTTTTATTTTCCCAATCATGCTGGTGGATTTTTATAAGCCTCCCATACAGTGTTTTAGTCTGTCCCTACATGTCCAGTGGCCCACATTTATAAAATATGCCTGAAGTTAGGCTGTAGCTGTGGAAAAGAGCAGCAAATTGACTTACATGTTGGGCCAAGCAATGGCCTTGGGCCCAAGTGCCCATCACCCAACCCATTGAGCTGAACCACGACAATCTTCAGCACCACAAAGGTTTTCAAGTAGCTGGTGAAGAGTAAATTGGCCTCAAACTTAGCTCAGAAGTAATTCCAGGACCCATAATAGAGGGTCATTCTAGATCCAAGAGTAATGCAATGTTTTCACCAATAACCCAAATGATGGAATAAAAAGCACCATCAGTTTTGAGGAAGCCACAAGCTGAGCCACCCCTTCAGAAGTGGGAGCAGATCTGAATAATAACGGTAATAATGGGCATTCAGCATCTGTTCTATGCCAGGCACTGCTCTAAGAGAGTTTATCTGATTAACTCATTTCACCCCCCAACCAGCCCTGGGAGGTAGGTGCTCTCACTCTGACAATCTCTCTAAGAGCCACGGGAAGCCTCAAGGTGCATGATGGGATTAGTGTCCACAGTCACTGATCCCCTTTCTAGTACATCTTTCACAGTGGACTTGCTTATAGACTATCTACTAATTTCTTTTCTTGACCTTCATGTTCTCTGTTTACTATGTTACCAAAAGCATTCTGTTTTAGTATTCTAATTCCATATGCTTGTATATAATTTGTGACTATAAATATCTATAAATAAATTCTGATACTCCCATGAAAATATTGCTCCAATATTCCAAAATTAAAATTTATCCTATTTTGACATGGCAATAAACCCATAATTAGAGTTATCTTCATATAGAATATTCTCTTTATAAACAGCATGTTTTACAAGAGATGTTTTGAATTTTTAATGTTGGATTTTTTTACAGTACAAAAAACAGCCTTTACTAACATGTGGGAAGGAGATTTTGTTAGAATCCATTGCTTTTTCTGGAATGTACCAATAAATGTAGTATCATCAATCTATTTGGGCAACTCCGACAATTTGGGTTCTCCTTGAGCCAGCTTCCCCAAGTAGGCAAAGCTTGTTTTGTTTTCTTTTCATGCTTTCCTTTCTGGTCATTTCTTAAGGTAGAAGAGTAGACTCTTTGTAACATGCAGAGAGACAGATAGCAGACAGGGTGTGGCTCTAGTTCAGTCAGGGATGTGGAAGAAAGGCCCAGGCTAGGGAGAGCGGGCACCCCTTTCAGGGACTTGGCAGCCGGGACAATACTTGAAAAGCAGCCCTCAGCCGCAGCCGGCTGGCACCTTCGGTTCTGTGTAACTCTAGACAATTCGGCTCAGGGCTGTCCCTCGAGTCCCAACAAGAATTCCTTCCTTAGTGACAAAGCACGAGAAAGAGGCCCTCCCAGCATCTTTGACAGGTTTTATGAAGATGAAATGGTTCAAGTTTTTAAAGGTTCACCTGAGGTTTAAGCACTATCCCCTAAAAAGCCTCTTCTAAGCCTTCCATATTTCTTCTGCTTTTCTGAAGACATTCACATCCCATCTCTAATCTCCTCCAGTTTAGTTACCTTCACTGAAGCACAGACTGTGAGAGCCACTGTAACCGAAGAACTCATTGCGTCACAGGGAAGTAAACCGTGTCCCAAGGAGCCGAAGTGGCCCAGTTCTCACCACTCAGACCAGACTCTCTCCCTCAGGCTGTCATGGGGTGTCTCAGCCTCAGCACTGCTCAGGGCTGGGGAATTCTGGGCTGGACAATGCTCTGTCGAGAGGGCTGTGATCCTAGGACATTTATCCGTGTCCCAGGCCTCTTCCCACTAGAATCACCAGAGTCACCTCTTCTCCCTCCTCCATTGTGATGGCCCAAAAGGTCTCCAGACCTTGCCAAATGTCCCCTGGTTTTTCCCCTGGTGGCAAAACCAGCTCTGGTTGAGAACCACTGATCTAGCAAATTCCACCCTCCCCCCGCCCACAGGGGGCGAAGGAACGGACAGTTTTAACAGCAGCAGTTGTCTGTACAAGTGTGCCTTCCCTAGTCTGCCTCCACCGCCGGCTGCTGATTGAACCCAATCTCTCTCATCCAACTCCTGAGTGAGCCCCCTGGTCATGACGGGCAGGAATCCTGAAACCCTCCTCTGGTTCCGCAATTCCCCTTGTGTGTGTTCCTGCGCCTGTGTCCGCTCTCCTCACCTCCTTTCTGAGCTCCTTGGGGTGGGAGGGGTATTCTCCCTGGTTCGCATGATTCATCCTGGAATCGTCCCTAGCGCATCCAGTGCTAGGGACACAGCAGAAAAAACAATACATTCTATTGGCTAAACAACACTGCAGTGAGGCCTGGCTTTGTCCAAACACGAAGGCGCAGCTGCTCGGGTCACACACGTGAACATCCCAGCAAGCGCGGAAGGAGCAGAGCCTGTAAGAGAACCACCTGGCAGTCCCCCCGTGGTTTAAGATGCACGCAGTTGCACTGAGAAGGCGGTAGGCTGTCCCAGGTACCATCAACCAGGGAGCCAAGCCTCCATGACTGATGCTCCTTTTCTTTCTTTTTAAAGATTTTATTTATTTACTTTCAGAGAGGGGAAGGGAGGGAGAAAGAGAAGGATAGAAACATCAATGTGTGGTTGCCTCTCACACGCCCCCCACTGGAGATCTGGCCGGCAACCCAGGCATGTGCCCTGAGTGGGAATCCACCCCACGACCTTTTGGTTCGCAGGCCGGTGCTCAATCCCCTGGGCCACACCAGCCAGGGCCTGATGTTCTTTTTCACTTTGCATAGTAAGGTTGAAACTAAGTCACCTTGGAGTAAAAAGGCCCATGAGGTGAAAACTAAAATATTCCTGATATTTCCTAGGCAAGTCACTAAACCACTATGGGCCCCAATTTCCTCACTCATATGATGGATTTAATAGTGGTATCCACCTCAAATGGTTGCTATGGGGATGCGTGAACTAGTACTTAGAACAGTGTAAGGCTGGTTGTGTAAGAGTTAGCTCTTGTGGTGATTGTTACCATTATAAATGCCCATGCTCCTGAGGTCCTAGTCTCAGCCCTTAAACTTTTGTACACCCCCACAGGGTGCTAGGTGACACTTAAGATGAGGGCACAGGCACATCTCTCTGAGAGCAGGCGTCCCCAGCACTCAGGACAATGCCTGGCACAAGTGGCCAATTGATATATATTGAATGATGAATGAATGAATGAATGAATGAATGGATGGATGGATGAATCTGTAGGATGCCTAAAGGAGCTAGCAGGAGTGGTTAGTATTTTTCCCAAGGGACAATTTTTTCATATTTCTGTGTAAGATTACAACACTGAAAACCTGCCTTTCAAAGGCCGTGTGCTCTGACACACAGCTGAGACTGGGGCCAGGAGCCCCTGCCTCTGCTTCTGCCCATGTCCCAATTAGCTGCATGACCCGAGGCTGTCCGGCGCCTTCATTTTCCTGATAAGAATAACAATACCCACATCCTAGGGGTATAACGAAAATTAATGAGATGGCATGTGAATTGTGCCATGAGCTTCACAAAAGAAAACCTTACATTACTATCAAGCACAATTATTTAAAATATACCAAGCAAGCATGGAGTTAATGGGGCTGTTAATTTTCTAAAGACAAAGTATTCTTCTTGCTTAGTTCATTTCACAGAGGTAGGGTTACGGTGTTATCAGTTGGCTATCTGAAGAGAAAGCAAATCTATTTTATTCACTGCTGGTTTCAAATGAAAAGTGAAAATACCTGTCCTCATCTCCTTACCAGCTTAAGAAAACTCAATTTAGCATCCTGAGAATTTGACGTGGTGTGGAAGAGAACTCCAGGGCTTCGATCCTTGTCCTGTTAACCACGATAGATCTGGCAATAAAAGTCTTACAATCAGAGGTCGCCGTGCCCCTAAACAGGCATCTGAAGCACAGAGCAGCTGGCCATCTGCGTTCAGGTCCCTTGTGGGAGCGATGCTGGCTGCGGAGGTCCTGGGGTTTCCTCCCACAGGCCCTGGCGCCCAGCCGTGCTGTGATCCTGCCACAAATAAGGTATCGATTTTCTAAACATCCCTTTAAAAAATAACAGTCAGGTGTCACATCTCAGATAACCATTTTAAAGGGAGTATTTCTTAAAAAAAAGAGTCCAAATTAAAAAGAAGAAATATTGTTTGCATATCTAGCTTCTTGCCACACCTACATTTTACCCTTTAAGATTCACAAACTCTCCTTCAGTGGAGCTCAGTTCAGGGCCCCTGAAGGCAGCAGCTTCCCAGACACTTGCCTGCCTCACAGCCCAACCCCCTGTCCCAGTTATTCCCAGTCCTTCCCCTGGAATTCCTCCCAGCCCTGTCTGACCAGTCGCAGGGAAGCCATCATTCTTGTTAGAAATTCTCCCCTACGCAGCACTCGAGAGTGGAGAGCTCTCTGCTGTGCCCATAACTTCCCACAGTCGCCTGAAGGAATCAATACACTGGGGGAAAATTGCACAGGCGCTTGACAAAGAGCTGAGAACGAGGATCATTTAAGCCTTCTGAATGTAACCAGCCATGACAGGGTTCTGAAGTTTTGTTCAAGTATGGTCAACCAATATCTCGAATGCATTTTATAAAGGTGACTTAGGAGATATCATTTATTCACCCTAGAGAGTTTATTTGCATCTTATCTCTTTTTACAGCAAGGCCCAAGCTGCTTATCTCCTGCATGGACCCAGGGTGGGCATGCAGCAGGCGTTCAATACACATCAATCACTGAAGAAACAATTAGGATGCGACCCAGAATCCCACCGGTACAGACGCCATTCTAGAGGATGTCAGGGGTGAAGATCTTCTGGAAATTGGGCATCATCAGCTCCCTCCAGAAAGTACTTCCATAGTCAGTTAAAAAGCACTACAATGGACAGATGTCCCAGTTTTCCAAAAAGCAAAAAAGCTCTATGTCATTTAAAAGGGGGGGTGGAAGGTAAGACTATAAAAGACTTGTAAGAGATATACTAAATGCAATGTGCACATAATTCCTATTCTGATTCCACAAATTATAAAGAGATGCTTTTGAGACAATCAATTTGAATATGGAATAGTTATTACATGATATTAAAAAATTATTGTTAATGTCATTAGGTATGATATTTGCATTGTGGTTATATATGCATGTGTGTGTATGTTAATTATCCATAGTAAAGTATTTACAGGGAAATGACACAGCTAGAATTTGTTTTCAAAAATAACAGGAAAAAAACAAAACACAGCAAAACAGTTGGGGAGGAAGGGGCAAGGTTGGCAAAAGGGTTGATAGTTGATGATAGTGGATGGGTTCATGAAGTTCGGATGCTATTTTTCCTATGTTTTTGTAACCTGGAAATCTTCCAAAAGAAAAATATTTTAAAAGTAACTAAAACCACAATCTCCAACGCTTGAACTACAACATACCATCTTTTTTTCCATTAGTTAATTCCTCACATAGTTACTGAAACTCCACTATGCAGAAAGCAGTGTGGTGGGAACTGCGAGGGGTCCAGAGCTACATGAGGCATGATGGACTATCAAATATGTCTAGGATAAATATCTTAAGGGGTTTATAGTTGACCACTTGGGCATGGCAAACCCTGAACCTTCCCGGACACTGGATACGCTGGTCTGTAGCCTGATAGCCTCAGTGCTACAGCTACACCCTTTACTAACCAGGCGATCTTGGGCAGCCACTTCCCTGTTCTAAGCCTTCAGTTTCTCATTTATTTAAAAAAAAAGCTAACGGTAGTACTCCCTTTGTGGACTGGTGGTGAGTTTTAAGTAAGGTAATAATAGGCCCAGGCTAGGACCATCCCAGGCTTTTGATAACAAGTCAGTAATGTTAGCTAACATTATTTTCTGGGTAGAAGCAGCCCAGCAGTAGCCCTTTGTGTGGCTAGAAAGAGACAGTCCTTTCTCAGGGCTGGAGTGACTGACAGGGGTCGGTGAATGGAGGGACGGCTGGTGGCAGTCAGGGCTGGCTTCTGGCACAGGGCCCCATCCGTCCACTATACGCCGGGCCTCTGAATAGGCTTCCCAGGCCCACCCTAATCCCCGTCATGTTTCCCAAGAGGAATCAAAGCTCCAGAGCTTGCCTCCAATCTCGCATGTGGGCAGATGTGCTCAACACTCAGAAAGCGGACACGCGGTGCGAACCAAGCCGTGTCTGGTGATTGCTGCAGCTGGACGGCGGGGCGAGCAAAAAGCATCCACGCAGTAAACGTTTGCGACAGCTCCCTCTAACCTCTCCCTCTCTCCCACTCTGCTCCTCCACCAGGCCGAGGCTGAGCTAAACATGCCATTCCTGTCCCTTATGGAATCCTACTGATCAATTTTAAAATGGTATAGGTGCTCCTTGACTTACTGATGTCCTGGTAAACCCATCATAGTTTGAAACTATCTAAAGTCAAAACTGAATTTACTGCCCCTAACCTACCAAACATCATAGCTTAGCCTAGCCTACCTTAAATGTGCTCAGAACACAGTATCCAAAAAACCCTGGCAATGGCCGAGTACTGATTGGGTGCTGACCCTGGTGATCACATCGCTGACTGGGAGCCACGGCTCGCCGCCGCTGCCCACCATCGTGAGAGAGAACCAAACCACTTATCATCAGCTGGGAAAAGATCGAAGTTCAAAATTCAAAGTGTGGTTTCCACTGAATGCATATTGCTTCTGCACTACCAGAAAGTAGAAAAATTGTTAAGTTGAACCATTGTAAATCGGGGACTGTCTGTATTCTCCTTTCTCCCAAATGGTGATAATAGGGATGGCAACTAATGTATTAACATAGACTAATTTGAATGTTACACTTAAAATAAAAGTTACTTTAGGCAGTTTCGACCTGAGTCTCTGCTTCTCACTTTCCTCCCTGAACAACATGAGCTTCAGCACACAATCCAGCTTTTGCACAAGCTACCAGACCCTGGGCTCCAGGCAGTCGCCCAGCTACGGGTCTGGCAGGCCAATAGCTCAGCCAGCATCTATGCAGGTGCCAGTGGCTCAGGCTCCCGGATCTCCGTGTCCTGCTCCACCACTGTGTGGGACAGCTGGGGATCCAGGGGTCCTGGCTGCAGGGATAGCAGGGGATCTCATGGGCAAAGGGGACATACAGAGTGAGAAGGAGACTGTGCAATGCCTGACTGACCACCTGGCTTCCTACCTGGAGAGGGTAAGGACCCTGGAGGCTGATAATCAGAAACTGGAGATCAAAATCCGGGAACACTTAGAGAAGAAGGGAACCCAGATCAGAACTGGGGACATTATTTCAAGGCCATCGAAGACGTGAGGGCTCAGATCTTTGCAAATTCTGTGGACAATGCCCGCATCGTTCTGCAGACTGACAATGCCCATCTTTGCTGCTGGTAACTTCAGAGTCAAGTATGAGATGGAGCTGGCCACACGCCAGTCTGTGGAGAATGACATCAATGGGCTCCAAAAGGTCAGTGATGACACCAATATCGCTCGGCTGGAGACAGAGATCAAGGTTCTCAAGGAAGAGCTGCTCTTCATGAAGAAGAACCACAAGGAGGAAGTAAATGGTCTACAAAACCAGATTGCCAGTTCTGGGTTGACCGTGGAGTTAGATGCCCCCAAACCTCAGGACCTCAGCAAGATTATGGCACACATCCAGGCCCAGTATGACAAGCTGGCTCAGAAGAACCTAGAGGAGATGGACAAGTACTGGTCCCAGCAAATGGAGGAGAGCACCACAGTGTCACCTCACAGTCTGCTGAGGCAGGCGCTGCTGAGATGACACTCACGGAGCTGGGAAATATGGCCTAGTCTTTGGAGAGCGACCTGGACTCAATGAGGGATCTGCAGGCCAGTTTGGAGAACAGTCTGAGGGAGGGGGGGACACGCTATGCCATGCAGATGGCACAGCTCATCGAGATCCTGCTGCACCTGGAGTCGGCGCTGTACCAGACCCGGGCAGAGGGGGCAGCGCCAGGCCCAGGGGTATGAGGCCCTGCTGCACATCAAGGTCAAGCTAGAGGCTGAGATCGACGCCTATTGCAGCCCACTGGAAGAAGGGGAGGACTTCAATCTTGTTGACACCCTGGACAAAAGCCACTCCTTACAAATCATCCAAAAAGACCACCACCCGCAGGACCGTGGATGGCAAAGTGGTGTCTGAGGTCAACGACACCAGTTTTGAGGCGTTACAGGAAGCAGAAGTGGGGCATCTCTGGCTGGGAAGGAGGCCAATAAAAAGTTCATAGTTCATTGAACATTAAAAAGAAAAAAAATTACTCTATCACCAGATTTGATTATACCTTGTCTTGTTTTGTCTTCTCCTCTTCCTCCCCTCCCCCCACCTTCTGCAATTGAAAGGCTGACACTGTTGGCCCCAACAATGGGGCCGTTCACTCCTGCGCATGCAGTGGACTGAAATGTACCATCCTCATCCCAGCTTCAGGCCCCACTGGTGCTCCTGTGGACGGGGAGGCACACAAGTGCACATCTGTTCCGTGGAGGGGGTGGGGCCAGGGCGTGCCTGGCTGTGCCGAGGCCACTGTGGAGAGACACTCCGAGTACCGCGTTGAGGGGACAAATGTGCACGGTCCACATGTGCCCCATATCTTGGCATGGGCAGATGCCACGCACACACAGCCAGAAATCAAAAATCCACACCCATTCCCATGGCAGACTCTCTGGGAGGCTGGAGAACTGTTTCACGAAGTTCGTGCCTTTCGTTAGAGTCGGGGCGGAGGATCACAGGAGCCTTTGCCAACTAGGATGGGGCTGTTCAGGGCTGTCTTTTCGAGGAAAATGTCCTGTCACTACATATCCACTCACATGTACCCTACGCACACACGTAAATTTGTGCACATTTATAAAACTGGAATCACACCAGAAAAATGACAGGGGAAAAAGTGCTATTTCCAACAGTCAAGTAAAATTAAACCAAAGTCCACATACCAAAGCAGAGTGCAATAAGCGGGGCATAGTGCACGGTTTTTCTTTGAATAATCTGATAGCTGAGACCCTCGCCTCCCAGACGACAGGCGTCAGGGTAATTAAATAAAGCAAACGAGACGCGTTACATCTGTAAAGCGGAGTGCGAGGACCCATGTTGTCCGAGGCATTCCAATCACACCATACATTCCTTTCAGAATCTACTTTATGTACCGGCCCAGCTGTGCCGTAAACACCGACCTCTCTGCTCCTCCATGTAGACTGACTTCAGGAGGAGAGCAAGTGCCTCCACTATTACAGAATTCGTAACAAATGAGAATCTTTTAAAGAATTTTAAATAAGTGCTAGATTAGAGCTGAAAAAAAATCAACCTGAGAAAGTATTTTAAAGACTTTCAAACAATGCAATTAAATCAACCACTATTTATTACTTCTATTTTCTAATTATGACACATTTTATATGTTGAAGGCTATTCAACTGGTTTCATTTGAGAAAATGGGACATTAACATTTTGAGTTATTTCAAAGAAAGTCTCTACAGTTCTAATCTCAATCAATCATGATCATCCAATATGTGTACTATTAAGGTCATTTTCTTCTAACTCCACGCTTTCTACCACAGGCCTTCAGTCACTTGGTGGCTATATACATTTTCTTTCTCGCTTCAAAAGCAATAAATGCTCTTTGCAGAAATCCAATTATCATCTATTACCTACCATGATTACTTAATTTAGCATTATGCCAGATTGTTTTCTAAACAAACATATTATTAAACAAACATGGTAATGCATAATTTATTTTACCTTTCTACCAATAACATATCATGGGTATATTTCCATATGGGAATATTCAGTTCTACAATATAAGCCCATTTTGGGGTATGTGATTACAGAGTATGCTGTTTTAAGAATGTAGCTTACTTTATTTAATGTTATAAACAAATACAAAAAGAAAAAAGCCATCCTTGTATATACACTTTTGCAAATTTTCCTATTTAAAATGTTTTCTTTACATCTATGTAGCTGGTTATATTTCCCCTGATTTTCTTTTCTTTTCTTTTTTAAAGATTTTATTTATTTTTAGACAGGGGTGAAGGGAGGGAGAAAGAGAGAGGGAAACATCAATGTGTGGTTGCCTTTCGTGTGCCCCCTACTGGGGACCTGGCCCTCAACCGGGGCATGTGCCCTGATCTGGGGATCGAACCTGAGACCCTTTGGTTCACAGGCCGGCACTCAATCCACTGAGTCACACCAGCCAGGGCTTTTTAAATCATAATAGATAAATTAAGAATTTAACTAAATGAGAAGGAAATTGGCAAGTGAGCCTTGGAAAGTACACTTAACATTCTGTATTATTCAAACACTTGCATATTTTGTCATTTTCTAGGCTTCTGAGGTAGAAAATCTGCAGAAGAGAAATTTCGAGTGAAGGGATTTAGTGCCATTTTCAACAACCCCTGCAAACCTAGGACCATCTGGGGACAGAACCTCAGACCTGTCTCCTTCTCCCTAAACTGTACTGTTTGTGAAGGTGTGACCACAGCATGCCTGCACCTCTCCTCTCCTGCACTTTTGTCTGGGGGTTGCTCCTCCCCTTCCTTTCTTACCATGGCAGATGTGGGGTTCTCTGTACCCCACAGTCTTTTACTTATCCCAGAGGCAAAGGGAATTCAAGAGCTGAGAAATACGCATGCTAATTCTAAGTATGGCAGAGAACTGAAAACAAATAACTCATTAAAAACTCCCAGGGTAGAGTCAAACATGAAAACTGAATAAGACTTCAAAATAAACATTGTTTCTTTGTCATTTTGTTGCATAGCTTTTGATCCTTTTGTAACAAAATTGTCATTCAGGACTTCTTTCCAAATTGCAACTTGCCATTGCATCATCCTTAGGTCATGGCATATATTTTCAATGGCTTATTTGTTTAGAGGCTTTCCCCCCTTTCCTCATTGCCAAATTCTGTGAACAATGAATTACTTCAGCAGGAAATGCCATACTATCTTTGCAGAAAGATCATGTGTGCGATTGTATTCCTCTCTGCTTTCACTGGTCTGGTGCTGTGCTATAGAAGAAAGCATTTTTGAAATACAAACTATTTAGCCCAGGTTAAAGGAAAATAAAATCCAAATGTGCTCTTTTCCTCACGGGGCATTTACTGTTCATGTTTAGCACCTAACTGCATTAAATCAACTAAACAAAGTCATCTAAAATATGGCTATGTGCATTTGGGCAGCATAGAGATTGTTTTCTCCATAAGTTCTTGGAAAAACCAGGTTCTTGCGTGCTTTAAGATTCTACCTCCAAATAACATCACCCCTAAGAAAGGCAGCTTTTTATCCCTCCAACTCTGGGGAGCATGGTGCGTGTCTCAACTCCTTTCTTCAGTTCCCTTGGTCCAGTGGTAAATGATCACTCGGGTACAAGTGGCCAAAGGAAGACTCACTTAGAGTAGCATCCTGGTTTTCAACTCTGTGGTCTGTTGGAGCTGCCTCACTGGGAAAACAAGAACTTCTAATCAACACGTGTCATTTTAGCGGAAGCCTATAATAATAGAGAGCACACCTGCCATCCCACTTGCTCTGCCTCAGTTCAGAAGCTGCCGTTTCAAGTCTGCTCATCCTGTCGCTGTGATAGTTAACTTGATGTGTCCACTTGATTGGGCCCCAGGGTACCAGACATCAATCAAACATTATTCTCCAGAGTGGGAATCAGGGACGCTGGGGACCAGGGTACTCTCGTGTTTCTGCAACAATGGTTTAGGATGGCAGTAACATTTTCATCAGTGGAATAAAGCAGATTGCCCTCTGTAATTTGGGTGAGCCTCGTCCGGTCGGTTGAAGGACTACATAAAACAAAAAAGATGCACCTTCTCCCGAGAAAGAGGAAACTCACCAGCAGACTGCCTTTGCGCTTCCTCTGCAACATCGGCTCTTCCTGCCTGATACCTTTGAACTAGAACATGGGCTCCCCCTGGGCCTCCAGCCTGCTGCCCCATCCTGCAGGTTGAACTTGCCAACCTCCCTAGTCATGTGAGCCAGTTCTTTACAATAAACCAGTCAACCAATACCTCGTTGGTCCTGTTTCTCTGGAGAAAAATGACTAGTACACTCATTCGAACAAATATTTCCTTAACATGAACTATATGACAAGGACTAAACTAAGTCCCAGGATAGAGAGTTAAAATCACAGTCCATACCCTTGAAGATTTAGGAATCTGGCAATTATGTGGACAACAAACAGTTACTCCTGAGAGCAAGTTGGCCCCATAAAAGAGAGACTGTGCACATGCATTTCATTTAGCAGTCTGAGGCTTCCCCGGGCTTAGTCATGATTAAAGCCTGACCAAGTTTGCTTAAGTGCTCGGTTTTTCCAATCTCGCTTTATCTGTTTTTTCCAGTGGATGGAGGGTTGCAGTGAAATACATATTTCCACTCCCTAATTGTGGCATCTGCAGAGGACACAGCGCCATTATTGGCTTGTGGTCCATGGAGTAACCCTGCTTACCCTTTTGTGTGGGTCTCAGACATGATTTACCACCATGGAGTGCTGCCCGATACTCAGTCATCGAGGAAATTTGTTGGATCTGCCCTGGAGCAGCTAGCTCCTGAGAACCAGATGACACAGAACGTACCCATGCACTGGCCTTGTCCGGGAGCCTGCTTTGACCATCAACCGTTCACTCATTAGGGACCCCTAGTGGAACTTACACGGGGGACAGACTATTCCAAGGGAGTCTGCTGTGCATCACATCGTAGATAGAATAGACCGGGAACAGCAAGGGGCTTTCAAGTCAGGCAGGTCTCAGGCAGCCTCCTGCGCCTGCTTCGTAGTAGCTGGTGACCTGGGAGAATTTATTTGACCTCTCTGAGCTTTGGTTTTCTCAGCTCTAAAAATGAGGACAGCATGGCCTCACCCCGGGGTTCCTGTTAGGACTGAACGGGCCCATGTGGTAAGGTAACAATGCCAGGCCTACTGCCTACGACACATGGGCCATCACCGGAGGTTGCTTTTGAACACGGAGGGTTGGTGTATCTTTGATCCATCTCGGTGCTTATGAAAGCATAGGGGTTGGCCGTAAACATTTGGTGGCAAAGTGTTCCTGTTCATTTCAAAATTCTGTATTGAGCTGTTAGAACAAAGGACCTAGTCTAGTTCAAAGTACAACACAATCTTTGTTACTCAGAATACTAGAGAGTGGGCCATAAATGGCCAGAGAATCTGGCCAGTAAAGAGTTAATTGACATTGGCGAGAGATTGTGCTTGGTCCCCACTCTTCCTCCTTTGGAAACATAAATGTGAATGAAAGAACAGAAAATGGGAGGCCTTATTTTTTGTAAGGCAGAAAGTTAGCCCCCAACCCTCCCCATCCACTCTTAAAAAAAAAAGCCTAGAAAACAATCATCTTCTAAAAATCCTAATACAAGACTGATTTGTTTTTCTTTGGGAACACTAATGAGCTCAGTGATTTTTACTGGATTATTTAAGATGCTTATTCCTGGAACCTTGGCAAGGGAGTGTCAGATGACACAGCTTACTCAGCTCGGTGATTATGTTTAACAAAGAGAGTAAGGCAAGGAGGGAAGAGGAGAGTGGGGAGAAAATTTTCACTCAGAAGGGTCATAAAAGAGATGTTTCAGAGCCACAGCGTGAACACAGCAACTGACTCATATTCTAAAAATTGCACTAAACTGTTCTGGAAAGTTGTAACATAGAGATATAACAATGGAAACATATTATTCATTGCCAGACTGAAAGCATAATAAAGTTGTAACTTTCACTTAAAATAGCAAAAAATAAAGGGTGGTTGGGCTATGTCCAGGAAGAATAATAGGCTAGTGGAAATTAGGTGATCCCATACTACATTTAATAACAGTTTTTGAGTATTGAATTTTCACCAAGTTCATCTGTCACTGAAGTAACTGGAAGTCACGGCTTATTACATCATTAAACTTGGAGCCACTATTAGCTCCAGAAAGGCTGGAGCTCAGTGTGATTCTGACCACACAGCTTATCGACAAAGTGCATTTAAATTCTCATTAACTTGTTCAAGTATTAAAGTTTGAATTACAGACCCTTCCCCACACTGAGAGAGAGAGAGAGAGAGAGAGAGAGAGAGAGAGAGAGAGACATCCAAGCAGAGATTGTAAAAATTCAGTGAGCTTTTTATATAAGCAGTACGAGAAAGCTTTCATTTCCTAAAGATTCCACAGTGGCTCCATGTTGTCTTGGGAGCAAGTTCTACTTCGTCATCCCAATGTGGAACGTGGGTGGGGTCTCATCTCAGTCTTTGTCTTGCTAACAACATTCATCACAGGTTAACCATCTGAACAACATGAACCCGCTAGACCCTCTACCTCAATTCTCTATATTCCTCAAAGCAACGCAACGGCTGTCCCCAGTGACAGATGAGAAAACTGAGCCTCTGTGTGTTAAGCAAATTGCTCGCACACCTTGGGGATACAAATTTCAACCATCTGACTCCAGCAAGGAGGCCTGTCTTCTTTCTCCTCTTCCACCATTAAAGCAGAGTTGCCAAATCCATGCTTTGGAGCCACTGCTGAAGCTGTGTGCCTTTAGTTGAAAAACACCTCCACCTTCTCTGCTTACCCTTCCAGTCCTAGACTGTTCCTCAAAGCCCTGGAGCCACCATGGAGGACCCTGTTTCCAGGGTCCTGGACAAAGGACAGGCCATGTGTCACTCATTTCAGCATTTGATTGGCCAGACTGGCACTCCACCTAACCCTTCCTTTGTTATAATCATTGGGGAAGGGGGGTTGAGTGTAAATCTTTCTTCTAACCGCGATGGCAAGAGTTGGTCTTTTAAATTGTCATACACTTCCTTCTTTACATTTCATGGGAGAAACACTAACTATTTAGTAGATTTAATTTAAAATGTCCTGCATTTTTGTTAGCCACTGTATATAACAACACATTAGAAGGATAACTTCCTTTTTGGTTTGATGATGAGAACAATCTACTTTAAAATAAAATAAAATTTCCAGTAGAATTTCTGGGTTTTAAAAAATTATGGTTCATAGTATTGCATTAATTGTGCTTTACTAAATTCTTTTCTAAAAGATTTTATTTATTTTTAAAGAGAGGAGAAAGGAGGGAGAGAGGGAGAAAAACATCAATGTGTTGTTGCCTCTCATGCGCCCTCTACTGGAGACCTGTCTTGCAACCCAGGCATGTGCCCTGACTGGGAATTGAACCAGTGACTCTTTGGTTCACCGGCCAGCATTCAATCCACTGAGCCACACCAGGCAGGGCTGCTTTACTAATAATATTCTTATTAATCTCAAATAGCAAGAATCTTTGATCATATAGGACAAAGATGAATTGAACAGTCATGAATATACAGCTGCATTTTAGCCAACAGTATCAGATTTCCCCTTAATTTTTCTACCATCATCATGAAGAAGTTCCAAAGAATAGATTGGAGTTTTACCATCTCTCTCTGTCCCTGGACACACTTACATAGATGCTCTCTTAAGATTAAATTTGCCAAACAGGGAGGTTGTGGAGTGCTGAAACAACTAGATAAGCTACCTTAATGAAATATATAAACCCTGGAAGACAGTCCATCGGCAAGGATTCGCCACAGGCAACCCTGTCATTATGAAGCCAGAAATGGGTAGACGCTGATGATCCAGGCATGATCAATGGGGCAAGACAACTGGTATATTTAACCATCAGCTGGGCTACAGCAGGAAGAAAGACAGACAGCAGGTAAGGCTGATTCCAGAGGACATTCTACAGGTTGGTCCGATGACGACCAGGAGGACGGAGAGGGAAGGATTCTCGAATTCAGCCATTTGGAGGCCATAGCCTGCATAGTGGTTTGAAGTGAGTCAGACCCTCAGACAAACCTCAAAGCAGCCCACCTTACATCCAGGTCCTCCAGAGCTGGCCCCCAGCTGGTGACACCGTCTGATGGGGTAGAATGTGTTCCTCTGGGGTTCCAGAGAAAGAATCTGCCACTGTTTTCATGTGGTCATTGGGACAGAGGAAAGCATCTCTGCTCAGCCTGTTAAGGGCCTGGCAGCTCCACATTCGGGCTGGTGTGGCTTCTGCTTCTCCGAGAAACACATTTCCAGGTTTTGGCAACCAGAAACCCAATCAAATACCTGAATCCTATTTCCTTCCCTTTTCCCTGGGCCGTTTCCATATTCTAACTTCAAAACTCTCCTTTCCGTCTCATTGAGAGGAAAACGATTGGATCACAGGTGCTGCTTTTTCCACTCTGGAGAACTGAGGGGCTGGCAAAGGGATTGAAGACAGCACGGCCATGGCTTTGGGAGGTTTTCCATCACCGTGGAGGGGAGCCTGGCACCTGTTCACTGGCTCTGGTTTTGCTTGCTTACCCGGAGCCAATGGGAAGTGAACCGGGCAGCTGCTATGGAATGCTGATTGCATTTATGGACATGCCACCTTGCCTAACAAAGCTGCATTGAACCAACCTGGCTCACTGCTCTGAGGCACGCTCACCTCCTCTGTGTGCGCCCCTGTCACCTTACATGCACCGGTCTTTGTGCCTGTCTGGAAGGCTCTCCATGCCTCATCACTGGGAAGAGGGAGACACCACCCTGGTCTTAGCTCCACAGTGCGGGGAGCAGCCAGAGAGAGAGGTCGGTGCTTTGCCTTCCTGTGACTTGGTCTGTGCCCAGCATCCAAACAGAATAACCCAGCCCTAATCTAGAGGGGAGAGACAGCTAGCCCACCCCTGCTCCTCCCCCACAGAGAAGGAGCAGTTCGGTGGGTGCTGGGGTGGGGCACTCCGCAGGTGTGTTTTGTTTGGCAAACACAAGATATTTTTTAATGTTTTACTCCTAATCAATCGCCAACCTTTAAAGATCGGGAGATTTCATATTAAGAAATAAAAAAGAACTAGATTTCCAGGATCCCTTGACAAAGCAGAAGACCAAGCAAAGCGGGCTGACATCCAGGCGTGGGTCACAGCTGCCCTCCTGGGGCTGTGTGCACCCTGCTGGCCTCTGCAGCCATGGACTTGGCCTCTTGGGCATGACCAGTGTTTCTCTATCAATGTTTCACTGGGAGCTGCGACAAAATATCCTTACCTGCTCTCAGACACATTAGGTTTAAGAATGGCTAAGGCTAGACCATGAAGGGTAGATGACAAATTATTCTCTTCCTGAAGCTCCTCGTGGCTCACCTCACTCCTTCTCCAGTTTCGGAGTTCTTCGTTACATTCCGTCAGAGTCTGGTTTCCTCCTATTCCTTCTTCTCCACACCCCACACAGACAGCCTCAGGGGTGTTCTTTCTTATTTTCTTTCTCTCTCTCTCTTTCTTTCCATCTCTTCTTTCTGTTTCATTAAGTTATTTTTGTCCCTCCATTCTGAACCCCACCCCCAGTTTCTCCACATTCTTTTAAAAGTACGATGGACAAAATTAGAAACAATATTGTAACCACTAGTTTACTAGAGTAGAAGTCAGTAGAGATATTTATTTCTTGTTCTTTAATGTTATACTTAATATCTCAGAATCATATTAATTTCTTTTCACAATGCCTTTTTTGCAGTTTTTTAAACCTAATCATCACCTGGTTTTAATGAATGAGGAACTTATTTGTAAAAACCTGAGAAACCACACTCCAGGATGGAAAACCCAGATTTGGGGCAAAATGAAGGCACCAAATATCAAACCTCACTTTCCAGTTAGATGGCCTGTAAAGTCAGTGGGGTCATATGTACACCATAATAATTTTAGTTCTTTACCTTATAAGTCAACTCACAATCAATAGGTTAGCCTGTTTTTAGGCAATTTCTAAGTTAATTTGGTAAGTTTTTTTTAGGGTTGTTATTTAAAATTTTCACATATTGCAATTTTTTCATTTCTTTTTTCAATTTCTTTCCTACTTGCGCTCATTAGGCCAAACCTCAACTGTCAGGTTATAAGAGAAATGCTGCTTGGTGGAAGATGGAATTAGAAAACCAGCACAAATCTTAGCCTCTCTCTATAAGATAGCATCACTTCGTTATACCCATTTTACAGATCACAAAATGGAGGCCTGGAAAGCTTAAACAGCTGGCCCACAGTTGACTGGCAACACACCCACCATCGCCTGAGTCCCGGTTCTGGCCCCCCCATCCCCCGCTTGGGGAAGGTGAAGCCTTCTGTGGCCATCAGCCCCTGACGCTGGGCGCTGGGCAATTACAAAACTGAGCCTCAGAGTTGGCGGGAGCCTGACAAGAGCAGAGACTGCGTCCCGGTGTCACACACTGAGGCCTGAACCAGATGGACATGGAAATGCACGCGAAACACTGGACATGACATTCGGGAGCCAGCTGACGCTGCTAAACCCTCCTTGGAAGCCCTAGGAAAAGACCAAGGTTTGCTAACAAACACATCAACCACGGAGAGACCCTTGCATGATGCTGAAAATCTTTTTCACAAATAAAATGCGCGTATAAAAACGAAATTGAACTTCAAGATCTCCTCTAGCAAGCGACAGAAAAGAACCACACCCCTTCGCACTCATGCTTTGGGGGGAACTGAGGTCTTTTCACTGTGTGCCTGGTCTCCATAAAAATGTCTGCCCGGTTAGGGCAGATAGGTGCCGCGGGGAAAGAAGGAGCGAGCGCCAGGCTCTGAAATCCCGAAGGAACTCTGAGGGCGCGTCGCCCTCCCGCAGCCACGCCCAGGTCCCTGCAGGACTGGCCGCAGCGCACAAAGGTCTCCCCGGGCGGGGCAACGCGGACCTAATCTCAATGTTTTGATTCAACCGTGAAAATGCAGCTTCTCCCCTTCCTCAAAAAGGAGCCGGGGGGTTGGGGCCGGGCAGGGCTACCCCGGCTGCCTGAGCCCGAGGTTCTTTGTGCATCCTTCCCCAAAGCACAGGACCCGATCCCGAGCGGTGCGGTGGAGACCCGGCGCTCGCATCCCCTTCTGCAGCAGCCCGGGTTGTCGCCTCCTCGTCAAGCCAGCGCGAACCACCTCTAGCCCAGGCGACCTGCGTGGCGAGGCCGCCCTCAGCCCGATCCCCCGTGAGCCGGCCTCTGCTCGCGCCGCCTTTACGCCCGCGCCACCGGGCTGCACGCCTTGGGCGCCCAGCCGCCTGCCGGCAGCGCCGAGCCAGATACTCACGTTTCCAATTGTTTCCTTGAGGGGCGCGCACTCCCCGCACCGCCACTGGTAAAGAGCAAGAAGGAAAAGTGCTCCAGAGCCGCCTTTCAGGCAGCTAGGAGCGACCAGCTGACGGTCAGCTGAAAGCCCCTCATTTTCTGCAAGCTCACTCAGAATGCTGCCCGGGGCCGCCAACGCAGCTGCCAGGTTTAATAACTGTGTCAGACAGCCCCTCCTCCCCACAAAGAGACACAAAGATGACACGGCCGGGGACTAGGGTCCCCACGTTCAGGCGCAGTCACCCGACCTCAGCCCCGGCGATGCCGCAGCTGCAATGACTTTGAAAGGACCGACGAGGCAAGGTTTAAATGCCAGCATTGACCTAGGAATTTTCCAGAAACCTCAGTTGTTTCCTATTCGCTCCGAGCATACATCTGATACTCTTCCCCACGGTATTTATGAAACAAAACAAGAGACGGGTACGTTTCCAGTTAACCTGACCGACCTGCGGCTCAGCTGGAGAGGGGGTTGATTTAAAGGAACGCTGCTAACCTCGGTGCTATTTTTGCTTGACTTCTGGGCAGGGGTGGGATATCCTGGCAGCGTGCAAAGCGCAGGAAGCCCGTGGAACTGCGCTCCCCTCACGTTTCAGTGGCGCCCACCGACGCTCCCGCCTCTCGGGGGAGCTCTGGCCAACAGAACCCTATTGTCTGGCACCGGGTGGGGGGCGCCTGGCGGCGGGGGTGCTGCTTGGCAGATACGCCTGGACCTTCTCCAAAGTCAGGACAGCGACTGGATTTTATCAAGCCGGAAGGAATGAGTGGCTCTGGTTTACAAGTGAAAGTGCTCTATAAAAAAATACTGTACTCATAACCGAGGCCGGGCCCACGGCAGCTTGGCGACCACGCCCCGCGGCCTCCCGGAGGCCGCTCCCCACCCCAGGGGCCGCAGCACCTGCCTCTGCAGGGAGTGGTTTCCGTGGAAACTCCGGTGAGCAGCGCTCGCTTCCCCAACGGTGTTACCCTGACGACTGTGACCTAGCGTTAGGCGGTCCAGCGGAGGATGTCAGCGGATTCTTGTTTAAAACCGCAGATTCAAAGAGATTCATTCATGAGTGCGGTAAGACAGGAAGAGCAGGGCTGTGATATTTGGGAACGGAGGCGGAGCCACGCCAGGCCGTCAGTGGGTGCGGTTGAGTGGACATCTCGGACCCACGGGGACCGCATCGCTCCCGCCTCCCTCCACCCAACAGAATTCACATATGGTTTTAGAAGGAATTCCATCGTTACCTTCAGCATATGCACTTTTTCCTATTCTGTTTAAGTTACTATCTAAAAGTCATTTTGCACAGACTGGGGACTGGCTAGCTCCTGGTGGAAGTGAGGATGGGCCTGGAAGACGCACGAAGCGAAGGGGAGGCCCCGGGGAATGGTGTTTGACTGCGGCTGATCTCGTGCACCGACCGTCCTGAACGCAGCCTTGGCCGCTGGGCTGTGATGCGGACACGGCTGCACCATTAAACTCCTCATTTCAGGGAAAGGTGCGAGTGGGGAACAAGGAAGAGTGGGTGAGACTATCCACATACGTTAAGAATGTAACTGTTCGTATGCTATCTTCTTACTGTGGGTGTGGACATTTTAAATTCATCAAACCACAAGTAGGTGCTAAAAGGTAAAAGGAAACGAGTTAATGAGCTTCGTGCAAGGCCCGCAGGCCCGCATGCGCACACGCACGTATTGGTTTCCATATTGGTTTCTCTTACTATGAACTGTATATTTCATATTTAACTTATTGAAAGTTAAAAACCAGGGGCCTGTTCGAATTAAGATTTTACTGTATACATTATAATATGTTGATAATTAATCTCTGGGTGGAGACTTTCCTTGCTGGTTGTAAGCTGGGGGCATCT
>CM052545.1:18825258-18840812 GCA_028533065.1 Trachops cirrhosus | reverse complement strand
GGGATCAAGTGAGACATTAACAGAAGCCAAAGAATGCAGATACCTTTGGGCTGGAGCGACAGCACCTTCTTCAGAAGGAACCAGGGCCAGGAAGGCCCCAGACATTTCTCTGTGTAGGGAACTAATTAAGCCCTCTGTTTGTTTGACCTTGGCCTTCAGTTGCTAACCTGTCAATGTCACACCGACCTTGATGCACCCCTTCCAGATCAGAACTAAGGTGCAAAGCTGCCCAGTGCTAAAATCCTTTCTGATTATTGTGACTTATCAACAGGAAAAATCATGTGACAGATATGCATTTCTCTCGCCTTTGTTCCCAGTATCCAAATCTGTAAGTACAAATGTGAATTTGGTGGTCCTTCTTAACAATGTGATATAGTACACATTGGTTATTTGCTACTCAGCATCTATGTATTCCCAGTCCTGGCAACAGGACCTCAAATTTCCAGGAGAAATTTGGCTTGGATGGGACTGAACCTACCCCCGGTTCCGAGAGTGGGCTTTGGTGGGCTTAAACCAGCTGCCACAGCCACATGTGTCTCCGTCACCTGGATTGGCTTGCAGATTGGCACTAACCCAATCAGGGCCTACAAGCCAAGAGAAGATATTTGCTGGGGCTTGGGGAAAATGAGCCTTCTTTCTCTTGTAGTAGTTCTGGGAGAAGAGACCCTGGAAAGTGTGAGATGAGGATGTCAATTTTGGAGCTACCGCAACCATTTTTCCATTAGTGGGGATCTCAGACCTGCCTGTGGGGTCACCTTGTGGGAGGCTGAGGGTGAAGTCATTGCCATATAAGGCACTGTGGGGAGGAGAGAAGACTGGCCCTCGGTGGCATCTTTTGAGCTGCTAGATCAAACCTCACCTGAAATCAGTGCCTCAAGACTTTTAGTTACCATTGAATCAATAAACTCCCTTGATCTTATAAGAAATCTTGATTTCAGCTCTCTATTATTTGCAGAAAAAATGGCATTTATTTTAAAAGATCATCAAATTAAAACTAGAGTGTCATTTAGACATCCCCTTTAAGTTCTATTTTACCTGCTTTTTCACGGATCTTTTAGAAAAGTTTCACAACTGGTTTCTCAAACTTTCAAATTTCTAACACCCGGACACTGAATTGACTGCTGCTCAACATCCTGACACTTGGTAATCCCCACCCACCTGCTCTTCACCAGGCTTTTCTCCTGCTATTCAGCATAGGATTTGTGTGCACATCCTTAAAGCAAAAGTCCCAGAAGGCCCAGGAGAAAAACGAGCAGAGCTGGGACCCAAATTCCCACCTACAGCCAAAGTCCTGGTTCTTAAGCCGCTCTCCACATTTTTCTCAAGTCAAGCCTGCCCACCGCGGCTGATGTCACTCCAGTGTTTCCTCCAAGTAACAGGCACTCATTACCTTTCCTTGATACAGCTGAGATCACAAAGCTCCTTCTTGACTGTCAGTGAACCATCCTGTTCACTGAAAGATCTCCATTCTGTGGCCTCTATCTGCACTCACTGGTTTGTAAAATTCAGCAACTGTCTCAAAACAGGCAGACTACTGTAGATATTATTCTGTGTAATAGAGAATATCCCCAAAGAGTGAGGAGAGAATCAGTTGTTAACTATGCTAATAACAGCTAACCAAGCCCTGGGCTAATTCTGTTTCCATGCTTTATCTCGAACAATCATCTCAGCAGGTCGAAGCAGCAGGCTCAGGGCACCAAGGAGGAAGCTTGGCGCAAAGCGATCGGCTCCCCCAGATCCCAGCGGATGTGAACTGCAAAGCCAGACCGGAGCTCAGGTGGCCGGATATCGGAGCCCCTGCACACGCTTTCTTATCGTAAAAGCACAATGGGACCTGCTGGAAAAGGTGTATGGCAAATCCTTTGAGGGAGAAGAGAAAGATTCGGTTCTGGAGATATATATTTGTATCATAATTCTTTCCATTCTGTATGTTCGGATTTTTATTGATCAGATTTCAAGTGTAGCACACTTTCTTATTGTTCACCCAAGACATTGTGTGGTACATTTAACATTTCATCGGCAAAGTAACGATCACAGCATGGTCATCTTTAGGACTTGGAAGAGGCGTGTATGGATCATGCTCTGCAGAAAATGAGAAAGGAGTATTTCTGCTACCGAGGCTTTTGTTTAAAAGGAAAAAAGAGGCATTTAGCTCTCTGAGTTATGAAAGCGTCTGTCATTTTAGATAAGGCCCAGCCACCAACCAGAACCCGCAGGCCAGGGCAGGAGGGCGTCCTCATCCAGATAAGGGCTGCTCGTGACAATAGCAGGAAATGAAATAAAACCCAGAAAGCAGTTCGCAGAGTGACGGTAAAGATGCTGATGCTAATGAGATTGTTCGGAGCTTTATCCCTTTCAACCAACTGCTGCCCCGTTGTTTCCCAAGAACATTTGCTCCCATGACGTTTGTGGTCTGTGCTTCTTGGCCAGAACTGGATTGTGGGTTGTTCCAGAGCTGGACCCCATAAGCTGGGGAGCAGCTCCCTCCCTTGGGAGGCTCTGGGCTGCTTCATGAGGGCAGTCAGTTCAGGGCTGGCCCTCCTCCTCAGCCTCCCACACAGCATCCTTCCACCCTCACTCCTGAAATGTGCATTCCCAATAACTCTGACTTAAACACCTGCCATGCACCTGTCTACATTCTGCCATTGAATCGATGAAATAAAAACAAAAATCCCAAAACTCTAAAGTTCAATACAGCAATTGGAGGCAACTCCCCCTCGAAACCTTTCCTTCCTTATTTCTTCTGTCGAAACAGATTTTAAAATAATATGGAATTCCCCGCAGGACTTACGAAACAGAACTTGATTTAGAGAAACATCCGTTTTCAAACACACAGGAATTCATTAGCCGTAACTTGGCAAGCCTGATGCCAAGTCGATGCCATGCTCTGTGTAGCGGTCCCCTGGAAATCCTGTGAGTTGGCTGCAGTTCCCGGACCTGGCTTTCCGGGGAGGGGCTGGGGACACTCGCCAGGAGGAGCAGAGTTTGGAGTGTCAGACTCAGGCGTCCGCACCTTCGTATATGGTTTTGAGAAATAGTGCAACTCACAGGGAGAGGGGTTGCCCGCTTCGTTATCCTGTAGCTCCTGACACAGCTCAGATGTCAGATTGCACGTCCCCAAACAGCTGGAATGAGACCAGGTGCCGGAAGGTAGGAGCTGGGCCCTAGGGAACTTCTGCAGTTGCTACAAGGACCAGAAGCACACATGTCATCTGGTGCCCTGGCTGAAATCTTCCAAAATTAAGTCTAAGATTAATTGACTGTCTTTTTCTTTCGTATATAGCTTAAACTCTTCTTCTGTCTATCTGAGGAGTGCCCGAGGGTCATTTTCTCTAAATCACAACTTTACTTCCACTGGTGTTTAATTCCCCACACTACCTCCAGCCTGGCACCACTGAGGGGCCTCGGCGGACCCTGGGGTAGTTACATCCACCCCTCTCCCCACTGGGAAGGACCTGTGAGTCCCCGGTGCCACCGCTCCGCACATGGACCTCGCCTCACCGCTCAGTCAGCAATGGTGCCACCTGCCATGCTTGCTGAAAGTGTCACTATGATTCTGGAAACACCTGCTTCTCCTTTCCCTTCTTTAGTATCTGCTTCAAAACGATGCTGTCTAGGGTTTATGCCTGTCATTTTCCTACCTCTTTTCTCTTTTGAAAATCATAATGATGGAGACATATTGGAAATCCCAAGTGTTTTCCAACTAGTGCAGGCGAGGAGGCAGAGAGGATGCAAACCCTCATAGGTGTCTACCATCGGGGCCTAGAGCTTCACTTACCAAGTCCTGTGAAAGAAAATAGCTGGGGTCGCATATGTGCCCCTGTATGTATGTATATATATGTGTGTACCTTTATGAAACAGCATCACTGTTGAAAAGTAACACACAAAAAGTAAATTTTGGCAGGAATAAAACCACTCATTTTTCTTAATGCAAAAACTATGTTTGTAACTGTGTATTCCATTCCCACCTTATATGTTCGATTATAGAACACATGTGATTTTATTTTCTGACATAGAAATTGCTACTGACAGTTAGCTGCTTCTTTCTCTGCATCTCCCCCCTAGCATGCATTCAACCTGTATTTCTATTCTAGCAATTCTTTCCCTGCACCGCAACGAATATTTGTGTATCCCTCTCCCTGGAGGGGGAGATCAGATCATACCTGTCTTTACATTCCTAACATCCAGCACTGCGGGTCTGGTGATGCACTGGCACTCAGGAAAGGCCTGTGGAGTGAGTGATTGCAAGTCCAAAGCATTCAGAGCAGATTAGCCCAGACTGAGGTTATTCCTAGAGTTTATACAGAGTCTGGGGTCCATGGGATTCTAGACATTTAGCACTTGGATTGGAGTGGAGGTCCTGAAATTTTCAAAAAGCATGCTGGTAGTTAAGTTCTCAGTAAGACGGAATCTATCAGCAAGACGCAGAGTAGACATGCAATGGGACTGGGAAAGATAAACCATGCTTGATCCGATGCGGCTCAGCTCTTGGTCAGCAGCCTAGATGCACCTGCTGAATCACTGGCCTTGGGGACTGCTGACCGCCAAATGTGATTTGAGAGAACCCAGAGTGCCCAGAACCTTCAGCTCTAATTTGCCAGAGTGAAGGAGAACATGCTCGATTTGAAGTAACTAATGAGACGGATGTGATTATCAACCTCAACCCAAATCTGCACTATACGAACGCACCAAGTTCAAAGCAAACTGCGAAATGAAAGGCAAATTGAATTTCATTGTCAGTGAAATGGTCTGAGAGGGACTCTGGGAAGTTGGAAGTGGAGACCCCATAGTTTTTTGATCACACCAAATTCCCTGGTGAAAACAGAAAGAGCAACTAAGTAGCAAAACCAAACACACATGGATAACCTTTGCAGCGCAACTGCAGGGGAAGCCATCCGCACAAACCCCAGACTACAGGGGAGTGAGAGCAAACCGCCAACAGCCACAGGCCTGCGCAGTGGGCGGTGTCTGTGTGGAAGAGGCCCGGAGCGTGTTTGACACGCGGGTGAACAGCAGAATCCCAGGTCCCCGCGAGGCGCTCCCTGGAAAGCACGCGGAACAGTGTGAGAAGAGCCGCCGAAACTGGGAGGGGTCTGTCCAGTCCAAGAGTGGGCAGATATGCAAGGGGTCCGGGGGAGCTCAGTTTCACTCCCTTGAACTCCCCACACGGTCCACGCAGGCTTCCCTCCCGCACACAGCTCCACACCAAGGGGAAACCCTGCCGTCGGAGGGAGCAGGGCGCGCTCGAGGAAGACCCAGAAAGAGGAGGTCGGGATGGGAGCCGGGACATCTCAGAAAGCGAGTCGCACACACACTCACACAACCCAAAAACGAGAGGGAAGATAGAAAAACTACCCTGTCACCTTCTAAAAGTTAAGGAAAACTAATTTTCTTAAAAATGAGCAAGAGAAAAAGAAAGTTAATTTCTATAGAAAGTTCTAAAGAAGGAAAAGGAGGGAAAATTTCAGAATAACATTATTACAGACATCATAAGCATTCTAGGAAAAAAAAACCTCCACAGAAAAAATTACAACTATAACTTTTCTCTTTCAAAATGATCTTAAAGTTCCAGCTATCTTTACTGAAAACAAATATCCTACATGCCCTTGCTATTCATCCTGTTTCTACTCTTTTAAAAAAAGGAGTTTTAAATAGTGTATTTTGAAATAATTTGAAGAGAAAGAAAATAAGTCATTAGATTAAAAAAATAAAATTTTGGCTATAAAGTAAGACCATATTTCTTTAAGAAACAATATGAAAATAATAGAATCCCCTCGTCTATCCAAATCACTCTGAAAATTCCAAAACAAGCTGTTTTATCTTCAAAGATAAAAGCAGGCCTTTAATGCATGGAACATAGTATAATTTATTTTGTGTTTTCTACCAAGAAAATTCAATAACGGGTCTGTTTGGTAAGCAGACCAAGGGCTCCTGAATTTGCAATTAGTGGACTGTCCAGAAGAGGGCACTGGTTCTCCAGACTACTCCAGGGAGCTGCCTGACGACGTGCAAGGTTAGTAGCAAAGAGGCACATTCCACCCAGAGAACTGAGAACAAAAAGATAAAATTTTAAAAAGCAAGAGAAACTCAACAATTAATGCTGCCTCCCACAATCTCCACAAACAGCTTCTAACTCAGCCATGACTTGTCAGAGACAAGTTGAATATTGCATTATATATATATATAAAATACTGGAAAGCACCATTTTTTTAAAGCATATTGTTTGCTTACCGTGTGGTACCTCCATCTTAGTGATACCTATTTATTCAATAGCCAATTCTGCCCGACTAACGTTTTCCCAGGATGAGATGCTCACAGGCATTGCTGAACCCAAAACAAACACATTTTAACATGAATCCTGCATTTGCTGGGACAAAAGGGTAAGATAGGTCCCCAAATCATGCCCTAGGTTCTTATCCCTCACTGTTTATTCTAGTTTACTACTGAAAACATATCTCCTCCATAGGAATAGCTTTACTCAAATAATTACGCTTTTAAAAACTTAGAGCCACTTTCATGGCCTGTTTTGCAGAAAACAGCAAATATTCCTCAGCAAACACAGAGACAGGAATAGCCTCAGAGCAAGCAACTCAGAGCAAACACACCGGTGGAAGCCCAGCCCCCTTGTGTACTCACAGGTCCTTAAGCTCCTAATATTGACATTCGTTTCTTAGCTCTCCTGGGCATTTTCTTTTCTATAGCAAACAACAGCACTTTAATCTATAAAGAGGCAGGTTTGGCCGCTCCAGAAAGATGGGTTCATTGTCCCTCCCAAGACATCTCAGTGACGAAGAGCCAGTGGGCCGTGTGGAGGGGAGCAACCGGCAAGAAGTCTTGGTTGACAAAATAAGCTCCTTTGCATAAGTTATGGCGATGCATTGCAGAATCCAGGAGAAAAGACTGGAATAAGAGACAATCGAAACATTAAAGTTCTTGAGAAGGATTCGGCTACAGCTTGAAAGTATGACACTGAACTTCAGCATGCCTTTCCGAAAAGTATTTTTAGAAGCAATTATGCTAAAAGCTTGAGCTTCTTGGAGTTTTATCTATATGGGTATCTCTTGGCCTAAGGGACCTTAAGGTATTGAGTTAAGTGAGTCTCCTGTTAAAAAGCAACAGCTTCGCTGTGTAAAGACAGTGGCCACACTCGTACTGCACAAGCGGGGGCGCATTTGGAAAAGGCCAGGTGTGTCAGGTGGGAGTGCGGCTAAAGAGGTGAGAGCTGCTGCTCTCAGCAATTTCCCCGACGGGCTACACTGGCCAGGAAGGGGGCCGTGATGGCTTAAAAAAGGGCACTGCTCCCAGGAGGGTCCCCAGGAGAAGGACTGGGTGGCAGGCGCCCAGGAGAGGCCCCGCCGCACTCCCCATCCAGCCCGACCGGATTTCCTGTCTGGAGGCGCAAGGAAACCAGGGTGAGGCCCCTGTTACCTGCGCCCTGTGGACCAAGCTCACCCTTCCCCACCCCATTATATCCTTGATCAGAGCCATTTTCAGCTTCGGTCCCTTCCTGCTCATTGTCTGGTCAGTGCAGGCGATTTTATGCTGGAACCTTATAGGTGGACAGCTTTAGGGTCTGGAACACCCGAAGTCATGTGTCAGCTGTGTGCTTATAAAAATCTCCTTTTTTTCCCCCTGAGTGGATGAGCTTTAGCCTTCATTGGATTCCCAGAGGGATCCCCAGCTCCCAGAGGGCATGTAAACCACCCCAGAGGGACAGTGAATGAACTGAAGCCAGAGAAGCGGCTCCCTACTGTACTCCACAGCTATCAAGACTTGGTTCACAGAAGAGCCAGAAAGAGCTGTCAGAGCCTCACACAGCATGTAGACCACACGGCGACCTTAGAGGCCATCTGGTCCAATGCCTTTAATGTGCAAATAAGGAAACTGAGTCTCCAACCCACAGGCCCCTTGTCAGGCTAGCACCTAGGTCTCCTAACTCTCAGTGCAGAGCTCTTTCCATAATACCAGCCAGGACGGCCACGTTCTTCCAGTTCTGATCCTAGAAACTGTGTGCAGATGTGGCTGCCGAGAGATGACCTCTAACATCACCCCAGTCCTTCTAGGCTTTATAGGGTTTATGTAAGCAGCATATTGGCAGAGTGTGGCCTCTGGAACACGAGTTTGAACCTTGATTCAGACTTTTCTACAGCATTTAAGGAAATTATCTTACTCTATGTGCCTCAGTTCTCTTATCTGGAAAGTGGGGATAACAGCAGTACACATGCCATTTAGGATTTTGCTGTGAGAATTACATAGATGTGTTTATACGCATATTATATATAATGCTTAAATGGGGGCTGACACATAGTGAGTGCTTATCCCCATCCATTATTGATACTTTAACAAGCATCTGTTAAGCACCTATTATATTCAAAGCCTTGTACCAAACACCAAAGATACAAAGACAAGAGACCCAATTTACTCCCTTCAGTCAGGAGTGGCGTGTGGGGGAACCACAGCTAATCAAAAGATATTTCAATGAGAGCCTCAATAGTGGTTGGCTTAATGCCCTTGGTAACTGGGAGGGCACTAACACACACCTAGTGTCTTGAATTCTCCCTGAGACTCAAAATGCAAACCTGCACAGGTAAAGACATGGTATGCCCTCTGGGTCTACCTGCCAAGGGTCCCTGGAGGGACCGAGGGTCAGCAACGTGCCAGTGCAAGCCTTGGCTGCTCTGGCTGCCCTAGGGGCGGGGCTGACGGCAGCTGCCAAGTGCAGATGGCGACTGAAGTCGAGATGAGGGCAGTGGGTGGGGAAAGGGTGGCCAGGATATCCTGGGATCTGCTTATGTCGCAGAGTTAATGGGCCAAGAGCCAAGACACAGAGCAGCAGTGCTGGGAGCAAGACAGGCAGAGTCCGGGTGTATTTCCCCACGGAGGCCGTGTGTTCCGTGCTCCCTGTTTGAAGGCAAACAGCCAGGGCCCCAAGCCTACCAACGCTGTGGGTTCAATACAAAGCCCTCTGCATTACGGTTATACGGGGTATATTATACGGGGTATATTATACAGGGCATATGTATATAAAGTGAGAGTTATTTAAGGAAATCGGCTCATGCTACTGTGGGAGCTGGCTGAAGTTTGCAAGGCAGGCTGGCAGGTTGGAAGCTCAGATGGAAGTTGACAGTACAGTTTGGAGGCTGAGGGCTGGAAACACAAGCAGATTTTTCTATGCTGCCATCTGGAGGCAGAATTTCGTCCTCATCGGAGGACTTCCCTAGGCCTTCAACTGATCAGACGAGGCCCATCCACTCTGAGGAAGAGAATCTGCTTTCCTCATAGTGTCCTGATTTAAATGTTGATCCCATCAACATTTTTTGTAGAAAAAAATACCATCACAGCAACACCTGGACTGGAGTTTGATCAAACAGCTGGGCAGGGTCGCTGCCGTGGCCTAGCCAAGTGAACCATCACAGGCTGGCTCGAACACTCATGGAAAACTGTAAGGCCACATGAAGTCGGGAGGGAAGGGGCAGACTTTTAAGTCTGAAACCCTAGCAAATCCGAACCTTTTCTTGCGACTCCCAGTTCACGTGTCCCCTTCACTGGAAAGGTGCTCTCTGACCCCTTGCCATGAGTCCGTGCCCTCCTCAGGGGAACCAGCGCCCGCTGCCTGCCCTGTGCCCCAGTCTGCCTTGCTCTGTGAGCCCGCGTTTATTCTCTCCAGCGTGTCTCTCATCCTCGTACCCCTGGGGCCTCGCTCTCATTGTACCTCCCGTGTAGGCACTCAGCAATGTTTGTTCAGGGATGAAGTTTCTGCTTTTGGAATTCCATCGGAGCCTCCGCCCCTGTGAAGAGAGGCGTTCAAGTTCCCTGACAGAGCTGGACGCCAGGCGAGCCCAGCACCTGACATGACCGACAGCTGGGTGTTTGTGCTGAACGCTGTACTTATCAAAACACACGCCGTGCCCCGGTGATGAGCAGCTCTTCTCCAGGTAGCGTGCTAAGGGCAACGCATATTTTTCTCGTTCACCATCAGATAGCAGCTGTGAGTCAGGTCCTCAGGAGTGGGGGTTCAGATTGAGGATCTGGATGGGGAAGATTCCAGACTCCGTCCTCTGGGCTTGTCTGTTGCTCCTTCCTCCCCCCTGAGAGCATTTTTTAAAGTGTTGACAATGTGCTGGGAGCCTGGTCCCAGCCCTCAAAGAAAATTCATGGCCTAGGGCTCAAGACTGCACTTACATCTTCATAAAGAAATGCCACGTTGACTTGGCAGTTGCCGTAAGGAAACATGGGACCTTTCAGGTCAGAACGGCATGCTGCTTCATGGCCTCATCTTTAAATCCGACTCAGTCAAAGCTCCGGGCACGGTGAGGTGCTGGACCGCTTCGGAGGGAAGCCTCGTCCCCTCCAGCGGAGTGGGTTGTGGAGGTGTTCCCCCCCACCGGGCTGCGAATTCTGACCCTCACAGCACTCAGAAAACCCAGAGGCGGTGAAGAACTCCCCTTCCCCCCTTTTCTGGCCAACCCTTCAAAATTGAACTTGGAAAACCAGAGGGAAATAGAGAAAGATTTCCTTTCTGATTATCATAAAATTAGCACACTGTGGAATTTTAGATTACAAAATAGGAAAGAAGTTCGGTGGGAATGTAAATGGCACCATGACATGGTGGGGGAGGGGTGGCAATTTGTTATCATCTGAACAGCAGGAATGGCGGTGGGACGTGTCAGCCCAGAGGGGACCCGGGCTAAGGCGATCGGGGCGACACTCCTCCATTGGGACAGCATGCACCAGACAAAATGAACAAGACAGTGCGCCCGCATTAACATAGATGCATTTGGGGAGAAGAAAACATGCCACAGGCGTTTTGTCCCTAAAAAGGATCAGAAATGCCACGTAGTACGGTGCATAAATATATGCGCTCAACAACAGTATAGTTTTTGAAATTACAAAAACCGCTGTGAAGGACACATCCCGGCCTCACCCGCGTTACTTTGGGGAGGAAGGAAGGGAAGGGGGTAATGGGATGGTGGTGGGGGGACTCCAGTGCTGTTTATAAAGATTTCTTGTTTTAAAAACGATGCAGAGGAACTATTGCAACATGTGGAAGTGTGTTTGTTCAATATCGGTGTTTGCACATGGTTATCTGTTAAATTATCTTTTGTGCCTTTGTGTGTGTGTTTAAACATTTTTCTTTTTCTTTTAAAGAGCGTCTAGGAAGCAGTCATGGCTAAATCCACCCACTTAACAAATTACAAGAATGGGAACTAGAAGACCTTCCAACTCCATTTATTCGGCTCCCTTATTTTAGATGACAGAGAAAGGAACCAGTAGGCCTAATGCAATTTTTACTTATTTTTTTCCACTGTGTAACCTCCTTCAGTGCCTGTGGCCTATGGATGGAGGCCAGATGAGAGTTCAAGGTCACGGTTTGCCCTGGCGTGGGGCACTATGAGAGACCCAGGGGGACGGGCCTGCCATAAGTCCACACCCTTGTGTCCTGACGCAATTTTTAGATTGAGGAGGTTCTGAGTACTTTCTGGCACGGGTTTCGTACGTAACAGATGATCACCAAATGCTTGTGGAATAGACGGGACGAGCTGTTGGACAGTGCTGGCCTGCTGCCCTTGCCTGCATTTACCCTCTCTTACCGGGAGGGGCAGAGGACTGAGGACCGAGACTTCAAACCCCGTCACTGTCCTGACTCCTCCAGCCCGTCTGGGCCAGTGGTTTTCAAATTACAGAGCACACCTGTCACCTGGGATTGTAAGAAAAATGTGGTTTCCTTGGCTTTGCTGCCAAAGACACTGACGGAGGTGGGGCTGGTGGGGAGTTCGTGACTTTTATTTTTAACGTGCCCTTCAAGAGGCTGCCGATGCAGGTGACTGTCAGGCACACTCTGAGGACGACAGCTCTAGCATTTGGGGCACTTTTGCTGGATATCTGCCTTTGTTTGCTCTTCTTTGAAGAAAAAAAAAAACAAAAGCAGGGGTGAAAAGGAGGCCTGGCTTACTGTGGTGAACATGAGACCTCAGAAACCAGGGCAAAGCTCACCGCCCAACCTTGTGGAGAAAAAAAATACTGCACTGGTCGCCAAAATGCAAGTAGATTATATATCGAGCTAGAAATGGAAGCGGCAAGTTTCCACTGTAAGTGCCAGGGGAAGCAGTAGGATGGTAAGGTAATGCTTGAAAGAAAGGAGAGTCCAGTTCCTTCCCCCCATTCTGGGTGGGCAGAGGGAGAAAATAAGGAAGCACCCAGCTGAGAAAATTCCTGCTGCTTCATCACAACCATGTCCTGGCATCTTACCCCGTATTCATGCTGGCAAAGTGTCCTCAGCCCCTCTGATTAAAAAAGGGGGACAAAACATCAGCAGCATGTTTATCACAGGACATGGAAGCAGAGGCCCAGCATGGACACAAAGACAGCCACTGACACGCCACCTGCAGAACTTGCTAGCAGGTAGGACAGACTGGTGGCCAGAACTTCAGAATTCCATAAACGAAACCTTATGCTTCACATTGCACCCACCACCCCCAAGCCACATTTCCTCTCCAAAGTCCCAGACAGCTTCTGTGACACAGCTGCTGTGAACAGGTCATCTCTTCTGAAAGGTGACAAGACGTGGGAAAGCCCTCAGTACCAAGGCCTTGGGCACTGGTCACCTGGGAGGCTGCCCAGAGGTGACATTGGAGGAGTCTTGAGGGAGGCTGTTGAAACGGCCCCCGTGTCCTTTCCCCACTCCTGGGAAACTGGGGCAGAGACACCGACCCAGGCTCAGCCAGGAAGATCCATCTACTCCTGGCTTTGAACTTTAAATTAGTGAAGCAAAGAGTCAGGGCTGAGGACCTCATCTCTCAGACAGTGACGGTGATGGCAGCGGAGTGGGGACCAGGGCATGATTTTGGCTGAGTGCTAGTCTGAGGGCTTCCCTCATCCCCACAGTGTCCCTTCTTCCCCGTGGCTCTCCGTGAGCTCTCCAGTAACCTTTCGGTATATTTTTTTCTACTTGAATCAGCCACAGTTTTTGTCCACCGCTTGCATCTGAAAGCCCTCGATGAATCAACCAACGCCTCAAAGAGGGGAAGAATCCCAAGTAAAGGAAACTACCTACTTAAAAAAAATCCCCGTAACTCATTCCAGAGCTAATAAAGTCAGGAGCTTCAAAGGCTTGTTTGTTATTCATGAAGAAAACATGTCAAAGATCTCTGAACGTTTAACAAGTAGTGCAAACAATTTACTCAGAGTTTCCTACGCTAGGACTTTATCTCCAGGAACTTTTCCACAAGGCTTGAGTTACAAGCAAGATGGGCGTACCGTTTCAGAGGACCTGATGGAGAAAACAGATGGGGTCGAAGCTGGTGGGAATGGAGGGTAATATTTAAGAAATGTTTGTTTTGAGATGCCCCTGATATACCTGAAGCAGGTGCTAAGCTGGTACTTGGATGGGTGCAACAGTCTGAGGCCAAGGACGTTTGAATAAAGGAATAAATTGGTCTGACATCAGCAAATGGATGGCATTTAAAGCCACATATGAAGACCTCTAGGAAAAAGAAACTCAAAGAGGAGAACGACCCCCACCAGTGTGGCTCAGTTGATTGGGTGTTGTTCAGCGAAGCTGAAGGTCCTCAGTCAATTTCTGGACATGCCCAGGTTGTGGATTCTTTCTCTGATGGGGGCACGTACGAGAGGCAACTAATCCTGTTTCTCTCTTACATCGATGTTTCTCTCCCTCTCTTTCACTCTCCATTCCTTTCTCTCTCTCTCAAAAAAAAAAGACAAACCAGAGAGAGAAGAATGAGACAGCATATTGTAGAGGTCGAGGAGAAGGTGGCCGGGTGAAGAGAGCTGGTTAAAAGTGTGTGGTGGGATTGGAGGTAAATTTAGAGAGGGCTGAATCAGGGCAAACAAGAGAGGAGCATGATTAAAGAAAACTTACAGGAGAGTCATATGAGATGAACTTGAATTTGACAACAGGGAGTCACAGATGGCCTTGATGAGAGGAGTGAATGGGGAGCGACTGAGCCGAGAGCTAGACTGGAGGGGATGGCAGAGTTCATGGTAGGTGGCCAGGCAGAGGCCATAACATGTAGACGACTTGGAGAAGCTTGGCTTTGAAGCTAAACAGAGGAAAAGGGGAGAAAAACTCTGACCCGTGGAGTCAGGGAAAGACCATTCTTCAATGATGGGTGATTGCAGCGCGTATCTGTACGTTAGTGGGTATGGTCTGGCAGAGAAGAAAGAGAGAGAAAACTGGAGGGAGGAAGTCCTCCTTCATTCGACAGATACTCGGTGATTACTCCGTGTCAGGCCCGGATCTGGGGGTGCATCCTGGAGCAGGATGGCCCAGAGCAGGCTGCCACTCCCACGAGCGTCCATCCTGGGGGGTGTGCAGGCCCAGAGCTGGCTGCTGATAGAAGCAAGACAGGTTTAGATGTGGGTACATGGGTAGGTTTGGGGGTGTGAAGAGAACTGAGTTCTCCTTTGGTAGCATCTATTTTCTCAGCTAAGGGTGAGGCAGGTCATCAGCTACCATTAATGGGTGGAGGGAGAGGGGAGGTCATACAGGAGATGTGAGGAGAGAGGAGAAGTATATCACCGTGTGCAAAAAGGAAGCTCCCTGTGGAAATGGATGGGGCAGCTAACGAGAGCCCACGGGAGGTTTATGGTCCCAAATTTACAGGGAAACCAGCCAGCCTACCCGTGTGATTACGTTTCTTATCAGTGTTGGCGACTCAAGGACGGGCGGGTAGAAGGCCAGTGTTAGACTCCGTGGAGGTTGGGGTTTTGCTGCAAGGGTGAGACTTAGGAAGAGAGGAGCACGGCAGGGAGGAAGTGTGCCAGGAAGAGGTAAGAGCGGCGGATCTTGTATCCTAAATGGGTGAGGAGGGCAGTGCTGAGAAAAGGGGCGATGGTAAGGCGAAGGTAGGGCAGGTAGGGAATCTATCTGCTCTCTTGGGATGGGGTCGAGAGAGGACGGGAGAGAGCAGCATAGTGGAGGAGGTTTGAGAGCATCGATGTAGAGGCCGCGGGGATGCTTCCATGATGCCGTGTATGGTGTGACCACGATGCCGGAGTGGTTGAGTGGGAGGCGGGATAAGGGCGAATGGCGGCCCCCAAAAGGGATGCTCATGCCCTGGAACCTGTGAATGACCTATTTGGACCTATTTGGAAAAGGGTCTTTGCAGATGTAATTAAGTTAGAGATCCTGAATCATCCGAGTGTGCCCTAAATCCAGCAAGTATCCTCATCTCAGAAAGGAGCAGACACAGACACACCCAGGAGATCTGGGACTTCTGGCCTCTAGAACTGTGGAAGAATAATTTTGTTATCCTAACCCCCATTTGGGAAACTAATACAGGACCTTAGCAGGTGTGGTGTTGGAGGGTCCTCCACATGGATATCAGAGCCGCCGTAAACAATGACGGAAGTGCAGGCTGAGCAGAAATTCGTGAGCCAGAGCAAGTTATTAATGAACAACGGGGATGATCAGAGGCTGGTAGAGACAGCGGTGGGGAAAGACAGACATGGTTGAGCTGGCCCGCACAAGCTTCAAATATTAGCAGTGGTTTTTCCAGACAAGAGAAGTGGCAAGGGGTGGGGGTGGGGGCTCC
>CM052545.1:18806529-18824758 GCA_028533065.1 Trachops cirrhosus | reverse complement strand
CCTTCTCTTAATGGCTAGCTAAAATCCATACATAATGGCTGGAGCCCCTGCAGCCACCATGAGGCAATGAGGCAGAGGCCCCATGTTGAGGGTGGTGGGGGAGAAAGAGAGAAGAAGCCTGGGTCCCTGCAGCATCCTCCTAGGCATAGACTGTCTACCGTTGTACACAAGACCACTGCCATTTGAGGTTTTAGCCTAAACTGATAGATCCCTCTTCCAAGATAGTAATAGGTCTTTATTCATACCTGAGTCATCACAGTGACCTTACCTGACAAGAGATTCTTTGCCTCCGAAGCCACCTAAGTCAGCCAGTTTTGTTATTTCCATTTAGTGTTAGAGAAAGAAAAGAGAGGCTAGATGAAGAAGGAAATGTTTTTAAACAAAACCAAAGCTGAAATACAAAAGCTGTTTTTAAACAACTTTAAAGCCTTGTCAGTTACGGTTCTGTCGCCCCTTTGTGGAGCTGCCTGAACTGCCTCATTGTGCAGTTTCAGTTCCGACAGTGGAAAAGGACGCATTCAGATCAGACGAGGTGGCTGCTCTGTGGTGTTAATTATACGTTTGCACTTGTGCATACACTTGTCTTGTGCTGAAGCGTCTTACATTCCCAAGGACACAGTAGGTGGCAGGGACCACGTCTGACGCCTGTTTTGTCTCCTGGCAGGCGGATGGCCTCTCACCCACATGCTTCCTGGGACGATGCATGTAAGGCTTTGTCAGAACTGCTTCGATGTGTCCACCGTCTGCACATTCGCACAGGTGCCACTTCATTCCCTTCTTTTACTTTATTCAGAGAAATTTCTAATCATCTTTAAAGTGCTTCCTCTAAGTAATCTTTCAAGGCTTTCTTCTCTGTTCTGAGAATTACATGCAAACACATTTGTCTTGCAAGATTCTAACCCAGCAGCTGAATGCTTCAAGGGGCTCCATGTTCCTTTGCTTTTTGCTATCTTGGCTCCTTCAGGGAAATAACTTCACTCGTTAAAAACGCAAAAATTGCTATCTGAGAAGCCCCAGTATCATGCTTGCCTTGTATTGTGATTATCTTATACAACTCTGGTTGGAATTGCAGTAAAACAATGGGCATCGTTAAACACCCTTTGGTTTATATGCCATCTTATAGTTTCCCTTCAATAATTTTACCCTTTTTGTACTTCCTCCAAGGAAATTTATTATTGCATTCAGCTATTTCATTGTCACATGGTTTTTAAAAAACATGTCCTGTCAGAATCCTCAGCTCTACTCTTTCATCTTACTATTTATAACCGGAACAAAAATTAACACAGAAATTAACTTCCAAAACCAACACTTCAGCTCCCAAGGCCAGCTAATCTAGGCTCAGTCTCCCAGCGTGCAGTTATGGGAAGCCCTCCTGGATATGGGCTGTGGATAGTCCCCCATCTAGCCGAGATTCCTCATGGTAGTCAGGGAGAAATTCCCAAAGGAAGTGGCCAGCAGCTGCAGCCCTCAGTCCAAAACAGTTCTTTTCCGGAAACGGAGGCCACCTGCAACCTCCGGGCACAGGTATAAGCTTAGAGGTTTGACATGCAGCGCGTAAATGAAAAACCTGGGGAGCTTGTCAAGGTGGTTTGTGGGGCATGCTTTCATTTCACCTGTTCCACATCAACTCACAGGAAGAATTTTAAAAGAAAGCCATCTAATTAAATGTGTGAGGTGGTAAAAAGAAAAACAAAGCCGGAGTGCCCTTCGCCTCACTCAAGGCCGTGCCCTGCTTTGGTGCCCACGCTAAAGAGTGTCTGGGCAGAGACCCACACACACCCTGGACCTGGGAGCTCGGTCTGTTGTCGTTTCCTTGGGAGTACCATCCCCGTAAGATGAGGTTATAAAGAACCTCTTCAAGCTGAGAGAGGTTCAGATAAATATGTAAATACTATAAAAACATTAACAGCCTATGCGTGTGTACAACGTATTTTCTGGCCTACTCCTTGTCCCGGGGGACTGGCATCTCTGGGCTGCATCACCCTGGCTCTGACTTGGGTCAGACCCCGGGAGGCACTGTTAGTAGATTAGAGCGAAGGAGGAGAAAGAGGTTAGCATATTCATTTCCTTTCTCCCTTTCTATCTCCCTGGCTCCTGGCAAGGTTCACTTGTCTGATTTTCAGCAGAATTGCCAGACCAGTCACAGACAGGATGGAGGCGTCCACACTTGTTTAAAGAACATGGCATCCGTGGCATTAGGTAAGTGGGCCTTGTAATGCCACTGCTCTAAGCAGAGGGAGCCAGAGGAACCGTGGCCGCAGGGCTTCCCAGCTGATCTTCTGGGCTACAAGCAGGCAGTGCCCAGTGAGGCCTTCCCTGGCTTCCCTTTCCTACTGCTCTCTCCGGAGATAGAGCCGCCCCGCCCACAAGCCCTGTGCTCAGGCCCCTTCCCCTTCAGGCGCTGAAGGAGCACCCAAGGCCTTTCATCTGTGGTAATGAATTTGAACCATGCTGGTCCCCAAAAGTCACTTTTACTTTGCCTTTATTCAATGACCGAAGACAAGTACCCCTTGCTGCTTTCTTCTGTGGTCTTTGAGATTCTCCATTCTTCTGCTTTCAGGTCAGAATGAAAAATTTAGAGCATTATCCACTGTAGGAGAAATTATAAATACAGCTATATAGCCGTAAGACAGTGTGTTCTAGCGAGGTATCTCTTACTGAATCCGGCACTGTGCTATGTACTACCGATTGCCTAATTTAATCTTCTTAAAAACCTTTGAGGTAGTGAGCATTATTTCCTTCATTTCATAGATAAGAAAACTGGTTACTGAGAAGTTGCAAAATTTGCCCAAGTTTACACTAGCTCCTGACTGCCAAGACCGGATTCAGACAGACAGACAGACAGACGCCAGAATGCTTGTTCTTAACCGCCACACGCTGCCTCTGTGAGAACTCAGACAAGCCTGTCGTCCGCTGAAAATAAGGGGGCAAGATTAAATCACTTTAAAAAGTTCCTCTTGCTCCAAAACAGTGCAGTTTTGCTCGGGAGGCTGCTTTATCTCTATCAACCACCAGGTGGCGCGCGGCCAACCGTGCAATCGGTTTGCCAGGGCTTTAGGGCAAGGCCTACTTGCCCCCTCAGCCCTCTCTGTTGTGGCGTGGGAATGGAGTAGAAACTTGTTCCCAGTGGTAGTAGGCGCAAAGCAACCTGTTTACGCACGGCAGAGTGAGAGTTTAACCAACTGGCCTGACCCTTTGTGCCTGGTGTTTCCATCAGCTGCATGGCGGTTCCTCCTAGCTGACTTGGTAAGATAGGAGGCCTGGGTCTCTCGCCACCACTTCCTGTTAGCTCATTTGATGCACCTTTATGTTTCCTGCAAGCGGTGTGTTAGACTCAACCTTAAAGATAAAGAAAGGTAAAGAAGTTCATGCGTGCCATACCAAGGTGGATGTTTCTAACCAATGAGAGACTTGCTCCCCACAGCACACCCAAACCCACTCTCTGAAACCCCTGCAAGGCCTCTGACCAGGAGCCCCCATTTGAATGCGAGAAAAATACACAAACTGAACTTGGCGAGTGAAGATGGAGACATGGGTTTGTGATAGAAGCACCGCCAGGGGCTTGCTTACTGCGGAAACTATTCCAGGTACACAAATGCCATCTTCAGGGAGAGCAAGTCCCAGAAACACGGACGGTGTGACCCCGGGCTGCTCTGACAACCTCAGGCACTGAGAAGTGACAAGAATTCTTCTCCTATGTCGACTCTTTCTTGCTGGTGGAGCGAGTGAGATCCTGGCTGGCCCCGCTATGGCTGCCTCGTCTCCGCGCTCGGACACAAGCCCTGGAGGATGGAACCGGCACTGGTGCCTGGGCCCTTGGGAAGTGAGAGGGAAACAATGGAGGCAAGGATTCTTCCTTCTTGATGCTCCGCCCGAGACCATGCGTGTGACTGCGTGCTAACGAGCAAAACTGGCGGTGACGTCGGACAGCGACCAGCTCCGAGGAGAGGAGACACAGTTCAGGGAGGGGGCAGGGCTATTTCATGCAGGTATGAGGATCCCAAGTCCCCAGGTCATTGTTGGTACCTCCACCCCTCCTGCACTGGCTGCTCACGGCTAGTCTCCGGATGCTGGGAGCGTCTGCGGAGAGATCTGGTAACTCAGAGGAGGAGTCAGACAAGTTACCAGGGCTAACTGTGACGCCTTTGGGAAAAGTGTTCTGAATGTCTGCTGAAGAGAAGAAAATTAAGAAGGTCACTCTGCTCATTTAGAGCCAAGTTTTCCAATTTAGATTCCTGTTTTCTCGGTGGAAGATTTTTAAAAATCAGCCTCTAAATGATGCTTTTTAAAAAGTAGCATGATATATATGTAGAAAGTGTGATTTGTAACGATGGTTCCCCCAGAACCGAGTTTATCTCCCCCTACAGCCAGGCCACCCAAACAACCTAAGAGTTAGAAATTAGCTCTGAATCCAGCATCAACATGCTTGCTGGGAGCAATTAACACTGAGTCAGGTCCAAGTACGTGTTGGGAGCTGATACGACTTTAATCATCTCAGCCCACTGTGTGAAGAAATACGCACTTATATTAGCTCCAGGTCAATGACCGTGGCTCCCACATTTATGGGCTTGGAGTCTTGTCAGGCTGAACAAATAAGATCACACTTAGGGCGCCTTTGGTCCCACCATCTTCCCTGGCCTTGACTCTTCTTCCCATGAAATGTCAGCTCTCATCAGCGAACAGAACAAAGCCAGGCGAAAGATTAACTCGAGGAGAACTAAGACACCATCTGGTGGCCACTCACTATAAATCTTTGCCTCAGATGCAAATTCCTTGCACAAAGGAACTGGGTTTGATTTGTAGGCTGCTGGGAAGCTGCCCTTGTTACCTGAGAAAGCCTGGGAATCCGAAAACGGCAGGCCTCTTTTTAATTTTCCCCTCCAATTTAAAGTACTTGACTCCTAGTTTTATAACAACACCCTAATTGCTCAGTGCAGGGAGGAAGCTCTTTGAGGTCTCCCACAGCATGGGAAAAAGAAAGAGTCCTTTGAGTTGCAATGTTTTACCCCTTTGCTTGTGAGGGTCCTTGAAAACAAACAAAAAAATGCCCTGGGAATCCTGACTTTTTTTGCACAAATGTTCTCCAGTAAAATAGAAGTAAATAACTAAATAACTAAATAGCCTGTCCATCAAGCTCTCTCATGGAACACTTTCTTCAGTGACTGAGGACCATTTTTACAAGACTAATAATGCATTACAAACTCAGCCTTCCCCGAGCACAACCTCTTGTCTTGGGCTCCATGATCACAAACTGGTCTTGGTCTCCTTTTGTAGATAGCAGTGACTTAGAGTGACTTTAACTTGGCATTTATTGATGGTAACCACCAGAGCAAGGCTATCCTTGAGCAAAGTCCCCAAGCAAGTGATGTTCCTCTCCAGGGCCCCTCAACCCCACCTAGCAGCTGGTCACCCTTTGTCCTCTGACTGCTTCTCTCTCTCTAACGCTGTAGCAGCCCACACTCATCACAGTGGAACGTTTGTGTCCCCATTTTGAAGAATCTTGTTTGCTGAAGTAAGATACTCTCTGATATTTTTATTTTAAAAGGGGGCTCCACAAAACCTGCGTTAGCCAAAGGATAGAATTTCTAACAGTGAAATTTGGGGGTAGGGGTAGTTAAAGTGGGGGGAGGTAACTAACTATAGGCAGTAACCCTGATTGAAGCCCCTCCATCTTCAGTGAGCTCCTGCTTTACACACTGGTGTGGCCGGCCCCCCAGAGAGGGTCTCTAAGCCCCTGAACTTCACGTCCTGAGACACAGACACCATTCACGCTAATGCCAGAACCTCTCTGCCATGGCTCTTGTCTGGATGAGCCAAGTACCTTTACCGCTTCTCTCTCCTACTGTGGTTGGCAGAGCTGTGTTCAGACTTGCCCGTTCTGAAATAAACAGTTGGGCACTTTCTCAGAAACGGGTACTTCATGTTAATTAACAGGAAGAAGATGAAATAGGAACCCAGCTCAGAAGGGGCTGTTCACCTCAGGATCAGGAGTAACAGGTTAGGGGAGGGGGCAGAAGGCCAGGGTGTGGAGGAAGGAACGGGATGCAGTGGAACTGGTAGACGTTTTCCTGGGCACGAATCGGTTTGTTTTTTTCTTGTCTGAGATTAGAAAAGGCAGAAATGAGGGCAGCTGTCTTTTATCACTCGGAAGTCCGGACCTTGCATCCCATTCGCAAAGGCAGAAGGCTAGGACGACCTTCTGGGGCTGATGGCTCTGAGATCTTGGGGGGATTGGGGGAAGCCCACATTTCTGATCTCAGGGACCTCAGATTTTAAGACCTCCCCATAAGCCATGGACATAAGGGCTTGTCAAAAGTACTCAGCCACGGAAAAGATTTGTCGGAAAAATTAGGAGGGTTAGTGCCAAGGCACAGATCAAGAGGCCAAGAAAACCGGTTACGGGCTGTGACGGGTCGACCTGCGTCCTCAAACTTACACAAGCTGGTTTCCTAGCCCCCTCCACAGCCTGTCCCAGGACCTCGGAATGCAGCCTCCTCGGGAGGGAGGGTCTTTACAGAGGGGACCCAGTTAAGATGAGGGCAATAGGGTGGGGCCTGACTCAAGGTGGCTGACATCCTTGCCCAGGAGGGAGACTTGGAACGCAGACACCCACAGGGCAAACGCCCTGTGAACGTGACAGCGAGTACCCTCAACCCAAGGAGAAGGGCCTGCAGCAAAGTCTCCCTCACAGCCCTCAGAAGGAGCCGACTCTGCTGACATCTTTTTTTAAGATGCATAAATTTATTAAAACTTTGAAGACATTTAACAATTTATTGAAGTCAGAAATGTAAATTCTTAATTTTCACTCTAAGAAGAAGTCCCAGAAGAAACTCAGGAAATCCACTGCAAAGGGTTGAGAAAGAATTCCTCGCACAAGTGTTAATATTGCGTCCTTTGTTAGGCTGGTATCCGGAGCACTAGGGGCGCCGCTCCACCGTTTCGCCTGCAGCCCGCGCCCTGATGAATTATCAGCAGTAGCACTTGGAATTGTGGGTAGATGAGAGGCTCGCATTCGCTTTTATCTCCATGTAGCAAATAGCACCGGATTGCCCATTTCATGAAATGCAGTTTCTTTTACAATTTTAGGGAGCAACAGGCCTTTCGATTCCCGTTTTCCCCAGAGAAGAGTCTTGTCCTAACACCTTTGGGGATCTGTCAGGAATTAAAACACTGGCTGAACAGACGCGACTCCTCGGAGGAAAGCCGGTAAAAATGTCAGGAGGTGCTGTGCTCCGTTCTCTTCTTCCACATCTCAAATTCACTTGGCTGGTCACAGCCAGGCAGTTGGAAATGGTTAGAAATTTTGGAACTCACGATATGTTTGTCCACAGATAGGTTAAGATCGTTGTTGTAAAGCACGACGGAAGACCCTGGACCAGTTTCTGCTCCAAGATGTCTGTGCAGGTGTGAAGAAGTGACAAAAGCCGCCCCCCCCACCCTCCCCGCCTTGCGCCTCCAGCCAGGCGCGGGCTGCCCTGTGGGCCAATCGCACAGCAAGGCCACCAGGCCCTGGCAGTCCAGGTCAACGCCGGCCTCCCATTCCTTTAGTCCTCTCTGTGGCCTTTCCAGCAGGGTCCCCGCAAAGGTCATGAGCGTCACCTCGAGACCCCAGCTGGGGACTCCATGGTCTTGGACTATCTTCTGCGTCATTTGAGCCACGCGCTCCATGTGGTTTCACTGACCTATGCAGTAGGGGAACCAGAAGAGCTGGTAACAGTGCTGGACCTGGGCAGCCACGCACGGAGCGCCACCACGTGGCCACCACGTGGCAGTGCAGGGTCCCCAGGTCGTGGGTCAGTAGCCACACAGTGCGCAACGTCAACACCTCCGCGTAGGCCCTGCCTCTGCCAGGTTTCCCTGGCCTGGGCCAGCTTTCTCTGCTGGCCTGCACCTCCACCCCGGGAGGGGCGACCCCTGACATCCTCATTTGACTTCTATCCTGCAGACTAGGAGATAGCAAACTGCTATTGTGTAAGGCACCCAGGCTGCGGTATTTCGTCACCAGAGTCCTGGGGAGCTAATATGCAGCCTGCAGCCCTCGGCATGCTCTGGACGGCTGTCCCGGTGCGTCCCTCCGTTGCTCTCGGTAATCAGAAGTACAGCCAATCGTGTCCCAGAGCCCTTCCCAGCCCCACATCCCAATCTCTGGCCTCTGGGCCTATGAGCACAAAGAGAACGTCTGTCCCACTCAGAGCCTGAACAAGTTAAGGGCGGGAGCCCCTGCTCTCTTGTGCGGTGTTCCAAAGACCTCGGTGTCTAGAAACTGCTCCCAGAGGTGGGGGAACAGGGCAGAGAAATGTCGCCTGATTCTAAAGCATTGTTTAAAATTCTACATATATGTTAGGAATTTGAAACACATTAAAAAAAATAAGCCAACAAAGAAGCTACAGGGTATTTCACCTTCCCCACAAGCCTCGAACTTGCCTTGACATTCAGGGCGCACCATTCTCATGTGTTATTATTGGATGGTGGTAACGAGGAGCCCACGCCTTTGAACCCACCTTGCTAACCGCCTTCTCCTTCCCTGCCTCTTTCCCACAGCTCCCACCCTCGGTTCGGTTGGGTTTTGCATGGGCACTCATGTGTGCTGTGTGAGCTCTGCGAGTGTTTGCATTGCAGGTGCAGGCTTGTTGGATGAGGAGGTGCAGGAGGGGCGGGTGTGGCGGAGGTGGAGGCCAAGGTCAGCACATGCCAGCAACCCCAGGATCGTTTTGGTGGGTCTACAGGTTCCTGAAGTTGCCTCCTCCTCTGAACACTTGTGTCTTTTCCTTTACAAGACGTGAATTCAGTGGGCAGTCATGTGGGCACCAGAATTGATATTTAGCAGCTCAATTAAATTGCTTGTTTTGACATTTGATACCCAAGTCAAATGGCTCGTTGCAGGAATGGGCTCGATGGAGATGAATCCCAGGCCCCTGCTCCAGAGGCTTGCTGGTGTGTAACTCTGCTCACGGCGGCCCAAGCGGTGACCTCAGAGAAGGGGTCCTGGGCAGCAGAAAGACTGTGCACAAGGCTGACCTGCCATAACTTCTCACTTTAGAAGCTGGTAGAGGAAGGGGGAAGCCTCGGAGGTGCCAGAAAAAGTGGGGGTGGGGGAAGGGGGAGGGGGGAGGGCAGGTGCCTGGGAGGTTCGGTGTGTGCTGAGTGACTAAAACAAGGGTGATGTAATGATTAATCTGCAGACTTCCAACTGCTGTAATTTTGTGTGAATAATTCTGATAATGACCCTTTACTCAGCAAGGGTGGCATCCAGATAAGCAGATTGCTCGAGCTTTCCTGTCAGCTATGCTCACAGCGCATTCAGTTGCCACCTGACGTGAGGTAACACACCACCGTGACTGACACTTCCCTGTGGGGCCTGCCAGGGGACGTGAGGGAGATGATGAAACAGCCGGGCCAGATGGAGAGAGCCACCACTCCCCCGAAGTGCTCGGGGCTTGCTCATTCCTGTGCTCCTGGGGCGGTCCCCTCCTCTCCTCTCTGTTGGGGGGCACCAGGCATCCACAGCACTTCCCAGGCCAGAAGCAAGGTCACAGGGAGAGGGGCCTCCCCTTGAGGACAGAGTCAAAGACTGTCTGTCCTGTCAGGCGCTTTGTGTGAAGGGGAGAGAAGCTGTCATAACAAAGGGGTGGTGCTGGGGGTCATTTGTGCACCTGGAAGTGAAAATTCTGATACCAAGTGCCCTGCACTCCCACACTGCGAGGTTTTGTGCCAGCCTCCCCAACATCCCCTCCCTTCGGTTGCAGTCCCTCCAAGCTCTCCCTGCAGAACCTTCCTTCCCTCCACTCCCAGTCCATGTGGTTGGGGAGACTTCACCGCCACTTCTGGCCTGGAGGGGCGCAGGTAGCCCCGGACTGGCCAGGGAGAGCACTGCCCCTCCCGGGCAGTGACTGGTTCAGTTGTCAGCCAGTTAGGGACACTCCTGGGATTTTTGTCGCAATCGCTGAGAAATAGGTGTCTCTGTTTCTGCTGGAGTTGATAAACCTGTTGGATTAATCCAGCGTGGCCAGAGGGTACCTCTGCCAACTTGGGAGAAAAGGCTGACCAAGAACAAAGCTAACACAGAATAAAGCCGAGGAGAATGGGGCGGAGGGAGAGAAACAGAGAGAGAATGAGAATGAGCACAAATAATAAAATAGGCAAAAAAGGTAAATATGATTAAAGTCTGTATGGGGTGTACTATGTCCTATTCTTACTCATAACTTCTCTGCAGATTTGAAATTATTTCCAAATTGTTAGCTGTTGCTTTAAGATGCCTGGGGACAGTGACTCCTGGGGGGGGCACTTTGCTGGGTGGCCCTCCCCCCCCCCCGCCCCGCCCTGCCACACCCACAGGAGCAGCGCAGGAGGCAGCTTTCCACGTGGACTGGTAGTTTCGTCAAGTGGAATTTAGTCCCTCCAAATCAAGAGGATTATTTTGGATCAATCATTACAATTATTAATTACAATGTTAGTGTCTGGTTGCCTTTGTTCTTGTGTATGAGAATTCCCTCGGATCCCGGGGATGCTGCGCCGCCCTCTCCCGGCTGCCCTGTTCAATCCAGGTTACATCCAGGGCCCGGATGCCCCTCTGCCTTTCGGCCTGTGCCCGAGGAACCCTCGAAAGGCGGGCACGAGGTTAAGGAGGAGAGACACGTGAAGACATGCTGCGCAGTAAGAGGAGGCTGGACATTTCGGGCTGAATATTTTTGGAGCCTCTAGTACGTGCAAGGAAACTTTGGTAAAATATGGGCATTATCTTTGAGTAGCTTGCAATCTAAATAAGAGAGTAAGAAAACACGCAAAAGCTACATCACCCTAGAGGGTGTATTTTAATAGGTCCCCACATGAGAAATATCATCAGGCAATGAAAAGTAATGGGCTCATTAGTGAAAAACTACAAGGACTCCAAATATTTGGAAAAGAAAAGGACCCCAGGAGGTGAAGACACTGAAGGAAACTTTGTGGAATGAGGAGGCCAGATGGAGAGGGAGGATGGGTAGGATCCGTGCGCAGAGGTGGGGTTCCCAAGGGGAGGATGCCATGGACTAGACCGCGCAGATGGGAACGCTCAGGCCTGTTTGAAGAGCGGTGAAGGGGCCAGTTTGTCAGCAGTCGAGTGTGTGGGAGGGAGAATTAGAGAGGAGTTTCTTGGAGTGAAGTGGTGATGAAGATCCAGAGCTTTGATTATTGAAGTTTAGGCTTCGGGGATGGCAGAGAATCAAACAAAAGTCTTTGGAGCAGGGGCTGGGGGCGGGAAGAGCCCTTCAGAAGCTCCTGACTACTAGAGCCCATTTGCCCGTGCCCACCGTGATTCAGGCTCTGCATAGGCTTATCTCTGACCCGCGAAAAACCCTGCAAGCAGATAAGCTCACCTCCACATTGGCACGAAGCACCACAGTTCCCGGGAAGGGCGAATGCTTAGCCTGGGAGCGTGCCGGCAGGGACGGAGCCGTGGGTCAGACTGAGGCCCGTCCAGCCTTCAGGGTGGAGCAGGGGCAGGGAGCCGCAGGGACGGGCCGGCGGCTGCAGGGCCTGAGTCAGGGCAGTGGAAGAACAAACATGGAAGGAAAAACAAAGACGTGGGGTCAGCGAGAAGGAAAAGCGGACCAGATTGGGTGAACAATTCCATTCAGTTGGTGACTGAAAAGGAAGTGAAATAAAGCTCATTCTGGTCTTCGAGCAGGAACTTACTGCTTGCTGCTATTGGGCTATTGGGCTATTTGAAGAAAGGGAAAAAAAAAAGAATTACAATATGGCCCCTGCATTCAAAAACTTTATAGTCTAGTCCTGCCTGTGGTGTTATAAATGCACATGTATAACATTGGAAAGAATTAGTGTGACGGTGAAACAGACCAAATGCTGTAGACAGTTAGAAGGGGGGAATCTAAGGGATAAAACTATGCATTCGAGGAAGGGAAAATACTTGATCTGGACTTCAAGTAATGGAGACAGGTTTCAATGGCAGAGGGAGGAAGTGAGGGGAGGATAATACAGACCAGTGATTTCAACCTTTTTCTTCTCATGGCACACATTCACTAATTACTAGCATTCTGTGGCACACCAAAAAATATATTTTTTGCCAGTCTAACAAAAAAATAGGTATCCTTTTGACTCATTCACACCAGACTGCTATTGTTGTGTTGGCTGTTGTCATTTTTTCACTTGATAATCTAAGGGGGAAGAGGTCAGTGCCCCTGACGGAACAGTCAGGCATGTTTTAAAAATTCTTACTTCTCATCAGTTGAAAATCGCTGCTCGAGATCAAGGTTTCTCAACCTTGGCAATATTGACATTTTCAGCTGGGATAATTCTTTGTGGTGGGGGCTGTCCTGTGTATTGTAGGATCCTTAGCAGCATCTCTGGCCTCTACCCACTAGTTCTGACAGCCAAAATCTCTCCAGTGGTTGCTAAACTTCCCCTGGAGGGCAAAATCGACCTTTGAAAGAACCACTGTTCTAATTTAAGAGGATGATGTTAGAAAGGGAGTATGTTTGGGGAATAACAAAGCATCTGTATCAGCCTGTTTCCAAATGTGTTCCTGGGAACACGCGCATCTAGTGAGATAAGTGATGGTCCCTCAAACATGATTCATGCTTACGCAGCATTGGGAAATACCGCATACTTTCCCCCTCAACTGAAAATTCACAGTGAACGTTAGAATAGTAAAGGCTTTGAAAGATTATGCAGAAAATCTAGTTGGCATTGGTTAAATTTAATTATCAAAGACCCTTGAAAAAAAATCAAGGAAGAGGTATCAACCTCCTGAAGGGCACGATTGTACTGCAGTGTACAACTCGAAAATGATGGTGTGTTTGATTCAAACACAGACTGTATGAAAGATTCAAAGCTGGAAAAATACGGATACATACTAGAACTAGATTCAGAGGGCTGAGTTTTACTCAGTTTAAATTTCACTAAGAAATCTGAATTTCGTTGAGTCAACAGTAGGGAGGCAGCCAGCAGGTAACATAACAAAACCGTGTTTTGGTTATTCATTCAACATATGTTAAGCAATATTCATCTAGTAGCAGCAAGCCAGCGAGATTAGAAGATAGAGGAACAGGAATGAAAGTACATTGCAAAAGTAATGAGTAGTAATGATGAAAGAAAGAGGCACATGTAAAAAATTCTTTAGAGATTGTAGCAGAAAAGGGGCCGCATCCTACACCCGACAAGCTCAGCGGAGGCCTGAGCCCCAGCCTTACAAACTCAGACCTAAGGGAACCACACAGGATGGTCTGAAATGAAAACTTATTAACCAAGAGCTGTTCATGGTGGGCAGTCATGTCCCAGGCCGGTATCTTTCCCTAACAAAGGTCATCTTTCCCTTAACTGAGTCTGTCTGTTGTCTTTTGGCATCTAAAAAAACATACCTTTGGAATGTCAGGATAATTTCCTTTTTCCAGACCCCTCAGGGCACCATCTCCAAGGAGCCCCTCATTGTGATCTGGCTCCCCCTGCCCACCCTCTCTGTGCCGCAAATGCTCATTGTCAACTACGGTGCACCCACCAATGTGAAAGAAGTACACGTCTCTCCATTTCACTGTTGGTCCAATCGCAGAGGCTTCCCTGCTTTGCTTTCTCCCGCCTCCCCGATGTATCACCAATGGATTTCATGTAACCCCCTCAGGTCTCCTCCTTGATGGTGATGTATGAAATAAGGGGTTGAGCTGTCACTCTCTGGAGCATTATCTCAACTCACTGAGGTTTTGCTTCCTAGCAATGTTTGTCAGGCTTAAATAAACTCACAAAAATTCTCTACAGATTTAAATGTTTCTCACGTTGACAAGATGAACAGAACATTGTGTCTGATTTGTTGGAGGGTGGAACAAGAAAATAAAGGAGTCAGTGAGGACTACAAATTTTTTAGACTTGAGTTATTGGGAGCTTCTTGGTACCTTGAACAGAGAGAGGGTGGTCAGGAAAAGAAGCTTATTTGGGGAGAAACTGTCTTATTTTGGACATGTTGAATTTGAGGGGTTAGTAGGACACCCAGAGACAGATGTCCAGTAGGTAGCTGGAATGAAGAGTTAAGAGTGAAAATGGAACTGGAAACAAGTTTTGGGAGGTCCGGTAATAAAAGGGGTTGTGAATGTGAATGTGGCAGTTAATGGGAGAAAGAGCAGGGAGAGGAGGAAGGAGGAGACAGCTCAGAGCAGAGACTTGGAAAACACTGGCTCTGAGAGAGCGGAAGGAGCAGGGGGGTGCAGCGAGGGGCATGGAATTGCCTGTTAGAAAAGTAGAAGGTCTGAGAAAAAATGCTGAAGAAGCCAAAGGGGAAGGAAGTGTCAAGAAGCGATTGACCGTGTTACGGAGAGGTCAGAGAAGAGGCACGCTGGAAGAGGCCACGGGGTTTCAGACGGAGGTCACAGGCAGCTACTGAACAGAGTCTCTGTAACATTGTGGGACTAGGAACCAAATGTCAAGGAATGAGGGCTTGGTAAGGAAGTTAAGAAAGGGAATACAAATTGCTCCTTTGAAAGGTTTGCTGTCATGACTGCTTAGAAGTAGTTCTCATGGAAGGCACTGAACCAAGGTTTGTTTGTTTATTTGTTCACGTGGGGATGGGGAGACTTGATTGTGTTTACTGACAAACGCTAAGGAACCAGAGGAGAGGAATGAGAATTAACAGGGCAAGGCCTAGGAGGAGTCAACTCAGATGAGATCAAGGTCAGAGATTCTTTGACGAAAGAGGAGCAAGGTGTCTTCTGAGTCTTCTTCCACATCAAGAGTAAAGGAAGAGAAGATAGATAAGAAAACAGAGAAATCTTGAGGTGGAGGCCTCAATAAATTCAAACCTTAATAAGTTCAGAGATCTAGGCCATCAGCTGACAAGGAGGGAGGCAGGAATGGGGTCAAGCATCCGAAAGTGTAGGAAATAGCAGCTATGAAGACTTAAAAAAAAAAGGATGGCTAAAAGGTTGTCCAAGCTAGAATGAGACCTTGAATTTGCTTCATGGACTTAAAGCTGACCTGACTGGTAAAATCTGGTGACTTTTGGGGTTTTTTGGTTCTCAAAAACAAAGAAAGTGAGAAATGGCACCCCCCGCCCAAGATCTACAGGTGATCCAAACATTGGTGTTACCAGCGGGGACTTTAAAATAACTGATCGGCCCTGGCTGGCATGGCTCAGTGGGTTGAGCACCAGACTGTGAACCAAAAGGTCGCTGGTTCGATTGGGCCAGGTCCCCAGTTTGGGGATGCAAGAGGCAACCAATGATGTGTCTCTTGCACGTTGATATTTCTCTCCCTCTCTTTCTCCCTTCCTCCCCCTCTCTCCAAAAATAAATAAAATCTTTAAAAAAAATAAAATAACTGATCAATATGATCAAGAAAATAAATGGCAAAATGGAAAATTTTACCAAAGAATTGAAATCTATAAAAGTCACCATGTTAACTAAACTTATTGTGGTTATCATTTTGCAGTGTATACATATATCAAATCATTATGTTGTACACATAAAACAAACACAATGTTATATATCAACTACATGTCAATTTTTAAAAAGTAACCAAGTGAAAATGATTGACCTGAAATACAAGTGAAATTAAGAACTAAATTAATGAGTTTAATAGCGAATTAGATACAGCCAAAGAGAGGATTCATGAACTTAAAGAGAGTTCAGAAGAAAAGATTAAAACTAAGAAAGGAGATCAAAAAGATCGTAAAATATAGGAAAGAACATAAGAGACAGATGGGACACAATGCAAAAAACTCTCCTGAGTGAGCAATGGCCATCCCAGAGGGGAGAAAAGAACATGCACCAGAAGTAATATGTGAAGGTAACAGCTGAGAACTTTCTGAAGGTGACAAATGACAGCAAGCTACAGATCCAGGCTTTGTATACATCAAGCAGAATAAATTCAAAGAAGACCACACCTAGGTACAATATACTAAAACCGCTGAACATGAAATACAAATATTAAAACCTGCATATTATTCCCAAAGAAGCTACGAAATGAGTGACAGTTAACATTTTATCAGACACACCTGAAGCCTGGAGACAATTCAATAATCTCTTTAATGTGCTGGAAAGGTAAATAAATGTCACTCTAGAATTCTATGTCCTGCAAAATTATTCTTCAAAATCCAAAAATTGGTATATCCAAAAGAAAGAATAGATAAATCCACAATCAGGGAGAAAGATTTTAACACACGTTTCTCAGAAACTGACAGAACAAGCAGACTAAAGCAGCCCTGGCTGGTGTGGCTCAGTGGATTGAGTGCCGGCCTGTGAACCAAAGGGTCAGCGAATCGATTCCCAATCACAGCACACGCCTGGGGTGCAGGCCAGGTCCCCAGCTGGGGGCGTGTGAGAGACAACCACACATTGATGTTTCTCTCCCTCTCTTTCTCCCTCCCTTCCCCTCTCTCCAAAAATAAATAAATAAAATCTTTAAAAACAAACAAACAGGTAGTCTAAGGCAAACAACAAACCAGTGAAGACACAGAAGATTTGATATACATAATTCACAAATTCAACCTGACTTAAACATTCTAAATACTATACCCAACAAACACGGAACAGAGGTTTTCCATGTTCACATAGATCTTCCACCAAATGGAACAAACGCTGGGCCACACAACAAATTGAACAACTTCAGAGGATTGAAGTCATAGATTATGTCTATAACTGAAGTAGAATTAAGAAATCAATGACAAAAAATAAGTTGATAACTCCCCAATATTATTATATTAGGTAATGCACCACTAAATAAATCATGGGTCAAAGAGACGATCTCAGTGCAATTAGAACATATCTTACCTTACTGATAATAAAAATATCGTGTAACAAAACATGCGAGATGCAGCTAAGGCTACTAGGAAAATGTATAGTCTTACAATGAATTGTTTGGGAGAAAATACTTGAGTAGTAAAGAAGACTGAAAATTAATGATCCATTCAGCTTAATCTATGTATAAATTTAGAATTAATAAGTCAATTAAGGAAATCTGCTGGAAACAAGGTCAATACACAAGAAATAATTAGAAAATTAAATTCCAAACTTGAAACCATACACAACAGCATTAAAAACCAAATACTTAGGAGTAGCTGTAACGAAAGAGGGGCGAGGTCTCTATGTAGAAACTATCAGGAATCTGAATAAGTGGAGGGAGGTGCCCTGTTTGTGGGCTGGGGCACGTAATATTTTAAAGATACCGATTTCCCCCAAATCAATCCAGAGACTCCATGCAAGCCTCAAAAATATCCTGGCAGGTTTGTTTGTGTGTTTTTAACGTGAAACTCGGCACATCATTTTAATTATATATGGAAATACAGAGGCACGGGCCCCGAATGGCCAGGGTGAGCACGAAGAAGAGCAAACGGAAAGACCAGTGCGAGCACCCAAGCGATCGCGACGCCAGGTGATTAAGACAGGGTGGTAGTGGCCTGAGCGGAAAACGGATGGATGGAGCAGCGCGGAGGAAGCAGAAACACACCCACACGAACTGTAACAAAGATGACACTGTAGCACAGAGGAGGGGGGAGGCCAGTCTTCTCAATAAGTGATTCTGGGTCAGTAGATACCGATACAGAGAAAACCTCATCTCAATCTCTAACTCACATGATTCAAAGAAAAATCCAGCTGGATTTTGTGAAAAGTAAAACAAAGACACTTTGAGAGGATAGCACAGGAGAATATTTCTGTGCTATCAAGATACGCAGATTTCTTAAACAGGACATGAAAGTCACTGATCATAAGAGAAAACATTGATAAATTAGACTGCTTGAAAAGAAAGAACTTCTGTTCATCAAAGGATACCATTTTAAGAGAATGAAAAGGCAAACCACAGACTGAAAAAAAAGATATGCAATATATATTTCTAACAAAGGACTCATTCAGAGTGAATAAAGAAGTTCTTTACATTACTTAAAAAAAAATGAAAATACAAAAAAAAATGGGCAAGGACCTCAGCAGGCAGATCACTGGAGAATGGCCACATTCTAGATCACATCCAAATGGCCAATACACATCTGAAAAGGTGCTCATTTTTCCTGGGGAAATGCAAATTTAAACCACAATTAGATACCAGTCTTTACCCACCAGAATGGCTAATAGTGAAACAACTCCGTGTTGGTGAGGATGTGGAACAACGAGAAATCTCACATGCTATTGATAGGTGTGCAAATTGGTACAAAAATCTGGAAAACTGTTTGATGGTATTTACTAAAGCTAAATATATGCATACATTATGAGCCAGCAATTCTATTCTTAGGTATATATTCAACAGAAGTGCATACATG